>CM025648.2:986722-1004525 GCA_014621495.2 Entosphenus tridentatus | reverse complement strand
GAGAGAGAGACACGGGGTGATGAGAGAGAGAGACACGGGGTGATGAGAGAGAGACACGGGGTGATGAGAGAGAGACACGGGGTGATGAGAGAGAGACACACGGGGTGATGAGAGAGAGAGAGACACGGGGTGATGAGAGAGAGACACACGGGGTGATGAGAGAGAGGAGAGACACGGGGTGATGAGAGAGAGGAGAGACACGGGGTGATTAGAGAGAAACACGGGGTGATGAGAGACAGAGGAGAGACATTTCGGCCTCCCCTCTCTTCGTCCCCCCCCCGGCGCTCTACTCCGCCTGGGGGTGCGAGGCGCTCGCGCGAGGTAAAGCGGCGGCCCCCCAAGTCCCCGTGCCCCCCAAGTCCCCGTGCCCCCCCAAGTCCTTGTGCCGTGGCCCCCCGTGCCCCCCACACGAACCTGCTGCTTGCGCTGCTTCCTTCGCTCCGCCATCGCCATCTCGGCGACCGTTGGCGTGGCCGATCTCGCGAGAGCAGCTCCCGCGCGCTCTCGCGAGAGTTGCAGCGGCGGCGACGTCATCGCGGCGGCGGCGGCGGGAGCTACACGGCGGCCATGATGGGTAGGGGTTGGAGGGGAGCGGTGGCGCAGCGGTTAGCGTGTCGCCGCTGCCGCTACGAACCCAGGCGACCCGAGTTCCATTCCCGATCACGGTCTCCAACAGCGGTGACGATTATATGTACCGGGTCCTGTGCGTCCCCTAGGTCCACTCAGCCTCAAATGAGTACCTGGTGGGTAAACATCGCCACCGGGGAGACAAAGGCGGCCGGGCGTGGTGCTAGCCACCCACCCACCCCCTCGTGTGACGTTCCAGCCTTCATAGGTGCTGCTCGCTAACAGCACTTGCCCCTACAGCCTGTTACAGGCGACACCAGAGGGGATCTTTGTTTTGTTTTTTATGCAACGCGTCTGATGTGTAAGACATACTTCACATTTGTGGATGGAGAGGGTCGATCGATTTGATTTATGGGGAGCCGCGGTGGCCAGATGTTAACTACCTCGCCTGGTATACAGAAGGTCGTGGGTGAGATCTCCATACCTCTCAATCAGTGCTCTACCTTATCACAGACCAATTCAGACCTTAGTGGTCACCCGTGCCCCTCATAAATCTCAACGTTTATCCTACAAAGTCCCATCAAGGGAGAAACACAAATAGACAAACCAAATGCTGTTGCCCGTATTGAAACGGCTGTACGCCGTATGGACCTGAAAACTCAATTTCCCTGTACAAGAATACGGGTGAACCGTATGGGGTGACCGCTATGCCACTCGCACATACCGACTCGCCCACTCTTTGTAACGGACGCGATCCCAATCTCACTACTTATTACCTGGTGAAACAAAATATTGCCAACTTCAAACTTGTACTCACCCACACTCCCACTCACCCACCCCTCACTCGCTCAAATCACTCTTGTAAATGAGACTATCCGAGTCTTTTGGGTTCTTACCGCAGTCACTCGCAGAGGCTGACTCGCCAACTCACTCATTCACTCCGCAAATGAGACTCATCCTATAACATGGGACATTTTTTGCCAGTATCAAAGTATGAAAAATAAGAATAGATCTTGATTTGAAGCTTTCGTGACTACCGGAATCCATACTCTTTGGTTCTTTCGGTAAAGTCACGGAGGTAGAAAAACGAATAGATCACGACGTTTCGATCGCAATACAAGTAACCGTCTTCAGGTGAATAAAATATTTAAAAATACTTTTTTTTTTAAACACCCTTTAATGAAATGTACTGTCCGAGCTGCCCCTCCCCCTGCCCCCATCGCCCCTCCCCCCGCCCCTGGGCGTGGCTCCCCGAGGCTTGCCGTGACGTAAGGGACCGCGGTGATTTACAGGCAACGTGAGTTGAGCCTGGACAATTAGAGCCGTTAAAAAGATCGTTTAAAAATATATATATTTTATTTTTAATGATAGAATATAGTATTGTCATCAGTATGACATAGCTATACGAAGTTTGCAGTCGACACGACATTGGGAATACGGTTGAAATTGAGTTACAAGATTTTTGGATACAACACACACAGTAAGTTAAATAAAATCATGTAAAAAGTTGTAAAATATGTTTTGGATTTTTATGATAGAATATCGTGTTGTCATCAGTATGACATGATACAACAGACGAAGTGACTTAAATAAAAGCGTGTAAAAAAAAGAGGGGGAATCTGCTGAGGCAGGCTGTTTATCAAGGTTTAGAGATGGGCGGGCAGCTAATGTTCATGTAGGAGCGAGCAGGAGAGAGCGAATAGGTTGAGAGAAATTTGCTTGTAAATGTAAGTTCGGCCAGGGCCGAGCTCAGCTATTGCCGGAAATTTGAGAGTCGGCTAGTATTGGCAGGTAGGAAGGGAACATCAAAGCAGTAAAAACTTTACCCGGTTGATCACGTCCTTCCAATGATCGCTTAAGTTGTATCCATCTTCTCGGTTGAAGTTATGTCTGTGTTTATAAATCTGGATGGCTTCATGGACAAATCTTTGACGATAGCCCGAAGGTTTTCAGAGGTCCTTTGTCTCCGAAAAGACAATATTGTGTGAGCCCACCGTGGTTAAACAGTGATCAGCCACAGCAGAGGTTTTGGTTCTGCCGTATTTCAAATCTGCCTTGTGTTCGCGAACACGGTCCGAGACATGTTGTTTCATTTCCCCAGTGTAACTGCTACCGCAGACACAACTTAGTTTGTAGACACCAGGGTATTGCATGTCAGGAATCACTTCTTTCACAGATGGGATAAAATCACGGATTTTGTGTACTGTGTTGAATCGAACCTGGATCTTGGGATTGTTCAAGATTTTGGAAATCTTTTTGGTAACCCTGCTATGTGTAGTGCCTGGGAATGTCACTGTGTGGTGCCGAGCTTGCGAGGTCACGGCGGGATGTATACTGCTGTGTGTACACCCCGGACACGGTGTGTAGTACCAGCCCCAGTGGGGGCTTGGGTGAACGCTGGTTAAGCGTGGTGGCACCACGCACAGCGTGCGGTGCGGGCTCCCGTTGAGAGAGCGAGAGAGCGTCAGCCAGCTGGGGTAACGTTGGGGGCATGATACTCTGGCCGACTTGGGGACATGTTACCGGATGATACTGGAGGGGAGCCACCGGTGGAGGGGGCCAATGGGTGGTCACATGGTCCGAGAAGAACTCTCGAGAGCCTTCGGGCAAGGGGGCGAGAGAGATCGAGGTGGGCGGGGCGAGGGGCGGAGCCAGCCCCAGCCCGGCCCCATATAAGAGGGGGGGGGGGGCCCTGTGAGGGGCTCGGGGTTCTTACTGTTGGAGAGGCAGGAGATCCACGTCAAGCTTGAAGAAGCCTCCAGCCACGCGGTCCGGGACTCAGCTTGTGGTCCGGACCGGGATAGCGGAACCGTGTCTAGTTCCGCCGTAGCGTGGTTAGTTGGGTGGTCACCACCCGAGAGTACGTTGTGTCAATAGCTTGGAGTATGTTGTGCTAAGAGTTTAATAAAACGTGTTGTTCCCAAGACAACGTCTGCGATGCAGGTGGACTCACTACATGTGTGGCAAGGTGATGGTTTTCATTGGGTCCTCAGATGGTTCTCTGCCTATGCGGATTGTGCGATCCGAATATCCATTCATCTTGAGGGCTTTGCATACGTGCTCCAGTTCACTGGATAGGTGGTGCTGGTCGGAGATGCAACGGGCCCTATGGTGTAGTGTTTTGATGAGGGAATTATTCTGGGCTGGATGGTGGTGGGAATCGGGCTTGAGATAGGAATCCGTGTGGGTGGCTTTCATGTAGACAGTGTCCCAACGAGCCATCAGGTCTCTTCTTGATCAAAACATCCAGGAATGGTAGGTTGCCATGATTTCCCACTTCCATGGTGAATTTGATTGATGGGTGTATGGAATTGATGTGGTTGAAAAATTGGTTCAGTGCTGGCAGGCCATGTGGCCAGATGACGAACGTGTCATCTATGTATCTCTTGCACAAGGAAAGACGTCGGGTGGATGTCTAGATGGCATCTGTCTCAAATTTCTCCATGAAAACATTTGCTACCACTGGCGATGAGGGAGAACCCATTGGGTACCCTCATTTTGTTTGTAGAATGTCTGCCCAGGTCGACGTATCCCTCAAAGGTTTGGAACATATCCCGGCAGATGTACAGTGAGGGAAAAAAGTATTTGATCCCCTGCTGATTTTGTACGTTTGCCCACTGACAAAAAATATTATTGGTCTATAATTTTTATGGTAGGTTTATTTGAACAGTGAGAGACAGAATAACAACAAAAAATCCAGAAAAACGCATGTCAAAAATGTTATAAATTGATTTGCATTTTAATGAGGGAAATAGGTATTTGACCCCCTCTCAATCAGAAAGATTTCTGGCTCCAAGGTGTCTTTTATACAGGTAACGAGCTGAGATTAGGAGCACACTCTTAAAGGGAGTGCTCCTAATCTCAGCTTGTTACCTGTATAAAAGACACCTGTTCACAGAAGCAATCAATCAATCAGATTCCAAACTCTCCACCATGGCCAAGACCAAAGAGCTCTCCAAGGATGTCAGGGACAAGATTGTAGACCTACATAAGGCTGGAATGGGCTACAAGACGATCGCCAAGCAGCTTGGTGAGGTGACAACAGTTGGTGCGATTATTCGCAAATGGAAGAAACACAAAAGAACTGTCAATCTCCCTCAGCCTGGGGCTCCATGCAAGATCTCACCTCGTGGAGTTGCAATGATCATGAGAACGGTGAGGAATCAGCCCAGAACTACACGGGAGGATCTTGTCAATGATCTCAAGGCAGCTGGGACCATAGTCACCAAGAAAACAGTTGGTAATACTACGCCGTGAAGGACTGAAATGCTGCAGTGCCCGCAAGGTCCACCTGCTCAAGAAAGCACATATACATGCCCGTCTGAAGTTTGCCAATGAACATCTGAATGATTCAGAGGACAACTGGGTGAAAGTGTTGTGGTCAGATGAGGCCAAAATGGAGCTCTTTGGCATAAACTCAACTCGCCGTGTTTGGAGGAGGAATGCTGCATATGACCCCAAGAACACCATCCCCACCGTCAAACATGGAGGTGTAAACATTATGCTTTGGGGGTGTTTTTCTGCTAAGGGGACAGGACAACTTCACCGCATCAAAGGGACGATGGACGGGGCCATGTACCGTCAAATCTTGGGTGAGAACCTCCTTCCCTCAGCCAGGGCATTGGAAATGGGTCGTGGATGGGTATTCCAGCATGACAATGACTCAAAACACGCGGCCAAGGCAACAAAGGAGTGGCTCAAGAAGAAGCACATTAAGGTCCTGGAGTGGCCTAGCCAGTCTCCAGACCTTAATCCCATAGAAAATCTGGAGGGAGCTGAAGGTTCGAGTTGCCAAACGTCAGCCTCGAAACCTTCATGACTTGGAGAAGATCTGCAAAGAGTGGGACAAAATCCCTCCTGAGATGTGTGCAAACCTGGTGGTCAACTACAAGAAACGTCTGACCTCTGTGATTGCCAACAAGGGTTTTTCCACCAGGTACTAAGTCATGTTTTGCAGAGGGGTCAAATACTTATTTCCCTCATTAAAATGCAAATCAATTTATAACATTTTTGACATGCGTTTTTCTGGATTTTTTTGTTGTTATTCTGTCTCTCAATGTTCAAATAAACCTACCATTAAAATTATAGACTGATACTTTATTTGTCAGTGGGCAAACGTACAAAATCAGCAGGGGATCAAATACGTTTTTCCCTCACTGTAGCAAGATCTGAAATCGCTATCCTCAAAAACGCTAAAAAACCCATTTGCAACATCAGAAAGGACGAGCGTTTTGAACTCGCTCAATTGAAAAAGAGAGATGACATTGTCATCCTCTCAGCCGACAAGGGCAATGCCACTGTCATCATGGATAAAACCACTTACAACAACAAAATTCAGGATCTTCTTAATGATGGCTACGAAAAACAACAAATATCATCACTAATTCGACTTATCTAATCGAACCGACCAAGCAGCTCTCCCTAAAACCTTCGGCTGCTAGACCACCCAGATATTATTGCCTTCCAAAAATCCATAAAGAAGGTACCCCGCTCCGTCCTATCACCTCCACCATTAACTCACCCACCTACAAACTGGTCCAATTTCTGTCTGAGACCCTGCTTTCTTTCACGGGCAGGACCACCTCAGCTGTACTAACTCAGCTCACTTGGTTTCTCTAATCAAGGACATCTCACTGTCTCCAGATGACTTGCTTGTCAGTTTCAATGTGGTATTGCTGTTCACCAAGGTACCTGTACTTGACACCATTGCAATCATTGAAGACTTTGTTCAACAGGGACTGAATCCTGATGTACCAACTTTGGTGAGGCATTGCCTTACCAACACTTCAGCTGGAATGGTACATTCTACAAACAAAACGAGGGTACCCCAATGGGTTCTCCCTTATCGCCATTGGTCGCAAATGTTTTCATGGAGAAATTTGAGACAGATGCCATCCAGACATCCACCCTACGGCCGTCCTTCCTTGTGGAAGAGATACGTAGATGACACGTTCGTCATCTGGCCACATGGCCTGCCAGCACTGAACCAATTTGCCAACCACATCAATTCCATACACCCATCCATAAAATTCACCATGGAAGTGGAAAATGATGGCAAGCTACCATTTCTGGATGTTTTGATCGAGAAGAGACCTGATGGCTCGTTGGGATATTCGGTCGACAGGAAAGCCACCCACACGGATTCCTATATAAAGCCCGATTCCCACCACCATCCAGCCCAGAAGAATTCCCTCCTCAAAACACTACACCATAGGGCCCGTTGCATCTCCGACCAGCACCACATATCCAGTGAACTGGAGCATGTACGCCAAGCCCTAAAGATGAATGGATATTCGGATTGCACAATCCGCAAAGCTGTATCCCCAACCATAGGGAGAGAACCATCTGAGGACCCAATGGAAACCATCACCTTGCCATACATAGCAGGGGTGACCAAAAATATTTCCAAAATCTTGAACAAACACAAGATCCAGGTTCGATTCAACACAGTACACAAAATCCGTGATTTGATCCCATCTATGAAAGATGTGATTCCTGACATGCAATATCCTGGTGTCTACAAACTAAATTGTGTCTGCGGTAGCAGTTACATTGGCGAAACGAAACGACATGTATTGTACCGTGTTCGCGAACACAAGGCAGATTTGAAACACGGCAGAACCAATACCTCTGCCGTGGCTGATCACTGTTTGAACGCGGTGGGCTCACACGATATTGTCTTTTCCGAGACCAAGGTACTCTGCAAACCTTCGGGCTACCATGAAAGATTTGTCCATGAAGCCATCCAGATTCATAAAGACATAACTTAAACCGAGATGGATACAATTTAAGCAATCATTGGAATGACATGATCAACTAGGTAAAGTTTTAACTGCTTTTATGTTCCCTTCCTACCTGCCAATATTAGCCGACTCTCAAATTTCCGGGCCTTCGCCGACCTTATATTTACACTGACAAGCGGATTTCCGGGCCCGGACCTTGCCGAGCTCACATTTACATTTACAAGCAAATTTCCGGGCCCTGGCCGAGCTCACATTAACAAGCAAATTTCTCTCTCCTACTCGCTCTCTCTTGCTCGCTCCGACATTAACATTAGCTGCCCCGCCCATCTCGAAACCTTTATAAACAGCCTGCCTCAGCAGATTCCCCCTCTTCACCTGCAGACGGTTGCTTGTGTTGCTATCGAAACGTCGTGATGTTATTTTTTCTACCTACGTGACTTTACCGAAAGAACCAAACAGTAAATCAGAATAGGTTTTACCCTTTCTGGCAATAAAACAGTTGTGTTAAGATGTTCAAACACCAAATAGAACACTTTTGCAAAGCATCAAGTCTACATTAACCACAGAGGACGTGTAGTGAGCATGCAAACAAACATTGCTCTGATATCTGCATTGTCTTTGAAACTGATTGGCCTACACCAGAGACAGAAACCTTCTTCATGGTTAAACAAAATCAAACTCGATGAAACTTGCAAGCTCCTCGCTTCAGCTTCGGTCTTCATCGATTCCAAAATCTCCTACTCCACAGGTTTAAAAAAAAAATCAAACAATGACGAAATAATAAAAAATTGATTGTTTTTAATTCCATAATTTCTATGTAGTGTCTTCCGTCGTACAAAACAAGAAATCGGCATAAAATACAGTTAGTGTCGAGAACGGGTGCTGGAACACGCACGCACGCACACACACAACACATATGCATAAAGGTTAGTCAGCAGTGCCGCGAGGTGTGTTGAGAGAATGTTGTCTTCCAACACGCAGTAGTTTTCATCGAAAGTTATTACTTTCTAGCGCATTACATGTTTTTTTATATATATAATCCCTTGACCACCCCTTGCGTATACGTGCGTATAAATGTCATCGCGTTTTTTTATCCTTGCAGAAGCGTAACCAAGTCGTCTCGGTGAAGTCGCCTACTCTAAAGCTACTATGGGAACCGCATGGTGAACTGGCAGCTTCCCTCCCCTCCCTTAATCCCACCACAAAGACAAAGATGCCCCCCTATAGCCTTCACAGACTGTTGGGGCAAGTGATGTTAGCGAGCACCTATGAAGGCCGGCACAGCACACGAGGGGTGGAGTTCCAGCACCACGCCCGGCCGCCTGTTTCCCCGGTGGCGAAGTTTACTACACACCGCATCAGGTACTCATTTGAGGCTGAGTCGATCTAGGGGAGGCCAGGACCAGTTCAGATAATCGCCACCGGTGTTGGCCATGAACGGGAATCGAACTTGGCTCACCATGTTCGGGGGCAGCACGTGAACCGCTGCACCACCGCTCCCACCACGCTCAATCAGCCACTAGCACCGCCTACTCAGTGAGCCCCACCCACTTCTACACAGCCACACCCACTCCATCGCTATCCCCGCCCACTGCTGATGCAGACCCGCCCACCACCCGGGTCACGGTGAGTTGGGCAAGAGGCCATAACATTTGAAAACCGACTTAAAGCTTTCGTGACTGCAGGAATTCATATTCTTTGGGTCTTTCGGCAAAGCCACGTAGATAGAAAAACATATAACATGTCATAACATCCTGCCTCAGCAGCTCTCGATATTTTTTCACCTGATGACGATTGCTTGCGTTACAATCGAAACGTCGTGATATTTTTTTATTTTCTCTATCTACGTGGCTTTACCGAAAGACCCAAAGAATATTTGAAAACCGGTGACAAAAATCTCAACTTTTGTTTCCCACCCTTCCCCCCCGCTAAAATCTTCTGGATATCCCGGGCAGACTTTCCGAAACTGCCGGGCCTGTCCCGACCTGTCCCGGCCAAACTGGAACGCTTGGGTAGTTTTCAGCTACCATACTTTTAATAACCATCGGATACTCAGAAACTCCGGTCCCCTCTCCCACCGTTGTTTTGGCTATTTCTAGTTTCCAATCCTCTTGTATGTTGAAATGAATATGTACCTGGGTGTTATGGCATACACCCCTGTGATTGGGGTTGGTGGATCACACACAGACCATTCCACGTGTATGTGTGCTCAGGTGTTGGCTACAGGCCTGCGGGATGGTCCCAGAGTACAGGTAGTAGGTTGCTGCTGGTTTATCTGTTTGGAATTGAGTGTTTCAGCCCGTGTGGGTTTTATCCATTTGCTCAAGTGTCTATCCACGAGGCCATCACGCGATTAGCCAACGCACAGAGGCCCTCCTAAAGACGCATATTAAGACTCAAGCGAGGCTTGTGCTGGCTAAATACACACCCACTCGTTTCAATAATGACAACTGTTCACTTATCGACCACTGCACGTATCAAGTAATGTGGTACAACGCCATTACTGCGATGACGATGTGATATGACGGCTGCGGCTGTGAAGACAGGTAAACGTGGAAACCTTCACCGGAATCCACGGAGTTTGTGCGGCCCCGAACATTACAGACTATGGGCCCTCCGGGCTCCCAGTGCTATCTAGTTAAATAGAGCTCAGGGTTTGCCCGACACTGCTCCTCCTCCCTTCACCACCGCGACGCGGCCGTCGATCCACAAGAACAACAAAAAATTGTTCCGAGCGAAAGCGCCCTCGGTTCAGACTCAACGCAAATGCAGTCCACACCATGGCACGTGTTCGGAATAGGCGGGCTGTGTTCCGAACGCGCGCGCACCCACCCACGCACACATGTGTACACACATGTGAGCGACACGTGGCGATACAAGTGTTTGACCGCACGACGAGACACCCGATCGATGTCCTTTCAGAGCCGTTCTACGAACGCGACCCGGACCCCGGTATTGAAGTCGCACGGTCGCTGGTGTTGCACAGCACCGGTGTCAATGGGGCGCCACGGTGGCTAGATGTTAACTACCTCGCCTGGTCGACAGGAGGTCGTGGGTTCGATCCCCACCGACGCCTGCTGTATATGTGGAGTTTGTGGTGTATCTCTCTCTCTCATCATCATCACGGTGGCTAGAATGTTAACTACCTCGCCTGGTATACAGGAGGTCGTGGGTTCGATCCCGACCCTGAAGCCTGCTGTATATGTGGAGTTTGCGGTGTCTCTCTCTTCCCGTGGTCGCGTGGATTTTTCTCCGGATTCCTCCAGGTTTTCCCCTCCACATTAAGAATCAACATCACGCGCATACATATTTGGCTGCTATACATTTCTATATGATGATAAGCCACTTCTTTGAGCTGTCATTTGTGATAGCCAGGTCGCTTCTGAAAAAAGCTATGTATAGCTCAGTGGGCCTTACCTGGTAAATTAAAAATAGTTGATGATTTTAGTATTAAGCCTGTAGCGTTGAGCGACTGGACGGAGCTGTAATCTTAGCCAATCAAAGTGGGCGGTTCACCTGTCGCCATACTCACCAATGGGATTACTCGATCCATTGATTGGCTTGGCAATGAATGGGCGCAGCGATGTACCCCCTCGATTATTTTGGGATTGATGAATAAAACATTTCATTTTTACATTGTAGTCGGATTGATTGCGAACAGAATCGATATATTGCCTCGATTGAGGTTCTGCAAGATCATACATGACCGATTGGCGACCTGCGATTCGTGGGCTGTCCGATGTCACCGTATTATGCAAGCGTGAGCGGCAGCTCGAACCGTCGAAACCAATTCCGTTTCAGCGTCGCAACATTTTGCTTAAAGTTTTAACATCGACTGGGCCGTGCCTAGCCCCCTACGACCTCCCCCCACCCACCCACCCGTACCAACCACAAGGGTTGCCCCAGCTTCACAACACCGTGACGATCAACCAATGGTGGCGCGCACGTGGCACGCGGTCGGACACAGCCGTCGCCGCCGCGCACGTGACCGCTTCGGCGATGCGATCGATGTCCGACGCGGCGGTGACGAGAGCAGGAGCAGCAGCAGCGACAACAAACACGTCAAACAAGCGCGGAGGCAAGCCCCCCCCCCCTCGTGTTTATACACAAAAGCCGCCATAAGTTTAGCCGCCGATAAGACCCCCCCCCCCTCCCCAGAGAGCTGGTAAATTAAACTTTGAACAAAAAATGTGCGTTTCGTTCGTTGAGATTTTGCGACCGATATCGTCACTTTGGTTTCATTCGTCTCGTTCATTGTTGAGAATCGCCACGGTTGAGGTTTTTTTTATGGATGGGCAGGAGTGCTTTTTTTCTTCGCAGTATCTTCAACATCAAACCCAAGGGGCTCGTACCTGTGGTTCTGGCATGACTCGTGTGTGCACGAGCGCCTCGTTCCGAGTGATTGGCTTCAGTGCCGCACGCTCCACAGCGACGGGTGCCGGCCCGACACCCCCAAATATGAAAAGACGCAAACGCCGCCAAAGTACTACGGAAATCTCAATTCAATCGCGCGTAGTTTAGTGTCTGTTAGCAAGTGGCCTCGCTAGTTAGTGGAGATGATTACACAGTTCCAGCAGCATAGTAACCCTCCCCCAGTAGTGTTTTCATTGTTTCGTCATCATTGAGAATCATCTGCACGGCGTTGTCTGTTGCAAGATTGGCGCCACGGTGGCTAGGAGATGTTAACCACCTCGCCTGGTATACAGGAGCTCGTGGGTTCGATCCTGACCCTGACGTCTGCTGTATTTTTGGAGTTTGCATGATCTCCATGTGGTCGCGTCCTCCGGGTTTTTGTCTGCTATAAATTTCCACGTGATAAGCCACCGAGGTTGACCCATCATTTGTGGCCAGGTCGCTTCTGAAAAACGAGCTACACATAGCTCGGTGTGGCCTTACCTGGTAAGATAAAATATAGTTTCGTTTTTACTTTATCCCTGAGGCCGCCTTTAAAGTTTGCTTGGGGTGGTGACCAATGGTGCAAACTGGCGAATGCCAATGACGACATTCTCCCATCACTTCATCTCTGGACCACACACGCGTGCGATGGCAAGCCCATCGCGCTGTTCCATGGAGAACGTCGCTTGGGCACGGGGAAGTCGAACCGAACGCGATACCAAACATCCCGCGGGTCATGAGAATAGGAAGCGTGTTCTGACGCAACGGGGCGGTTTACAGATGCCAAATCTTTGTCTGGGCACAGTTAACACCGCCCACGGGTACACACAAAGTAGCATTTGCCACCCAGGTGACCCCAGCTAAGCCCCCCCCCCTCTTGGCTCGTGGGCTAAGGTATCGCCAAACAGCTTCCATTTGGACGATCCAGGAGCGAGTTGCCAGATTAATCTGGTTTTGTTTTAAGTGGACCTCTCTTTTTTTTTTTGGGGGGGGGGGGGGGGCACATCTTGTAAATCCCGCACGGCGGACATCGCTTTGTATGTGTGTCTGTTGAACTTCCTTCGCACCGTACGTAGCCAACCGAGCTAATCGTCGAAGGCGCTTTAAACTGGACAACAGCAACGGAAACAGCAGCAGCAGCAGCCCCCTGACGGGGCCTCAACCATCCCACAGCAGCGTACCCGCCGAAGCCGAACTCGACTCGGATTTAAATTTGCGTTCTGTAACTTGTCGACGCCACCACTCATCCTTATGGCCGCGCGAAACTCGCGTCTGCGTTGCGGCAAGTTCAAGTGTCGAGCTTAAAACGACAGAATTCTACTTTTGAACGTGAACAGTTATCGCACCGATTTCCATTCGCTTCGTAGCTGCGTCTTCGCCGTTTTTTTTGCTTTTGTAATTTTGGCGAACCAAGGGTCGGTCACCCCTTGCAAAAGAGAGAGACCAATAAACCCTGGAAATGTCTCGCTCACACGCTCTCTCACTCGAGTTCTCTCCGAGCTAAACAAAATAAAACTCGGAACTCGCAACTCGAGAGCTCGCTCGATCACTCGCTCGGGAAGGAAAGAAGGGAGCAGCAACGTCAAGCGAGTGGCCATCACCTCGGTGGTGAGCGGTCAGACACGAGTGGGGAGTGCCACAGAGAGACAGCATGCCGCTGAACCGAGCGATGTGGCAGTTCCAGCCAAGAATTTCTCAGACCGTGGCCCCCCCCTGCCGTCCCCACCCCACCGAACTCCCCACAGCCCACACTCCACACACGCCGGCCGGCGCTGGAGAATAAAAAATATACTGTCGTTTTACATTTGTCTTAAATTGATCGCATTTGCCGACGTCTTAACCGCGATAATAATAGTATCTCCTAAAGTTCTTATAGTACATTTGGTAAATAAATCTCGACACCGCGTGGTTAACTTGTGCAATGAGGCCCGACTTAAAAGCGTATAGTGTTTCGCGTTTTTGTCTCCATCGTCTCTTTTGCCCCCCCCACCAACTCGCCGCTTAGGGGGCACCGGACCAGGGGTCAAGGATGGAAGAATGGGGCGGTGGCAGTAGCAGCAGCAGCAGAGAGAAAGACAAAAGTAAAAATGTACAACTGGTAAGCGGTCTGCTTCACTGCCCAGCGAGGGAGCCTCCTCCACCGGGGCCCACTCAGGCTGCTGCATCATCGAGGAGACGGAAGAGGACAACGTGCTCGGGTGAGACTCAGCCCTGGAGCCACCGCTCTGGCCGGGGGAGGCAGGGAAGAAGGCGGTGGTGGAGAGGACGGGGGGGTAGCGCCACCGCGACTCCGAGCAGGAGAGGGGTAAGCGGGTGAGGAAGGGGCCACGATGTTGGCACGGGTAACTGGAGGAGTAAAATTACCGGCCGAGGTACGGGGAAACTCTTATGCGCGGAAAGGTCACGGGTGGTTGGTGCCTCTTCCCGCAAACCCCCCCCCCTCCCTGCACCACCACCCCCAACGTACAGCCACGTCCAGACACGTGTTCTACATCCCTACCCCCGACCTACAGTCATCAACAAGAGGTCACGATGGACTTCATATTACATTTGACGATTTCCGCGACCTCCGTGCCAAAATCGTAGCCCGCTGAATGACCGTGTCGGGGGGAAGTTGTAAAGGTGGCGGAGGCAGCAGTGGTGCACCGTGGCTGGCACGAATCACGGTGCAGGGAATTAATTGCCCCCCCGCGGGGCCCGGTGGCGGTTGCACCACCTGTACCATCAACAGCTACACCGCTGGACTAACGAGCAACAGGCTTGATGTGCTGTCATTCTAAACACAGGTTTGCACGCGTTTTTGCCGATTTACGCTCTCGTGTACTCACGCTCGCACCCACACCCGCGTGCTCACGTTTGCTCGCACGCACACCCGCGTGCGTTCACTCTCACAAAGGGGCTTGCCGTATAGCCTTCAACAGACTGTTGGGGCAAGTGCTGTTAGCGAGCACCTATAAAGGCTGGCACAGCACACTCGGGGGTGGTCGTGTGGTCAAAACCACGCCCGGCCGCCTTTGTCTCCCCAGCACTGATGTTTACACACTGGTGCTCGTTTAAGGCTCAGTCGACCTAAGGAAGGACCCAGGACCAATTCTAATATTCGCCACCGTTGGTGGCCTCGAGCGGGAATGCAACTCGGGTCGCCGGGTTTCATGGCGCTCTTAGCACACTGCTGCCACTGCTCCCTGACAAGAGCACACCGACTCACACACACTCATACACACTCACACTCACACCGACTCACACACACACCGACTCACTCACTCACACACTTGCACACACTCACTCACACTCATACAAAGATAAAAGACAAATATCCCCCGTATAGCCTTAACAGACTGTAGGGGCAAGTGCTGTTAGCGAGCACCTATGAAGGCCGGAACGGTACACGAGGGGGTGGGTGGCCAGCACCACGCCCGACCGCCTTTGTCTCCCTAGTGGCGATGTTTATACTGCACCAGGTACTCATTTGAGGCTGAGTCGACCTAGGGGAGGCCCAGGACCGGTTCAGATAATCGTCACTGGTGTTTGCCGTGAGCGGGAATCGAACCCGGGTTGCCAGGTTCGTAGTGCAGCGCGCTAACCACTACACTACCGCTCCCCTACACACACATCACACACTGACTCACTCACACACCGACTCACACACTCACTCACACACACACCGACTCACACACACACCGACTCACACATGCACACTCACACTCATACACACCCACACACACTTATACCCACAAAGCCAAAACTAGACAAAGATCTCCCTCAGATAGCCTTCTACAGACTATTGGGGCAAGTGCTGTTTACGAGCACCTATTAAGACCATCACAGAACACAAGGCGAATGGTGTGTGGCCAGCACCACACCCAGCTACCCTCATCTCTGCAGTGCCGATGTTCACACAAAAGCACTGAATATTAAGGCCAAGTCAACCTAGAGGAGTTCCAAGACAAGGTTCGGTGACCACACGTCATCGATGTGATAAACGGCCTGTTGTCGAGCCCAGGTTACACTGTGTGTGGTGGAATGCGTTGACCGCCGGCACCACCGCTCTGCACTTATGTATATGTGTGCTCTCAAACAATCCATAACATTCACACACATACACACACACAACAAATACAACAAACATCGCCGTGTAGCCTACTAAGGCTGTTTGGGGCAAGTGCTGTTTGCGAGCACCTATGAAGGCTCGCACAGCACACGAGGCAGGTGATTGGCCAGCACCACGCCGGGCCGTTTTTGTTTCCCCAGTGCTGATGTTTGGCTACACACCGCACCAGGTACTCATGAAGGCCGAGTTGATCTAAAAAAAGGCCCAGGACCGGTTCTGGATATTGACCCAATTGGCCGTGAGAGTGGGTAATCGAACTCGGGTCGCCGAGTTCCTAGCGCGGTCGCACTAACCGCTGTGCCACCACTCTACACATGCACACTTCGACACACTCACTCGGTCACATCGGCGTCACTCGTGCAATTAGGCTGTGGGAGATAGAGAGAGAGAGAAACGCCTTCAAGCTTCACACCCCCTCCACGAATCAAAGTGGAACATTCCAAGGTAGACCACCGCACCCCAACGTCCACGGGAGACTTCACAGGAGGCAACTTGCAGGGTGGAATGTACCATTGAAGTGTAACTGAACGGCAAGGGGGTGGACGAGGTGGGGGGGGTTATGGCAAAGCGTTGGGAGAAGTGGCATCACCCTGTCATGAGTTTCGCTGCATCCGTCGCGAGCGGTGCACAAAGCACCGCTTCCAAATCTGGGAGATCCCAAACAGCAGGAGGTGGGGGGGGAGGTGTTGAGCGCGTGACAACCTGGAATGTACAATTGCATTGTCGGTAGATGTGGGGGGATCCCGGCCTGCTGTGGCACAGCTGATTGGTGGAGTGCGGCTGGGTGATTGGATGGTAGGCCTGGAGGACAAGGAGGTGGACGAGGAGGTAGAGGCTCAGACGCACTCCTCGGTGGACATGAGCAGGGGGTTGATGTACTCGAAGCCCTCGAACTCTGTCTGGTCAATCTTTTGAAGCACGCTCCTGGGCACAGGCACACGGGGGGGGAAGGGGAGGTCAGGGGTCAGGGTCGGCAGGTGCAGCGATAGGGTGAGGGTCACAGGAGGTTCACGGTCAACGCTGGGTTTAGGGTTGGGGAAGGGAGCGGCGTTGACCGGCGGTGTTGAAGCCGGGGCAGGGTTGGGGGATGACGATGGGGTGAGCGTTGGGAGGTTCAACAAGTGGCTCGTGTAAAGATCTGACCAGGAAAGCCTTCACCGTCTGGCACAGCCGAACAAATTAAATGGTCACGTGCAGACGCGAGCGCTGAACGCGCAATTGGTGTCGTTTCGGCTCGCTTGCCGGTGAGCAGACGAGCACACGCTCACAGACTTAGCGATTGGATACATTTACCCATTGTACATTAGCGAGGCCGTGGGGAGTGGGGGGTACGAGATAGCGGTGGGGATATCAGAGACGGGGGGACGACGCTGTGGCTGCGACCAGGCCGAGTGGACTGGGTCGTGGGTTGATCGAGGGGGTGGGTATGGGCTAGCGGTGGGGATATCAGGGACGGCGGACGCCGTGTCTGCTACCACGCCGAGTGGGTCGTGGGTTAATCGGAAGGTATGGGCTTGCAGTGGTGATAGCAGGGACACCGCGGCTTTGGCTGCGACCACACTGACTGGGCTGGGCCCTGGTTTGAGGGGGGGGGGAGGTGAGTGAGCTCGCGGTGAGGGTAGGAGGGACGGGGGTGGTGGATGCCGGGCGGCGCTGCTCACTCGTCGTCGGGGGTAAAGTGCACGGGCTCCGTGGTGAACTGGCTGTCAAAGTTGTCGAGGCCAAAGTCTCCCGCGATGTGAGGCTTGAAGGGAGGAATCACCTGCTTCTGTTCCAGCTGGTGGGGGCGGGGGTGGGGGAGGGAGGGATGGGGGGTGGGGTGGGGGAGCGCAAGGAGAGCGGCGAGGGAGGTCAGTGGGCAGAGGCACGGACACCGGACTTCTGCAGGAACGTCAACACGTATCGGCGTGAACTGGGCTCCCACCCACCCTGTGTAAGTCTGTGAGTGTCTGTGTAAGTCTGTGAGTCTCTGTGTAAGTCTGTATGA
>CM025648.2:968959-979944 GCA_014621495.2 Entosphenus tridentatus | reverse complement strand
ACTCGAAATATTCTGAACAATCTTAAAGGACCTCTTCTTGGTTCTTTTGGTAAAGTCACGTAGAAGGGAAGTAATAAAATAATAAAAATAATAAAAATAATTATTATGTTTTATTATTTTTATTATTTTATTACTTCCCTTCTACGTGACTTTACCAAAAGAACCAAGAAGATGAATTCCGGCAGTCACGAAAGCTTTAAATCGAAATCCTAAAGGACGTTTCTCGCGGACGACGAAGCCGTCGCCATCCAGCGCGCCGTCGTCCTGGGGGGGCCCTGACCGGTGGGGCCGGCTTAAATAGGCGCTCGCTAACTCGCCAGCAGGCTCGACGCGTACCGTACTCCTCCCCGCGCAGGATTTCGGGGGCGATGTAGTTGGGTGTCCCGCAGAAGGTGCTGGTCGTGTCTCCCGGTCTCAGCCCCTCCTAGAGACAAGCGCGAGGACGTCAACCAAGTACACGAACATGCGCACGCACGCACACACGCACGCACATACACATGGCGGAACGATACTGGTCGTGGCCGAACATCGCAATGCCAAAGATTTACCTGGAGATCACTCAATTGGGATCACACACAGCAGCAGCAGCATCGCCCCACTAAGAGCCTTAAGACTCAGCAGGGCCTCTGGGTAATAATAATAAATTAAATCTCAGCTGACCGGATTTCCAGACCAATAAGATCCAGCAGCGTGCACTGACGCAAGCGAACTCTGGAATGGTTTCAACATTCTGGGTCTCATCAGCAGAATGCCAATAGGCCGACGGGCTTCAATGCAGAGACCACGGAATGGAGATCTGCTTATACAGGCTTCCCTCGCTCTACGTGGTGGCAGCAGTAGTAGTCGATGCATTCCAAGAAGGGCCCACAAAGCGACACGGCACGAGGCGGCAGCTGCCTGTCGAGTAGTGCATACAGCACACACCTTAACACACTGGATGTATCTGTGTGTGAGACAGCAACTTGCCAAGAAGTGCATACAGTACACACGGTACACACAGTACACTGCACAATGTTGTCCCACGTCCGAACGTGTAGCTGCGTACGAGTGAAATAAAACCCCATAGTACAGAACATTTTTGGGCAACAAACCGAGCCCGTGTAGAGCGAGCTGGAACCTGAATTTAGTTTTACCTAAAAGCTCCACGGGAACACAACATGAGTGTCTGTACAATACTGATTTTTTTTTTTACGTTGAACAGGGCCTTACATTTTGGATGGGGGTGCTCATGCCAATTACATCTTGTAACACAACAAAAGTTATTTAACAATCTGATGAGAACAAGACCATCCGAAACTAGTTCAAGTAATCGCCACTGAATGTTGGCCATAATTCGAGTCGCCGGGTTCGTAGCGCAGCGCGTTAACCACTGCCCCACCACACGGACATTGTCCCGCGCCTCTGATTAGCATGGTTGGCTACGTACGGCGCGAAAGGTCAACATACACGTATACGCGCAAACATGCGGATGCACACAATATAACAATAATAACCGCCATTCACACGCAGACATGCGAAGAGACAAAGATCCCCCGTATAGCCTTAACAGACTGTAGGGGCAAGTGCTGTTAGTGAGCACCTATGAAGGCCGGAACGGTACACGAGGGGGTGGATGGCCAGCACCACGCCCGACCGCCTTTGTCTCCGCAGTGGCGATGTTTACACACCATACCAGGTATTCATTTGAGGCTGAGTCGACCTAGGGGAGGCCCAGGACCGGTTCAGATAATCGTCACTGGGTGTTGGCCGTGAGCAGGAATCGAACCCAGGTCACCAGGTTCATAGCGCAGCGCGCTAACCGCTACACTACCACTCCCACACGCGAAGGGACGCACACGTACACACACACACATGCGCACACAGACGTACACAGACACACACACACGTAAGCAGGTAACACGCGGTGACACGCACAAAGACACGCGGATGCGCCACGCACCTTGCACATGCCGTAGTCGGTGAGCTTGATGTGCCCCTCCGAGTCGAGCAGCACGTTGTCCAGCTTGAGGTCACGGTACACGACCCCGCGCTCGTGCAGGAAGTTGAGCGCAAGCGAGATCTCAGCCGCGTAGAACCTACACGCAAAGCCACCGGGAGAGGGACGGAGACATCACACGGAGAGACGGAGACGTCACGCGGAGAGACGGAGAGTTCACACGGAGAGACGATAAACGTCACACCGAGAGACGGAGTGACTAACGGATTGATCTGTGGGAGTGACTGGGGAGTTGACCTACCGGGCATGCTCCTCGGGAAGCTTGCGCTGTCGCTGCATGTGGAACATCAGATCTCCACCGTTCACGTACTCAATGACGAAAAATAGCCTGCGCAAACACACACACACAAAGACAGATTCCCCATATAGCCTTAACAGACTGTTGGGGCAAGTGCTGTTAGCAAGCACCTCTGAAGGCCGGCACAGCACACGAGGGGGCGGGTGGCCAGCATCACACCCGGCCGCCTTTGTCTCCCCAGTAGCGATGTTTACACACCGCACCGGGTACTCATTTGAGGCTAAGTCGACCTAGGGGAGGCCCAGGACCGGTTCAGTTAATCGTCACTGATGTTGGCCAAGAGCAGGGCGGCGTCGTCGTCGTCACCCAATCAACACTCCCGGGGCAAGGCCACGCGTCGGCAAGTGCCGGCGGGAATCCGTCCGTACACGTGGTTCTTCTTCCCCGGTTCGAACGCGGAAGTGCTGCTCACCGGCTGTCCGTCTGGAAGCAGGAGTGGAGGCCCACGAGGAACGGGTGGTTGGAGGCCTGCTCAAACACGTGCTTCTCCGTCTGCACCCAGTCTATGTCCTGCGCACAAAGGCAAAGAGATCCCCCACCCCCGTACAGCGTTAACGGACTGTCGGGGTCAAGCGTCCGTGGTGTGGGCGCGATAGCGTAGCGGTTATCGCGCTGCGCTATGAACCCGGCGATCCGGGTTCGATTTCCGCTCACAGCCAACACCGGTGGCGATTATCTGAACCGGTCCTGGGCCTCTCCTAGGTCGACTCAGCCTCAAATGAGTACCTGGTGCGGTGTGTAAACATCGCCACTGGGGAGACAAAGGCGGACGGGCGTCGTGCTGGCCACTCACCCCCTCGTGTACCGTTCCGGCCTTCAAAGGTGCTCGTTAACAGCACTTGCTCCTACAGTCTGTTAAGGCTATACGGGGGATCTTTGGCATTGTTACTCTTGTGCAGCAGGGCGGGTGGGCAAATGCTGTCCCCCCATCCCCCTCCCCCACTTTGTGGAGCAGTGGTCACTTGAAGGGATGTGATATCCGCTCCATTGAGTCGTTCTCTGGCACAAAGGATTGAGGGCTGTTGGGCCGGTCTCTCACGCAAAGGATTGTGGGAACCCTTCTCTCTAATGCAAAGGATTGTGGGAACCCTTCTCTCTAACGCAAAGGATTGTGGGCTGTTTTCTAAGGCAAAGGCTTATGGGCTGCTCTCTAACGTGAAGAATTGTGGGGGCCATTCTGTAATGCAAAGGATTGTGGGCCGTTGTCTAACACCAAGGAGTGTGGGACCATCATCGAACGTGAATGGCCGCACTGCTCTGCGCAAGATCCAATTGGATGCTACGTCACGTGACGCAACACCACTAGCTAAACTGGGAGCCGTGGCGGCAAGATTTTTACTTCCTCACCTCCTCGTATACAGGTCGTGGGTTAGTGGGTTTGATCCCGACCCTGACGCCTGTGTATTGGAGTTTGCGTGGCTCTCTCCCCGTGGTCACGTGGATTTTTCTTGGTGGATTTCCCGCCACATTCAGAAACAGGCTTTTAAGAGTATTTATGCTATAAATTTCCACGTGAGAAGCCGCTTGGCCAGGTCGCTTCTGAAAGAGCGATACAGTACAGTGGGGCTTGCCTGGTAAAGTAAAAATAGTTTGACAGTTTTTTTTATCGCAAGTTTCACGTCGGCCATCAAAGCTCCCCCGGGGCCTCTCCGGCACAAACGAGCGACATCACCGGAGGCCACCTGGCCAGCCACGCGCGGTACCTTCCCCAACCCCACGGCCTCCTCTCCCCCCCCACCCCCCACCTCGTCGTCGTTGACGAGCTCCTTCTTGACGACCTTCATGGCGTAGATCCTCTGGGTCTGCTTGAGCCGCACGAGCAGCACCTTGGCGTAGCTGCCTCTACCGATGACGCGGATCAGGTCGAAGTCCGGCAGGCCCAGGCCTGCGTGCGCCTGCCTCCCGCCCTGCGGAGGCTGGGGGAGACGGGAAGGGGGTGCAGACGGGTCAGACAAGACGCGCGGTTGGATGGACGGACATGTGGATTAAGGGATGGTTAGATGGTCGGACGGATGGATGGGTGGATGGACAAACGGATGGATAGATGGCAAGACGGATGGTTGGTTGAATGGATGGATGGATAAATAGATGGATGGATAGACGGACATGCGGATGGTTAGTTGGATAGATGGACAAATGGATGGACAAACATGTGGATGAATGGATGGTTGGTTGAAAGGGTGGATGGAAGTGGTATCCAATGCATGTGAAATAAAATTCAGGAAAAAATGTTTACTTCCAAAGCTAAAACATTGAACAGCGTGCCTGAGTGATTACAGGCACAGCAATGACGCTGCCTGGTGTCAAAGCGAAGACAAAGCATCTCACCTCTTCTGGTTTGCCGATGTTTGGCAGCCTGTAGGGTTGGTCTGCAAGGGAAAAATATAAAACAACGACAAAATGTCAACAACCGCACAAGTGTCGAGACGGCCGGCTGGGTTCACAATGGCCAGGTCCTGGCGTGGCAGAGCACTGAGCAGGCACGGTCGGAAACCTGGATTCACTCCCCCCCCCCCCCCCCCCGGGGGGGGGGGGTTCAACCGGCCTCTGAGCTGATCGATCACCGGCGCCGGCACGAGAGCCACGAGGGCTTGCAGGGCTTGCAGGGCTGCGCCCACTCGCCACGCTCACGCCACTGCTGCCGGAAGGGCCTACAACTCGCGGGGCTCCTTTGGCCGACTCCTCCACGTCCTGGACAACGTGGGGGTGCCCACGGATCTGCTCGTCCGCGGCCGGGCGCCGGATATGGGCACGCCAGTAACCCGAGATGGGATGTGTACAAATATCCCTTATATATTGCACGAGAGCTGCATGTGTGTGTGGTGTGTGGGAGGCCGAATTGTGTGTTCACTGACACTCAAATCACGATCACAGACGGCAGCAGCAATCGTCGCCCCCCCCCCCCTCGCTGGCCCCCACTCGCAGGCTCGGTGCCGAGCCGCACCGTGCCGCACCGTGCCGCACAGGGACAGCTACCGCTGGGGGGGTGAGGGAGAGATTCCCCTTCAAAAATGTGAGGCGCGACGTGCAGGTCGTCGCCCGTCGCGTGCGAAGCGCCTTGAAGAAGCTCCCTCGCGTCACGGCGGCAGCTGCTGCTCGGGTTGTGTGAAGCAGAACTCCTCCTCCGTCACATCGTGCTACGCCCGCGTTGGCCCCCCTCTTTCACTGCCTTCCAGTTTCACGTGGAATCCAGTTTAAAATCCTATTGTTAACTCACAAAGCAGTGAACCATCTTGCCCCGGCCTCCATCATTGCCATGCTGCACCCGCACGTGTCCCCCTCAAGGCCCCTGAGACGTGGTGGTGCTGATGTTGTCTTCACTGTGGGTGACCGAGGCGTTGTCCCCGTGTGACCCCCAGGCCACGGATCGCTGTCCTACGAGACATCAGAGTAATCTCTCTGAGCCTGTGGGCATTTTTTATTTATATACCCTTCCTCTTACTAAACCTTTGGTTCATTAGAGTAAATGGGATTCTTAAAATGTATTTATAACATAATTATTTTCATGCTGAGTGTCTGCTGCGGCTGTGTCCTGTGTACAGCGCTTTGAGATCCTTGATGAAAAGTGCCGCATGAATGTTAGTAGTATTATCTCCCGAACACGATTCTCGCGGCTCCATCTCCACGGAAGGGGATGGGGGACACTTGTACCACGGCTGCATCTCAGAGCCTGCTGTATACGCGTGTCCACGTGTGTCCCTGTCTCCCTGTAGAGAGACAGGCCGTCGTAGACTCCGAGCCCGGCCTATCGTCTGAGTCCGACGCCTTCCCTACTTTGTTTATATTTTAGTCACTTGCTTACCCTTGAATTATCATTATTATTTATTATAAGACTTTGTTTATATTTACTTATTTTTAGCTATTCCCCTTTTCTCCATTTTTTTCCAACTTGTATCGTTGTTGTTGTTTTATTGTTGCTGTAAACTTGACGACAACCCGCCGCCCGACTGGAACATCGGCGAGACAAGAGCTTTGCAGCTCATCAGATTGCGTCTGACCTGTGCTGCCCTCTCCCGGCGGGATGTTCTCGATGTCGTCAGAGTGCACGCTGTCCTGGTTGCTGTGCTGGTGAGGGCTCGGTAGCGTCGTGGGCTCCTGGCATTCACAATCACCGCCGTTAGTATCCCGCGTGGGTGATCACCACCATCACCACCACCATCACCAACACCATCATCATCACCACCACCATCATCACCACCATCATCAACAACAACACCACATCACCATCATCACCACATCACCATCATCACTACCACTACCACCATCATCATCACCACCACCATAAACACCACATCACCACCGCCATCATCACCAACACCATCATCATCATCACCACCACCACCACCACCCCATCATCAACACCACCATCATCACTACCATCATCATCACCAACACCATCAACATCAACACCACCATCACTACCACCACCACTGCAAGCACTACTGCCACCGCCAGCACCACCATCCATAACCGTTATAATCGCAACCACCATCAGCATCATTATTATCATCAAACTCCAGAGGTTTAAAAGCCTTCTCATCATAATCCGCAGCAACGTGGATCATCATTCATAACCATAATAATCTCAACCACCATCAGCGTGATTGTCATAATCATGAGGATTAAAATCATCATCATGGTATCAAAATCGTCACTGTCATCATCATGATCATCGTAATTATTACCATAATAAAATCAATAACCATCAGCAGCATCGTCATCACCATCATTACCATGATTGTCATCATAATCATGACGATTTAAATCATCATTACCGTTTGTATCAACATCGGCACCATCGTTCATACTCGTAATTATCTCTATCATCGGAGTCATCCTCATCGTCGTAAACATCGTCGTCAACATCATCGTCATCTCCATCGTTGTCGTTGTCGTCCGACGACGATCGTTGTCGTCGCTGCGTAGCGCCGGGTCACCCCAAGATTGAAAACCCAAAAAATGACGCGGACGCGCATTCACAACGCTGCACCGCGCCGTGACCGCTTCCATACGTGCCGCTCGCCAACGGCACTTCCCCCCCACCCCTCCCGGCCTGCCAGAAGCTACCACGGGTACCTTCGCCAGTGTGCGTGCGCCCCTCTTACCATGTTCCTGCCACACTCCACTGCCACCAGCTTGTGGCATCGCTTGTGCACCAGCAGCTTGCAGTTGATGCACTTGTAGCCCTGCCGGCCCAGCCCCCAGATGCGGTCGGTGCAGTAGGCGCAGAACGCGCGCTGCGGTTCGCGGGACCAACGCGGGGGGGGGGGGGGGGCCCCGGGGGGGGGGGGGGGGGGGGCACACGGGGCGGGTGGAAAGAGTTAGTCTAAGAGTTAGTCTATTAGTTAGTCTACAAGTTAGTCTAAGAGTTAGTCTAAGAGTTAGTCTATTAGTCTAAGAGTTAGTCTAAGAGTTAGTCTAAGAGTTAGTCTAAGAGTTAGTCTAAGAATTAGTCTAAGAATTAGTCTAAGAGTTAGTCTATTAGTCTAAGAGTTAGTCTAAGACTTAGTCTAAGAGTTAGTCCAAGAGTTAGTCTAAGAGTTAGTCCAAGAGTTAGTCGAAATCGAAACTATTTTTATTTCACCAGGTAAGGGTCCACTGAGCTGTATAGCTCATTTTCCAGCAGCGACATGGCTGTCACGAATGATCGCTCAACAAAGTGGCTTATCGTCATCATCATCATGTGGAAATTTGTAGCAGCAGCCGAATACTGTGAACGCGTGGCGATGTCGTTTATATTATGCGGAGTGGGAAAAAACCGGAGGACCTAGAGAAAATGTCACGTGACAACGGGGAGAGAGACACCGCAAACTCCAAATATACAGCAGCAAGCGTCAGGGTCGGGATCGAACCCACAACCTCCTGCATACCGGGCGAGGTAGTTAACATCTCACCACCACCGAGCGGTGGCCCAGAAGTCAGGACACACAGGGGGTTATTCTAATTATTTCAACAAGTCGTACAGAGGTTCCTTCATTAACGTTTTAACAAACGTTTAAACCGACGTCCATGAATATGAATGTGTGATGGATGAATTATCTTTTGAAATGAACGTAAGTATTTTGTTTTTGGTCAAGATCACAGCTACGTCATCTTTGAGCAGTCATCAGCTGCCCTTTGTCGAGATTCGTTCTTTCATGGCTTCTTGGTCGAGTTTTGTAAACTACAGATTTGAGGTAACCCCACAGGAGGAAGGGAATTGACATTAAGAATGAAAATAGATAAAATATTCACGTAGAGAATAACCAATTAAATTGTTGTAATGCCAGTGTTAAAATAAATTAAATGACCCGAATGCGTTCTGACTTTGAGGCAACCTTGTATATTGTTTCCCATTTAAGACAAATGTAGTAACATGGAATGGGTCTCGATTTAAAGCTTTTGTGACTGCAGGGATTCATCTTCTTGGTTCTTTCGGTAAAGTCACGTAGAATGGAAATAATCAAAAATAAAACATAATAAAATAATTCTCACGACGTTTCGGCCACAACGCAAGCAGCCGTCCTCAGGTGAAGAACAGGTCTGTCGATAAGACAGAGTCTGGCTGAAACGTCGTGAGAATTATTTTATTATGTTTTATTTGTATTATTTTATTATTTCCATTCTACACGACTTTACCGAAAGAACCAAGAAGATGGAATGGGCCACTATGGAGCATAGCGCTGGTTGCTGGCAAAGAGAGGGATCTCCGGTTGCAGCAGCCCTGTCTGTCAGCAGGTCACGTGACAGCCAGCAAGAGGGATGTAGGGCAGAGGTGATGGAGGGGGCACGTGAGGTCAGCCTGGGAACCAACTCGTGGGTTCGAGAAGGAGCGAGGCCACGCCAGGAGGAGAAGAGGGGACCCCGAGCGAAGGTTCGGGGCTGTTGTCTGGAGCGGAATCCCGTCGGGCTGCCGGAGTCTTCGTCACCGTCTTCACCTTGTCGGTGTTGTCAGTCACGCAGTCTGTCAGCTGTCCTGGCTGAGGTGTAGTGACCCCTACTCCTAGTATCTCTGAGTGCATCACTGCACAAATATAAAGATCCCCCGTGTAGCCTGAACAGACTGTTGGGGCAGGGGATGTTAGCGATGAGCACCTATGAAGGCTGGAAGGGGTGGCCAACAACACGCCCGGCCACCTTTGTCTCCGTCATGGCGATGTTTAGACACCACACCAGGCCCAGGGCTGGTTCAGATAATCGTCACCGGTGTTGGCCGTGAGCGGGAATCGAACTCGGGTCACCAGGTTCGTAGCGCAGCACGCTAACCTCTGCACCACCGCTCCCTTTTAAGGTCTCGCACATACACGATTTTGATGTTGACACAACCACAACGCATTGAGTTGTTGTCTGTGCATGTGCACCACTGCCCATGCAGCAGCAGCGGCGGCGGCAGCAATCACCAGATAATTCGTTCGTAATCAAATTCAATTCAGAGAATACCGTGACGATTCGTGGCTAAGGAGGGGATCGATCCGCGTGTGTACAGGGTGGGGAAAGGGGATGGGGAGAAACAGAGAGAGGAGCGGGAGACAGAGCGGCAGAAATTACGGGAGAGTGGGAGCGCTTGTTTTTATTGCTGGTGACCCCTGGGGGAATATGCTGATTGAAGCCGGTAATCTTTGTTTTATAGGTGGGAAAGGAGAAGAGATAATGGGAGATAGTGGGAGAGGAGGAGGAAAGAGTGGGTTAGGAGACGTGATAGTGGGAGAGAGAGACAGAGGGAGGCAGGCACAAGCAGAGTGGGAGGTGAAGTGGGAGAGAGTCTGAGAAAGTGGAGCTGTAGGAGCGGCAGTGGGAGAGATCGCGAGAGATGAGCCGAGAGCGGGAGGCGGCAGGAGAGCCTCTATCCCCCCCATTGGCCACGGTCAATCCAGAATCTGTATTGATGCTACAGGAGGATTCCAATGAGCTATGCGGCTCTTTTTCACAGATGTCCAGTAGGGCCACGTGGTAAGAAGGTTACAAAAACAAACACGAAAGTTGTGCAAAGTACAAGAAAGGTAAACAAATCACCCAAACACAAACAAATACAACGAAACCATCCCCCATCCTACCAGGCAAAGCCCACCGAGGTATTAATTTATTATTCTGAAGCGACCTGGCCACCACAAAAAAATGATATCTCAACAAAGTGGCCCATCATTTGGGCATTTATAGCAGCAAAATAATCGAAATTATCTCAATGCATGCCGGGATCAAGGCCTCCCCCCCCAGAGGTTTTTTCAGCGTGATTCTGTCCTGTGCCGTTTGCTTTGATCTGGCTGGAGGGAGACAGTCTCTCACTTGACCCTACAGGGGAGTGGGAACCCCTCCCTCGGGGCACTCCGACCCCATAGCCTCTCCCTTGACCCTACAGGGGAGTGGGGACCCTATCCTAGGGGTGCCCTGACCCCATAGCCTCTCCCTTGACCCTACAGGGGAGTGGGGACCCTACCCTCGGGGCACTCCGACCCCATAGCCTCTCCCTTGACCCTACAGGGGAGTAGGGACCCGACCCTCGGGGCACTCTGACCCCATACCCTCGGACAGCCGGGACCTCCCCAGGAAGCAACAGCTACCACTGAGTGGCACGCCAGGTAATGAGTGGGCGGCCACCGGAGGCAGACGTCCGCTGTCGGGGGTTGCCGTAGCACGGTCCGACTCTGTGATCCGGTGACTCTGTGATCCGGTGACTCTGTGACCCGGTGACTCTGTGACCCGGTGACTCTGTGA
>CM025648.2:929462-945563 GCA_014621495.2 Entosphenus tridentatus | reverse complement strand
CTACCACTACTGCTGCCGCTACTACGACTGCTGATGCTACTACTGCTGCGCTCGGTCTTGCGCCGGCTGTGCTGCTGTACTTCTTTCTCTCGATGCGGCGCGGTTTGGCACGAAGTCCGACGTTCCGCTCCACGTGCCGGGGGGGGGGGGGGGAGCTCGTTTCGTGCATCCAACTCGTTTGCTGAAAGGGGGGAAGCAGCGACCCCAAAGGGCGCAGCGAAACGTCGGACTCCGTGCCCAGCGGCGAGCGGCACGACCAACGATCATGGCGGAGGGCCACTCCCGTGCACGGGCCCCAACCTGGTATCTCACTCGTCAGCGCCACGTTAGGCAGCGGGGTCGTTGTGACTTTTTAGCGGGGTTCCAATTTGTCTGCGTAGCCAACGACGGTGCATTTTGCGATGGCCACGTGAAGCGAGTGGGGTTGTGAAGCAATTCACTGCTGGTGGCCACGTCAATAAATCTGTTTTGATTGTTAAAAGTTTTTGCGACCCCTCCCCCGTTCCAATGACGTTGGCGTACGTCGTCAAGTTTTTCATCAGATTCCGTTCCGGTGACGTATGCGTTGGGACATCATCAAAACGGAACTGAAATAAAATCACTGTATTGGAACCGAGGCTCCCCCACAAGGCCGTGCGGGGGGAGGGCGCGCGTGTGGCAGTGTTGGTGCCGGCTGTCGTATAGTGGCGGTGGTCGTGTCACTACGGTTCCCTGCGGCGCTACTACCGCTATGACTACCACTACTACCGCTATGACTACCACTACTACCGCTATGACTACCACTACTACCGCTGCCACTACCACTACTACCGCTATGACTACCACTACTACCGCTATGAGTACCACTACTACAGCTATGACTACCACTACTACCGCTACTACCACCACTACTACCGCTATGACTACCACTACTACTGCTATGACTACCACTACTACCGCTATGACTGCCAATACCACTACTACCGCTACTACTACCGCTGCCACTACCACTACTACTGCCGCTACCACTACTACTGCCGCTACTACGCCTCTCTCTACAATAAAATTAATGTTGAGCCTGCTTGTGTACAACCCCACCACCCCGCAATCTTGCAGACGTCTCGGATACGGTGAAGCATTAACATGCCACTACATTCCACTATGGCCCATAGACCTCATGCAGTATAGGGGAGGTGAACCCAGCTGGTGTTGCTAGGGAGTCTCGTCAGAGCACTGAGCACCGACCGGGGACAATCCACGGCATTTTAGAGTTTTGCCCGACGCTGTTTTTGATGCTTCCCAAGCAAGCTTGGAAGGCAACACCGCATCAGCTCTGTCGTCCGTCCCGTCCGTCCGTGTCCGTCGATAATGTGGGGGGGGGGGGGGGGGTTGTGGGGTGGGGGGTCACGAGATCTCCCATCCGGGTTACGAGCGAAACTCTCGTTTGAAGCCGGGTCGCTTAGTAGGGCACTCACCCTGGAGGGACAAGAACGCAAGATGATCGAAGCGTAATTGGCCCCTAAAACTCTTTTGTCCGCTCCCCTGGTAGCCACCCACCCTCCGCCGGCTCCCGTCCGGCCAAGTGACTTGTGTCGGCGAGCGTTCACAGTGGTTACATCCTCCACGTGTGTGTTCACGGCTCTTACTCCCCCATCCGTTTTCACAAATATTTATATCCGAATTCAAATTCCGTGCGCCCTACACCGACCCCCCCGCCACCCCACCCATCTCGTTGGTCAAGGGCGAGGTTAAAGATGGGCTTGAGCCTGGATCAGCAGTCCTTGGGATGAGCGCCCTCCCCCCACCGCCGTGGAGTTACAGAGCAGCCACCACCGACTGGCTCCTGCTGGTGCTGGCTACATTGTGCCCAGCAAAGGGCAGATTACAGCAGCATCCATTGCTGCACTCTGCTACGCTCCAACAAGGGCTATGGCCTCCCGCCTCCACCAACCCGCGCTGACCAGATGCGGTGAAGTATGGTCAAAGAAGTCCCCCCCCCCATGGACAGTGTGCGGAGCAGCAGCGGATTGAACACGAGGGGGGGGGGGACGCATCTCCAATTGGCAGGGTTGGCTACGTACGGTGCGAGAGAAGTTCGACGTACGTACGTTACGTGCACCTGCACCTGCACAGTTACATCCCACGTCGTCATATTCTACGGATCATCAGCAGCATTGGCAGTGGGGGGCGACGGAACAGCCCAGGAAGAGGACTTCGCAGAACGACGTCTGAATTCACTCCAACTGCCCATGTGCCACACTAAAAAGCACGCGCTGCTGTGCGCATGTGTGCGTGTGTGCGCGTGTGCGTGTGTGTTTACATCCCCGCACACAGTGATAGCTGCTTGGCTGTTAAAACTGAGATGTTTAACCTCAAGAATGTTTAGCTCTTTCGGCCTAAGAAGTCGTCTCAAATCAGGAGACGGGGGGGCAAAGTGACTCTCCCCTTCAGCCGCTCTGCTCCCTGCAACTCGGATTTCCAAGTCACGTGCGCTGTGATGAAGGGCCATTGCCCGAAACATTGCCTATTATATAGTTTTCCTCTTTAAGGCCACACTAAGTCAAAGATCCCTCCCGTATAGTCTTAACTGAAGACCGTTGGGGCAAGTGCTGTTGGCAAGCAGCACCTATAAAGGCCGCCACGGCACACGATGAGATGGGTGGCCAGCACCACGCCCGACCGCCTTTGTCTCCCCTGTGTCGATGTTTACTACACACCGCACCAGGTACTCATTTGAGGCTGAGTCGACCTAGGGGAGGCCCATGACCGGTTCAGATAATCGTCACCGATGTTGGCCGTGAGCGGGAATCGAACTCGGGTCGCCGAGTTCATAGCACAGCGCGCTGACCACGACACAACTACCGCTCCGCTCCCCACGCGCACACAAGAGCACAAGTGGGCGTTGCGTTTGTTTCAAGTCACATGCAGAATGCCGCAGCCGCCACCGCCTCTCACAGTGGAGTCTGCGGAGAAAGGGGACGCGAGGAATCACAGAATGGGTTTGTCAATCAATCACAGAAAACAACTGTCGTCCAATCACAGACTTCCGCCTGGGCTTCAGTCGATTAAGCAGCGAGGCACGCCGCCTCGTTGAATTCCATGCGGGGGTTGCGGGGTTAAAGGTTAGCCTTACAAGGTTAAGGCTAAGAGGTTATGGTTCACAGTTGTGGAGTTAGGTTATAGCGGTTAAGGGTTTAGGGGTTCGAACTAGGATTTAGGGTTATAGTGTAAGGTTTAGGTTATAATTATAGTTTGGGGGGTTAGATTATTAGTATTTAGGGTTTGGGAGTATAGGGTTCGGGAGTATAGGGGTTCGCATTTAGGGTTGAAGGGTTTTGGTTAAGTTTGGGGGTTAGATTCAAGGTTTATGAAAATAATTATGGATTCAGGAGTATGGTTTAGCGTGCCATGGTTTAGGAGTGAGGGGTTACAGTTCAGATTGAGGGCTTGCGATTATGTTTAGGGGTTAGCATTTAGGCTATAGGTTAAGGTTAGGTTCACCCTTTTAAAACAGTCTGCCTCAGCAACAGACCATGCTTTCCCACCTGATGATGGACGCTTGTGTTGCGCCCGAAACGTCGTGATTTATTTTATTTTATGCCTACATGACTTTATCGAAAGAACCAAAGAGGTAGGTGTTAGTGTTTAGGTTTTAGGTAAGGGTTAGTGTTTAGGTTTTAGGTTAGGGGTGGGCGTTTAGGCCATAGGTTAGGATTTAGGCTTGAGGTTAGGGACAGTAGGAGTGAGTTTATCACCACCAATCCGTGCGAATTTCTAAACATATTTAACTCGAGTTCTCATTTGTGGGCCCGGATTGAGAGGGTGGCCAACGGCTTATTCAGCTCCAGTTTTTAGTGAAGCGCGCCGAGGAGGGATCGGACTTGATATCATCGCGTCTTCTTCGTCGCAGAAGGCGGAAGGCCCAAATGTGAAAACCCGGATCTCGGCAGCGGTGCCGAGCCCATGTCTATCTCTGCTGCATGATGACTTTGTTGGTTACAAGTTAAAGCCCACGAGCTATGTAGCCCCTTCTCCAGAGGCGACCTGGCTACTCGTGACGATAAGCCCATCGGAATGGCTGATATGGTCATCATCATTATCACCACACGTGGGAATTTATAGCAGCAGCCAAATAATCTCAACACGCATTGATTCTAAATGTGGAGGGGGGAAACCGGAGGGAGCCCGGAGAACAATCTGCGTGACCACCACGGGGAGAGGGAGAAAACACGTAGATTCAAAATATACAGCAAGGGACAGGATGGACCCCACGACTTCCTGATCACAGGCGAAGGAGATAACATCTCCTCGGCACCGCAGTCTTCCCTCTGTTACACAGACCCCACGTGCTTCAGTCTGAACTCAGTACAACGACTGGGCTTCTTGTGGTGATAGAGACGGGACTAGCGCTCGAAGATAGACATGCACTGGGCTATGCCACCCAAACGGAGCCATGAGCCGGAAATTGTTCAACTTAATGTAATCATCAACTCCAGCCACAAACTCTTCAACTCTCTCGTCCATTCAAACCAACAAGGAAAATCAAACAAGATGTGCATTCAACAGAGGATAAACAATCTAGGGAAATTAAATAAAACCCAAGCCAATACAGCAAATGAAACAATATATCCAACGACGTACACACCCAAGGCCAACACGACCCAAGACAATGGCTCCCATCACTTGTCTATCTCTACATACTAAATTAAAACGTTGTTTGTACACATCCCATCAGTCCCGCAGAATTGTTGGCAGCATTGGTTCGATGACAAGCAAAAACTCAGGCCTGGTTTTGACATTCAGTGTTTCATCATCAGCAGAACGAGGCCTAGCATGAAAGCAGTGCAGGCGAACTGCCACAGATGTTTGGAGGCAAGGACCGTGATTGATTTATACTCCAGTGGTTCTTAACCTTACTGCACCCCTTTGGTTCTCAATCGTAGAAAATTGTACGATGTTAATAAATACAATGGTTTGATTAAACAAAGAAGCTGTACTTGCTTGCACGTGATTAATTTGTGCTTCGATGATTTACCTTCTAAAGAAATCAGTCCATGTCTCGTAACCCCAGGTGGTGCGTGCACTCCAGGTTAAAAAAGAACCACTGCTTTGAGATATGGGGTCCCAGGTGATATGCAGAATCACGTCATGACACAACTCAAAATAGTCACCGATGACACACCGACAGTCGCAAGTGACCCACAGTGTTGCTTGCACTCAACCTCCGCTCCCACGAGATATTGTCAATCATACTGTTATATTTTATATTGAGAGACGGATACGTGAAGGGGGCGTATCGGTTACTTGTGCGAACGATCGTGCCGTGTTTTGTATTTATCATGGCAAGACGGGGCGAGGTAACCACAATTATCCCGCGAACTGTACAGGTTACAGATTTGAGCTCAAGTCGACACCCACATTCTACTACCGCCTGGTCAAAACGCTCACCAACCAGCGTTCAGTGTGGCCAAACGAGCCCCATGGCCAACCAGCAGCGTGCGGGGAAGGGGCCCTTCATCCAGCCGTCTATTGATCAAGGGCCGTGTATTCACCATCATTTTGCGAAACACCCACGGCACCACGTGTCCCACACCCATAACAATAAACACGAACACCACTATCCTGCCCAGTTCTCTTCACAACCTTCACGTTGCTTATCCAATCCTCCTGCACCCTCCACGTGTCCCATTCATCACTACACTCCTGCTCTGATTCCCAACCTCCACGTCGCTTACCCCATCCTCCTCCACTCTCCACACCACGTGTCCCACCCATCACTACCTCCAAGTTGCTTACCTGTCTATCCTGCCATGAACCTCCCAGAAACAACTTTCCGCATGCACCTGCAACTCTAAACTAAACTATTTTTTATTTTACCAGGTATGGCATAAGGCCCAGTGAGCTGCGAAGCTTTTTTTCAGAAGCGACCTGCCTATCACAAACAATAACCCAACGAAGTGGCATATCATGTGGAAATGTATCGCAGCCAAATACTCGAAATGCGTGATGTTGATTATACATGTGGAGGAGAAAACTGGAGGCCCCAGAGAAAAATCCACACGACCACGGGGAGAGAGACACGCAGACTCCAAATATACAGCAACAGGCGTCGTCAGGGTCGGGATTGAACCCACGTCCTCCTGCATACCAGGCGAGGTAATTAACATCTCATAGCCACCGTGATGCTGATGAGAGAGACACGCAAACTCCAAATATACAACAGCAGGCGTCAGGGTCGGGATCGAACCCACGACCTCCTGTGTACCAGGCGAGGTAGTGAACATCTCATAGCCACCATGATGATGATGAGAGAGAGATACGCAAACTACAAATATACGGCAGCAGGCGTCAGGGTCGGGATTGAACCCACGACCTCCTGCGTATCAGGCGAGGTAGTTAACATCTCCTAGCCACCGTGATGATGATGATGAGAGAGAGAGACACGCAGACTCCAAATATACAGAAGCAGGTGTCAGGGTCGGGATCGAACCCACGACCTCCCGCACACCAGGCGAGGTAGTTAACATCTCCTCGCCACCGGAACTCAACGGGACCGCCACACTCGTTGCGTCTCTTGCAGTTCCGTCTCGCCTGTGTGTGCAGCCCCGGGGCCCCGTGTTGCCATTCCACATCCCCGTGCCGAAGACGAACTCGACCGTGATAAAGACCGCCAACTTCCGTGCAGATGTTGGTACAGTACGGTACTCGTTTTAACCACCCCTGGGCCCCGCAAGAGATGATGGGCGCGCGTTACACGACCGCTGTCTCCAAGCTGAATGGATGGGTCATTCCACATTCTCGCGGCGAGGACAGGTACATCCGCAAGACGAACCCAATAGCTGTTGATATTCCTCACAAAGCAGTACAGTACAGTATAGTCCTCGATTTAACGACCCCGAACCCCGGAAGGGTGATGATGGGCGCGCGTGCTCTCTACCAGGCCCTTGGCGAGATGGACATTCCACATTCTCGCGGCGGGACAAGTCCTTCAAACTACAGCACACGCCCAAGTCCTGACAAAGTGGTACTCGGGAGTTTAACCACCACGGAAGAGATGATGGGCTGGCGGCAGGCAGTACCCGTCTCGCTCTCTCTCTCTGCCACCAATAATAAACGTAAATTCTACATTCTCGCGGCGGGGAAAAGTTCATCCACAACAACGTGGGGGACTGCCCACAGATTATTGTGTTTTTCTTCTTACCCGACAAGAGTTGGTACTCGATTTACACCCCTGCGGCGGCGATGATGATGATGGTAATGATGGTGGTGGTGGTGATGACGGTGATGGTAATGACGGTGATGATGGTAATGATGATGGTGGTGATGATGGTAATGATGACGGTGATGATGGTAATGATGACGGTGATGATGATGGTAATTATGGTAATGATGGTGGTGGTCATTATGATGGTGGTGATGATGGTAATGATGGTGGTGATGGTACTGAACTTCAACTCTCGCTGGTGGCAGTAGCATCAGTAGTAGTAGCAGCAGGGTAGTAACAGTAGTAGCACCAGCAGTAGTAATAGTAACAGCAGCATTAGTAGTAGTAATAGCAGCATCAGTAGTAATAGTAACAGCAGCAGTAGTAATAGTAACAGCAGTGTAGTAACAGTAACAGCAGTGTAGTAACAGCAGCTCACCCGTTGTAATACGCCTTGACCCGCACGCGTTCTTCCTGGGACATCGTGTCGCTACCGGAGCTGCTCGGCATGAAGCGAACGACGGATGAGATGATGAACGAAAGAAGGTGTTAAGAAATGAGGGGGAACGACTCCAAGAACAACAACAAACGACAATAAATTGACTCCTCAGGATCGCGTCGCGGAGTTCCGCGCGAGAGTCGCAGGGCCCGGAGTGGCGCGCGGCACCAATGGGGGCGGCACAAAGAGCGGACTCTACCATCTGCTCACCCTGGCGGGGGGGGGGGCACGCCGGTGTGGGTGTGAAGGTAAGGGGAGCGGTGGCGCAGTGGTTAGCACCGCGCTGCCACTGCCTCGACTCCGAACCGGCGGTAGTTTGTGATTCAGTCGCTCACGGTCACCGGACAGCAGCGATGGCGAACGTCTGAACCGCTTTGCGGGGCCTGCCGCTTGATTCTACGCAGCCGTAAATTAGGACTTTGGGGCTGTGCGTAAAAAGGTCATGCACTGGGGAGACAAAGGCGGCCGGGCGTGAGGTTGGCCACCACGGCCCCACTCGTGGTGTGCCGTGACAGTCCTTGATCGGTGTTGCTCGCTTAATAGCACTTGCCCCACCAGCCTGTGTAGGCTACACGGGGGATCTTGGTCTTTGGTAGAGTGGAGTTCTGGCTATTGGGATGAGTGCAGATGTCAGATTGGAGATTGTTATTTGTTTTACCTCTGGTAAATACCTACACAGTCACATATCAACGCGTTAGTCAATAAGTGTGTGTGGCCTTTTATATATATATATAACAGGTGACGTTCCGGGCAATGACCCTTCTTCATCGCACACATAAGAGGGAAAACTCGAGGCCATATAAAACCTCTCGAAGCCGTACTAATTGGGAAAGGGTAAATATTGACTTAAAGCTTTCGTAACTGCAGGAATTCGTATTCTTTGGGTCTTTCGGTAAAGTGACGTGGATAAGTTCAAAGAAAATAACCAAAAAATAACTAAAAACCACGACGTTTCGATCGCAACACAAGCGGTCGTCTTCAGGAAAAGGGGGGTTAGCTTCTAAAGATAAACTGTTTTATAAAGGTTTGAAATGGGCTTAGCCCAAATGTCAGCAGCCAACGTTAATGTGAGTAGTGGGCAGCGACGGTGGTAGGTTTGCCCACCAATCAAAGGGCTGCCCAGTAAAAATTTGCATGATAATGTAAAATCGTTGAGCGGCCTCCACGGCAGGCGCCCTGAGGTGGCTTGTTAATGAGAGAGATTAGCATGTTAATGGGAGATCGCAAAGCAAAAAACCTCGAGCTCGGTGAGCGAGGCGGCTGTGTTAGGGTGAAACATTTAACATGTTAATGTAAAATCAGAGAGCCGAAAATAACAACTAACATCGGAAGGTGGTATGATGGCAACATCACAGCCAGTTATGACTTAAACTGGTTGATAACGTCCTTCCAATGATTGCTCAGTTTATACCCATCTTCTCGATTGAAATTGTGTCAATGTCTATATATATGGATGGCTTCATGAACGAATATTTGTTGATAGCCAGTGAGTTTGCAAAGTACCTTCTTCTTAGAGAAATCAATTTCGTGTGAGCCATCCGCATTAAAACAATGATCAGCCATGGCCGAGGTATTAGTCCTATCGTGTTTCAGATCTGCCTTATGTTCACGAACACGGTCTGAGACATGTCGCTTAGTTTCCCCAATGTAACTACTGCCGCAGACACAGCTTAGTTTGTAGACGCCGGGGTATTGCATGTCAAGGATCACATCCTTCACAGATGGGATCAGATCACATATTTTATGTACTGTGTTAATTTGAACCTGGATCTTGTGTTTGCTCATGATTTTGGAAATATGTTTTGTCACCCCTGCTGTGTATCGCAAAGTGATGGTTTTGGTTGGGTCCTCAGATGGTTCTTTCCAAACGGTTGGGGTGATAGCTTTACGGATTGTGTAGTCTGAATATCCATTCATCTTGAGAGCTTGCTGTACATGTTCCAGTTCACTGGCTAGGTGATGATGGTCGGAAATGCATCGAGCTCTATGATGTAGAGTTTTGATGAGGGAATTCTTCTGGGAAGGATGGTGGTGGGAGTCAGGTTTTAGATATGCATCCGTATGGGTGGCTTTCCTGTAGACAGAGTGTCCCATTGAGCCATCTGGTGTCTGTTCGATTAAAACATCCAAGAATGGTAGCTTGCCATCCTCTTCCACCTCCATGGTGAATTTGATGGCTGTGTGTATGGAGTTGATGTGTTTGAGGAATTGGTTCAGAGCTGGTCGGCTATGTGGCCAGATGACGAACGTGTCATCTACGTACCTCTTTTACAAGGATGGACGTAGAGTGAATGCCTGGATGGCATCTGTCTCAAATTGAAAACATTGGCTACAACTGGAGATAAGGGAGAACCCATTGGGGTTCCTTCAACTTGTTTGTCGAATGTTTCATTCCAGGTGAAGTGTTGGTGAGGCAGTGTCTCACCAGGGCCGGTACATCAGCATTCAGTCCTTGTTGGACCAAATATTCAATGATTGCAATGGTGTCAGGCACAGGAACTTTGGTAAACAAAGAGACTACATCAAAACTAACGAGCAAATCACCTGTAGATAGTGAGATGTCCTTAATTAACGATACCAAGTAAGCTGCATTGAGTACAGCTGAGGTGGTCTTACCAGTGAATGGTTGTAAGGTCTCAGACAGAAATCGGGCCAGTTTGTAGGTGGGTGAGCTAATGGTGGAGATGATAGGACGGAGTGGTGTACCTTCTTAGTGGATTTTTGGTTAGCCATACAATCTGGGTGGTCTAGCAGCAGAGGGTTTTAAGGAAACCCACTTGGTTGGTTCGATTAAAGATTCTAGATTTGAAGCTTTCGCGACTGCAAGGATTCATATTCTTAGGTTTTTTCGATAAAGTCACGTTGGTAAAAAATTAAAATTAATAAAAGTAAAAGAAAAAAGAAAAAGAAAATCAAAATCACGACGTTTCCGAGGCAGGTGATGTCGAATCGGTGATGATCTTGTTGATTTTCGTAACGAGGTTGTTGGTGGGATTTATTTTTATTTTTGTTAATGTATGTGGTTTTGTCCATGATGACTGGGTACAAACTGAGCAATCATTGGAAGGACGTTATCAGTTGGAAGGACGTTATCAGTTTAAGTCATAATTGTATATGATGTTCCCATTGTACCACCTTCCGATGTTAGCTGTGCTTTACACCCATTTCAAATTTGCGCTTTCACAGGGTTCACACTAGCACAACCACTTCGCGCGCCGACCCGTACTTTGCGGCTCTGCGATAAACCATTAACACACTCATCTCTCATTAACATGCTAATCGCAATTAACATGGTGATCTCTCACTAACATGCTAATTTCTCATTAACATGCTAATCGACCATTAACATGAGAATCTCTCATTAACATGCTAATTTTCACCTGGCAGCCTTTTGATTGGTGGAAACCCAACCACCGTCGGGTTGGGCTGCCCTCCACTCGCATTGTCATTGGCTGCTGACATTTGGGCTACGCCCATTTCAAACCCCTTATAAACAGTTTGCCTTGGAAGCTAACCCCCCTTTTCCTGAAGACGACCGCTTGTGTTGCGATCGAAACGTCGTAGTTTTTTGTTGTTTTTTGTTATTCTCTTTGAACCTATCTACGTGACTTTATCGAAAAACCCAAGAATCTGATGGGATGTGTCCAGCTTCTACGCTTCTCTCCACGTGTTTAACCATTCCACCTGACCCACCCGCACTCCACCCCACTATTAAAGCTCAGTTGGTATCGCCCGCACATCGCGAGCCAATCAGCGACGAGGGATGACGTAATGCGCATTCCTTCTCGTGACGTCAGCCGGGCACGGCTCCCGTGGGGATGACTTTGTGGGGGGGGGGGGGGTGCTTTTTGGGTTTCTTGCGTTTCGGTTGACTCGAATGCCAGGCCGTGGTGCTGGACCGAAGCAAAGCACAAGACAGTCCCTCAACAATTCGGGAGTGCATGAAATATCAGCTTGCATTCATATCGTGACACAAATACCATACTCTAAGCTAATTCGCATGACATTCGCCGATTCATCGAAAGTCATTCTGCTTCTGTTACGTCTATCCCTCCCAATTCATGTTCGCCTCCGGACCGATAACATTTCACCTCCCTATCCACTTGTCTGGATCCTCCCCGTTTTGTCCCTACCAAACATGTCTGCCTACTTGCCATATCAACCTCCCTAGCCAACATGTCCAACACCGATTCATGTCCGCCCCTACCCAACATGTCCGCCCCCTACCAATGTCCACAACCCTACCCAACATGTCCGCCCCTATCCAACATGTCCGCTCCTACCCAAGTCAACAACCCTACCCAACATCTCCGCCCCTACCCAACATGTCCGCTCCTACCCAAGTCCACAACCCTACCCAACATTTCCGCCGACCGAAACAAAAATCCACCTCAAATCCACACATCCAAAAAAGTTATCTTTCTCCCTTTATACTAATACTGTATCTCTGTTTCCTCCAGACCAGTCTTGGGGGGGGGGGGTAAACATCTTCAATTGTTGCTGTAAATAACTATGGGGAAGTGCATTGTCAGATTTCTACAAGATAAATCAAGATTCCGATTCTGCCTCACCTTGTCTGTGTCCAGAAATCATGTGACCATCTCCAACGTATTATCATTATGATCATTATCATTGTATTATGATGAATGATCAATTTTAATTGTATCATTATCATTGTATCATGATGATCATTATCATTGTATCATGATGATCATTATCACTGCATCATTATGTTCATTATCATTGTGTCATGATGATGACCATTATCATTATCGTTGTAAAATATTACTGGGGTGTGTCTGGACAGTCGCAGCACCTACAATGGCTACTGGCTAATTCGCCTGATGAAGCTGGTTGTAATCACCAAGCGAAAGGTCGCAGTGTGATGAAGTAGTAACTTAATTGACACGTTTTGTTTACCCTAACGAACCGAACCAATTGGCTGTATCGGGGTGGTGGCGGGTTTAATGACACACATTGACGCGATCTAACCCAAAATAAAGATTTATTATGGATAACATTGGTCGCGAAAGCCTCCCCACTACTACTCCTACTTGCTACAGTGGCTGCTGAGTTTGTGTTTGGAGGCCCTCTTCCTGTGGCCACGGGCCGTGCAAACATAACAAAAAATATAGACAAGCAGGCAATAACATCCCCTTATTACATCGGCTTTTTCACGGAAACAAAACAATCTATGTAAATATAAAGACATTCGTCTGTATGATGTATGTCTCAAAAACCTCTAGGATACTTCCCGACAAGGTAGAAAGCTGAAATTTGCGACACAAGTAGCTTTGAGGACACAACAGGACAAATCTGAAAATCAGACATTTTTCAGTTTAAGGCTCCAAAATCTCGATGTTTAAGTACCCTATAAATATGTTGTGCCTAGTATCATTCAGAAACCGTTCAAAATATTAGATGGCGGGTTTTAGTCGTTTCATAGAGTGTTAAACAGCAAATCAAATTAAAGCGAGAACCATTGCTCTATCTTTTATTATTTTTGAGATATTTCGGATTCAAGCGGTTTTGAACGAAAAAAAATCCGTATTTTATGCTGTTCAAATCTGACTAATTATAAAACGGCAAAATATAGGAGAGCTTAAATTTCGATTTAAAGCTTTCGTGACTGCAGGGATTCATCTTCTTGGTTCTTTCGGTAAAGTCACGTAGACCTGTTCTCCACCTGAGGACGGCTACTTGCGTTGTGGCTGAAACGTCGTGAGAATTATTTTATTATGTTTTATTTTTATTACTTTATTACTTCCCTTCTACGTGACTTTACCGAAAGAACCAAGAAGATAGGAGAGCTTCTCCTCATAGAGTACTACGTTTATTATGTTGGTTCTTTCTGATAAAAAAAAAAATTTCAGCTGAATCTTTACATCGAACGGTTTCCGATGGGTTCGTCTTTCAATATAAAAAGTTGGGTTATATCGCGTAAATATATGTGTCGTTAAAACCCGCCACCTCCCGACACAACCAACTAGTAAGGGTTGTCACGTAAACAGAACATGCCAATTCGTCACTAGTACAGCACTAACCGTTGTGTTGGAGAGCCATGCCACAACATTTACAATCTGAGTACGACGTTTCGCCAGTAATTACAACTAGCTTCATCAGGCGACAGCCAGATTTGTGGAGAAGTCCACCTGTTTCGTTTCTTATATAGAGGCGTAGATGTGGTGACCACACTTCTGCGCTCTTGCGCAAAGTGGAGGGGGGGGATTACTGAGGCAACGTACATTATGCAATCGCATTATGCGAGCCCTTTGACCTTGTCCTTCCTGTCCATTGTGTATTAAAATAGCCGACCAACGCTAATCCCTACTGAAGTTAGGTGCCCTTTATAGGCATGCATTTAAACAATGTATTTTTGTCGTCTGATGAATCTAATTGTAATTACTGGCGTTAACGTCGTACTCAGATTGAAAATATTGTGGCTTGGCTTTCCAACACACCGGTGTGCTGTACTAGTGACGAATTGGCACGTTCTGTTTACGTGACAACCTTTACTAGTTGGCTGTGTCGGGTGGTGGCGGGTTTTAACGACACATTCATATATTTACGCGATCTAACCCAAACCACCTCTATTATGGATGATATTGGTCGCGAAAACCTACATGTTAAATTTAATCAAGTCGTCAACACATTTTTTTTCGAGTAATTAGTGTTTGATCGTGGATAAAAACTGTACAAAATCATATCAGGTGAATCAATATATTCATTGAAGACGTGTGCATGGCGAAGACAGGCTTTATGAACTAGCATCATATATATGTAGTGCAAGGGTTGGCCACGATCGCCACTACTCGTAGCCGGCAGTACTAGCTAAGGCCAGTAGAGAGCAGAAGGGAGGCCGGACCTGCTCAACAGTACCGTATTTTCCCGCATTTAGCCCGCAGACGCATATACCCCGCAAAAAAGGCGTTTTGTGTAAAACTAATTTCAGATAGCCCGCACCTCCATATACCCCGCATGCATTCACAGTTTTAACGTCGTTACCGCAGCTTAATTCCATCATATTAATACAAAGTTTACATTTGTAATACATTCCACTATCAATTGTTAATATTAAAATCATAACGCGCACAAAGAAAACAAACTGACCGGAAAACAGTGAACTTAAAACAGTAAATAAGTAACAAAAGTCAATATCCAATAAATAAGTAACACATAACTGGTAGATAAGTAAGTAAGCGTACTGTTTGGCTTACCAGCATTCGACCTCATCATATTACAGCTATTGGACCGGTAGTTCCCCCTGTACAGTTTTAGCACTGGTAGATTGCGCGCTGCGCAGACAATTGCGGCACTACGGTAACGCCATTTTCTCCTGGCAACAAAGCCATTGGAAGTTTTAAACAAAGTTCATGGTCGCGATTGTATAATGCTCAGCCAATAGCAGCGGCCAAAGGGACTCAGCAATTGATTCCGCGTCTGGTAGATGCTTGTTAAGGCCCTTCGAATTGTGCAATCCATAGCCTCAGCTGAAACTTTCGCATCCCCCACAGCCACTGAAAGTATTACGGTAAACAAAGTGCGCCCACTTCAAACATTGTCGTTTCATTGTACAAACAATTCGAATAATTTAAAACGTGATAACACGTGCAATTTTAGTGTGAGTGGTTTATTCCGTAGGCTTTAGTCAAAGGTAAGTGTTGCATAGTGGATAGTCCTACCATGAAAAAATTTAACGAGTTATGACATGTCACACGTGTTAAAATTGTTTTGGGATAGCCCACACCTCCATATACCCCGCAGGGTCTTGTTTTGTTTGTAAAAAGTGATATGCCCCGTGGGTTATATGCGGGAAAATACGGTAATGATGGGCAGTTGGCCCTAGGTAATCCCTAGGGGGGAGCATCGGGACCAACAGTTGGGACCCCAGGCTCCCGAAAGGGGGCTGGGGGATGAGGTCATTCTCCAGGGCCTTCGAGAAGGTTCTGGAAGGGAGGCGTGGTCAGGGGCGGAGTGAGCCGGGACCCTGTATATAAGGCAGGATCCTGAACGGCTCGAGGCTGAAGACTGAAGACCGACCTGGAGCCCTGAAGGGAGAAGAGCCTTGTGGGCAAAGCCGAACCCTTGTCTAGGGTGAGGCTTGAGCTGTACCAGTGAAGCTGCGAGCTTTTAACCCGGGAAGACTCAAGAGAAGACTCAAGCCCCGGCAGTGTAGGCGCGGCGATAGCCAGAAGAGGCGAGCTAGCCGGCTACGTTGAGCATCGGGTGAAAGACGCCATTACCCCTTTGTATTGTAGCTTGTTGAGTTGTTAAATGTTATAATAAACGTGTGGCCTCTAAGTGAAAGTTCCCTCCAGTTTATCACCCACTACATATAGAAGCGTTCTAAACACATCCCATCAGCCCAACGGCCTGATGGGATGTCTTGTGACCCCCTGATTAATTAATCCCTGACATT
>CM025648.2:894815-905897 GCA_014621495.2 Entosphenus tridentatus | reverse complement strand
TGCCCATAGACTAACACTGCTCATAGACTAACACTGCCCATACACTAACATTGCCCATAGACTAACACTGCCCATACACTAACATTGCCCATAGACTCACATTGCCCATATACTAACATTGCCCATATACTAACACTGCCCATATACTAACATTGCCGATAGACTAACATTGCCCATAGACTAACATTGCCCATAGACCAGTGGTTCTCGGGTTGCATGGCCACAATCGCACTCCTGTGGATCGCGTCTTTTAGTTACCATTTTAAACTCGATTATCTGAGCTCATCAAATCTAAATTAGACTATGAACGTGTACGCTATGTGCTAGTTACCTGTGTAGAATGAGAAAAAATTAACCCGTAAAAACAAAGTTTTTCACTATAAGTCCTTTATATGCGTGGCGGCTAGAGTCCTCTCGTCCTCTGGCTTGAGATAGCTGCCACCTATGGGTCAGATGATTGCATGCCACCATTAAGCAATTGGTAATTAAATATAATATTTTTGTCCTAAAAAGTGTAAAATTTTGGGAAAAAATTTTCACGAAAAGTAATTGTCACGCACAACGAGTCTGTGTGGAAAATGTCAGCTCGATTGGATCACGGGAAGTGGGTCAAAAAACGACTGAAAGATTTGCACGGTCGTAAGCAAGCAAGCAAGCACGCAAGTGAACTTAATATAAAGGATTAAAAAAACAGTACAGTGATGTACTCGGTTTCAATGCCGACGGGTCTGCGGTCATGGTGGCTCAGGGTCGCCGACCCTCGACGAGTGATCATCATCATCATGTGCGTGCCCCTCGGGGCGTACCAGTCCCCACCGGCTACCACCAGGCAATCGTATCTTGCGCTAGCAGCCACGCTGGGTGCAAGCCAAGGCCGTGGTGTCAAAGATCGGCCTCGATCGTGCCTGTCCATGTCAGCCGTGGTCTGCCCCGGGGGCGTTCTTGATACCGCGGTGGTCCCTCGACGATCGCGCGCAGGGCTCCGGCGTGATCTGTCGATGCGTCTGCCCGGGCAACGCGTCCTAAAAGCCTCAAGTCTTCTGGCTCTGTTTCATGCGTTGCCGGGCATCCCGTGCTAAGGCGCACCACGGCATTGACCATGTGTTCACTGAAGTGGATGCGGAGTAGCCGTCATCGGCACCACTGGTCGAAGGCATCCAGCTAACAGTAGTATGGGAAGGATGTACGCAATGTATAGGCGAATCTTTGTTGCTGTTGTAATACTGGAGCACCAGATGTGTCTGTCGAGCTATTTCATGCATCTCGTGTGCCATTGAGATTCGCCTTTTAATTTATACATCGATGCTTCCAGTGTGTTGCATAGTGCAGCCGCTGCTCATCAGTGGTCTATTTTAGCCCTATTTATTTCCAGGCCAAATGGGAAGGCTTCACTATGCATGATCTCCAGGGCTCAGAGTAAAACTTCAAGCATTTCAGTTAGCAAGGCAACGTCGTCTGCATAGTCCAGGTCGGTGAACACCTAATTGCCGAGGGTTACTCCCAGCAGGCCTTTGTGGACCGTGCAGTGGGACAAGTAGAAAGTTCGGGGCAATGTTTGCAGCCTTGCCTTCCTCCACTTTAGATGCTGAACCACTCGGACAACTCTTCGTCTACACGAATGCAACTAATTATATCTTCATCAGATTCACGATCTTCTGTGGTAACCCAATGCCAAAAAGCTTTGCGGTCGACAGAGTCGAAAGCAGCCTTGAGGTCGACATAGGCACTTCTAAAAGTTTATTTTTGATTCTTGCCGGCAAAATTGTGGCAGGGCAGGAGAGTAGAGTGATGGCACGATAGTTCTTCCACTAATGTCTACTCAGTTTACTCTTGTAAAAAGGCAGGATGATGCCTTTCTTCCATTCTGCTGGTCCCAAACATATCCTCGATGTGTGCTGGAAGATCCTTATTGGCCATTTGATGACAACTGGGCCTCCGGACTTCAACATTTCTGCCGAGAGGTTGCAAATTCCAGGTGCCCTGCTATTTTTCATTTTTCTGAGAGCAGCCATCACTTCTTCTTCCTAAGACGGCTCAGAGCAAGAGATATTGGGATATTCGTTGTTGCTGCAGCGGCCTGCAAAAGTTCTTCAGAGGGGGAAGATCAGGGTGATTCAGCAGCTTAGAGTAGAATTATTTCCAGTGTGCTGGTTTCTGCCTCCTATTATTGACCAGGAGGCCGCTGCAGTCCATGATCGGGCAGGAAACTGCGAAATGAGTTCCCCGGAGCTGCCTTAAGTTTGCAAAGGTATCCTTGAGTTGACCCTTAGCAAGTTCTTGCTCCGCTGCTGCAGCTTTCTCCTCTGCCCACCTCTGACGGTCACCCTGAGTCTGGTTCTTGCATCACCTGCGTTGTTGTTTCTTGTCAATTAGGCTCCGTGTCTCGTCACTGATCCACTCTTTTTTGATATTGTTATGAGTTGCAAGGCAGGTATTGGCCACGTCCTTAAAAAATGGTTCCAATCTGTCAGCTTTTCGTTGGGTAAGGGGGAAAATCGGTTGTTAATATCGACTGTGAATTTCTGTTCGAACGCCAGGTCTGAGAGTTTTTGTTGTATTGGGGAGATTTTTTGCTGGGGAATCATTTGAGTCTGATACAGATGGTTGCGATAAATGTGTCGACTCCAAACTCCGGTAAACTCTGCAATTTTGAAGAGCTTTCCATCTGGAGTTAATGAGTCAATATCTTTTTCTGTGTGGTCGTCGTTTGAAAACCAGGTAGGTCTGTAAATGGCATAGCGCTGGAACCAGGAGCCACAAATTCTAAGCCCATTTCCCGTGCAAATATGTAGTAGCCTTTTAAAGTTGTCATTGGGGGTGCTGCTGCCATGTGGGCCGATCATGGTTTGGAGGCCTTCTCTAGAAGTGCCAAAGATTGCATTCAAATCTCCGAGGCATATAATGAGGTCCCTTCGTTTTGTGAGGTTTAGTGACTGTTCCAGAGACTGATAGAAGTGGCCTTTGATGTTGTCGAGTGCTTCGGAGAGCCACCAGGAGGCTCCGACCACAGGATGGTGTAGTTTCCTCCAGTGGTTTCACCAGCACCACGCATGGAGGCCCGTGAAACTGATTCGTACTCTCTCAAGTTATTTAACGAGTGTGTGAATTGCACCTGGTTGCCCGAGGGTTCTTATGATCCAGGTGCTGATGTGAGATCGTTTGTATAGTTTGAGGTTTTTGGTCATGTCCACCATAGCACACTTGTCACAGCTGGCTGGTGAAAGCCAGGCTACGAGCTGCATGTTAACCTGCGCGACGAGTGATGCGGTATGACGACGTACTTGGTAGTGTTACTCATGGGGCATTTTTGCCAGTTATGTTCCCCTGGTCTCTTGCCGGGAGGCCTGGGTAGTTAGCTGGGAGACTCGATGTTGGGTACCCTTGAGCCGGCTACCCAAGCTGCTCCTTTAACCTCAGAGCCAAGGGAGCTGTTGCTGAGCTTCGGGACATGTCCACACGCCGGTGGGACCAGCACACTGCAGCTATGGGGCAGGCATCTGCTCCCTGACCAGTTATACCGCCGGACGTTCGGTCGCATGTACAGACTCGGTGATGAACAGGGGGGACCACGAGATGGTGCCTGTACACACATCTGGCAGCGAGAGGCTATAACGAGAAGCATCACTGCCCCCCCACCCTCGACGAGTGAGGAGCAGCTAAATAACTAAACGAACATGTATTTGTGGTTGCGGTTCTTAAGCGTGATGATGTATCATTATTACTGGAGACAAAGGCAAGAACTCACCCAGAATGTTTACTTAGACCAGAGAAATCCGACTAGCTATGAAGCTATTTTTCACTGGTATCCAGTATGGGCACAGGGTCAGCAAGTTACCCACCTCCTCGTGTACTGTACTTGACCTCGTGTGCTGTGCCGGCCTTCACAGGTACTATTCGCTAACAGCACTTGCCCCGACTGTCTGTTAAGGCTAAATGGGGGGCGGGGTTGAACCTTGTCTTTTACAGGCCACGTGCTTCCGGTCACATGGTACATGTGTATTCCGAGGGTGCCACACAAGCGTGGTTAATCCGCAAACCGGCGAGATACACTCACAGATAATTGGAGTGCCTGTGTAGGTGGTACAAACTAGAGCGAGACTTCTCTCTCGGAGGCAACACGTTTATTTCCCAATAGCGATACAGAACACAGATGAGTACGGCCCCTTCCACCCGCTACACTAGGGAGGTATATCCTCCTCACTGGCGTGCCCTATACATTCGGGACTAATGTCTATAGGGTCTTCCGCTATCCGGGTCTAGGGAGGCTATCTGACCTGACCCAACCAAGGTCCTCGGGTCTGGCTCTGGCTCCTAGGTCTTCAGGGCCGTCTTCAGGGCAGTCTTCAGGGCAGCCTCTTCATCTTTGAGTGGACGACAACTGCCGGTCCCGTTCAGGGGTCCGGATTTTATACCGGTGTGACGTTATCCCCCAGCCCGCCTCTTGGGGTCTGGGGTTTGTACCTCTGGTCCCGAGCTACCCTGGGGGTTACCTTGGCCCAACGGCCTCACTCATCTCCATCTGCCTCCTTTCTGCCCCCTGTTGACTCGAGGCCGTTATTACAGGCTGCAAGTAGTGGTAATCGCACACAGTGCTCAACGATGCCGCTACATCACCCCCCCCCCTCGTAGCACACAGCCGTCCTTGCTGTCAACAACCCCCATCGAAAAAGGTAAGAAAAAGAAACGAGCAAGGTGTGTGCCTCCCTAACAAGAACAACAACATCAACAAACGCAACAAAAATTAAGTGCCCGACATAAATACGCCAGCCCACCTGTACAAATTTACACAAAATACATAATTACACAAAACAAGCAATACGTGAAGCCCATGACCCCAACTCCCCCCCCCCCGCATTGTGTACTATAACGAACAATTTAATAAAGGCAAAAAGGAAATGCCAGTGTGCGGTACTCAATGAGCGGTATGTGGTTGGGGGGGGTCAAGAGAGTCGAGGGGCTTTGGACCGAGTCCTTGTCGCCGAACCCCCGGTGGAGGCGGGGGGGGGTAGGCAAATGTGGTGGAGCAGCAGGTTCTGCACACGGAGCATCCGGCAGAGCAGAGAAGCTCCCTGTGGCCAGAGCCGGGGGAGCAGATGCCGGCGGCGTTAGGCGCGGCGTCAGTTGTGCGGCGTCTGGAGAAGGCATAGGCTTCTGCTGAAGATTATCATCAGCAGGCACACAACCCGGCTCGTCAGACATATCACACACTCGGCCCTGGATTTGTGGAGGCGAGACAGGGTCGTGCGGGGCATCGAATGGCTTGAGGCGCGACGGGTGCACAAACCAGCAGTGGCGACCCCAGCGAATCTGAACGCACTGCGGATGGACAATGCGGACCACAACGACCGGCCCTCTCCAGGGCTTGAACAATTTGTGTGACGTCCCCACCAGAACCTGTGGGCAGTGGAGCCATGCCTTGTCTCCGGCCCTCCACACATGTTGCGAAGTACACAGGCCCTGCAGACGTTCATTGGCCAATTGGCGCGAATCAGAGTTCACCCTCGAAGCTTCCCGTGCCTCGGTCAGCTTTTGAATATTAAAGCGGACGGAGTCGGAAATTTTGGACGCGGCTTAACGTCGATAGGGGGGTCGTGGTCCCTGCCATACATGAGGAAGAAAGGCGAATAGCCGATGGACGCGTGAGGGGTCATATGGTACGCAGCTAAGAAGCCCGGAATGCGTAAGTCCCAGTTCTGCTGAGATGCGCTGACCTGATGGCTGAGCATAGCTGTGAGCGTCTGGTTCAGACGCTCAACCATACCATCCGTTTGGGGGTGGTACGGTGATGTCCGAACTGTGTGAAAGTGAGAGTACACCGCCACCGCTCATGGGGAGCCAGTGACGCAGTGGATAAGCGTGTTGCGCTACAAAGTCGGTGACACAAGTTTGATTCCCGCTCACGGCCAACACCAGTAACGTTTATCTGAAAGAGTGCTGGGCCTCTCTGAAGTCGACTGAGACTCAAATAACTACCGGGTGCGGTGTGTAAACATCGCCACTCGGGAGACGAAGGCAGTCAGGCTGTGGTGCTCGCTGACAGCACTTGCCCCAACAGTCTGTTAAGGCTATATGGGGGATCTTCGTCTTTGTTGGAAGAATGAGTGTATGAGTGAGTGGATTTTTGTGTGTTCTCTCCCTCTTCTGCAGAGTTAGTGTGAGTGATATCTATTGGACTCTTTTTTGGCAGTAGCAAGATGATGATATTGGCTTTACCCTCTCCAGCAAGAATATAGGATGTGTTAAGATGTTCAAACACCAAATGAACGTATGTTGAACTTATTTCGTACCGGATGTAGCCAACCATGTCAATGGGAGGTGCGGGGGAAGGACAATAAACTAAACGAAAAAAGCAGTTCTAAAGAAATGAGTTTGTCAATCTAGATGATTTAAGAGTGCATAGCTCGAGTGGCTTCCTAATATCGGTTAAGAAGAGCGTTCCAGACGGCCGCAGAAGCGCATCTGAAAGTGCGCAATACGAGTGATCATGTTTGTTTCATGGTTAGCCAAAAGGCGCTGCTGTGAGGATGACTGGAGTTTGCGTGATGGTTTATGCTCCTTGACGAAATCAGCAAGGTATTGTGGTTCATTTGTGGCAAGCACTTTGTGTGTAATAAGCAAGACATCATAATGTATGATTTCCTCTTGTTCTGCAGTGTGACTGTGCAGGGCCGGATGAAGGTTCTTGTAGGCCCTAGGCACTTCTATTTCGTAGGCCTTCAATGATAACTCTTTAGATTTGGTACTGCTACTGCCCCATGTCACTACCGCCGCTGCGCGGTACTTTGTTCAGCCGCTGGACAGACGTCGTTACCGATACATTAATTATTTAGTCCATGCCCTCATTCGACGGGAGCTTGCTGTGTGCCGCAAATAAGCTAATTTAATTTAAAATTATTCAAGAAAGAACAAGTTAAGTCTAAAAATATAAGTGAAATTTTCCTTCAACTATTATGTACTCTGATAATTATTGTGTTAAGGTGCAAATGACGACACGGAGGCAGGTCTTCATGTAAGGGCTTGCGCCGGTTTATTAATAAGGGTTGAGACAACTTCACCAGAGGTAGGTGCCCTACACTGGGTTCTTCACTGACCCTCGGCCGTGTCTGTCCCTAGCTCGGCTAGCTCTTGGGCTCTCTCCCTCAAGTCGGATCGGGGGATCAACCAACACCGACTGACCGGGGAGAGCAGCACCTTCCACAACTCCAGCCGGCTTCTCTCCAGGCTCCCTGAGCTCTACCCCTGGCTGTCTCTTCAACCTCTCTCCATCCCGGGCTCCCACAACGACCCCGCTTTCGTCACGGGGTCCCCCTTAAGTACAACGAGGAGACATGACGTCATTGCACCGCACAGCGCGCATGACATCACGTCCCCATATTACTCCTCTACATTTGTATCGGATGACGCAGCTTTAAAAGGATGCTAATTATTTTCATCGATAACAAATTCAATGTTCTGGCAGGACGACCTCGTGGCAACCGCCATATTGTTTTACTTTTGTTTAAGCTCAACGATTTGTTTGACTGTTATTTTAGAGTGTAATATGCCTCACCAGTCAACGACCTGTTATCACAGCAAATACATTCAACGAGCAGCCATATAAATATATTTATTCAAGAAGATATCTTGGTTACATTTTTTTATCAAACAAAAAAAACGTGGTAAAAAAGTTTTAATTGGCCCTTTAGTTTTCGTCAGGGGTGGAGAAAACGGACATATAACTGCATTTGGCGAATGCCGCATAGTTATTCTTGAGGTAGACCAACTTCTCCACCGAACTGGGCGCCAAGTTGTTCCTGAGCTTGCTGTGTATGAAGCCCATAGTTGAGAAGTTGCACTCCGAGGCTGCAGAGGATGTCGCCATTGTGAACAGCTTGACGTCGATCTTCTGAAGATCGGGCCAGGCCACGCCGTCAGACTGCCAATACTGCAAAGGTGTCTTACATCCCTTGAGCAGCACAATGAATCTAAACACACCGGCATCCTTCTCCTGCTGCGCCGAAATGAAGTACTCGATGAGCTGCATAAAGAGCGCCTCTCGCCTCTCGTCATCAACCGCCGTCTCATCGTTGATCGGTGTCTCCAGTAAGATGTTCTTCAGCTTTTAGATTAGCCGGGCTCAAGCCCTCTCCAATGAAGCGGGGATATAACAGATACGCCAGTCCATGGGCCTTTCCATACATGAACTGAAAGTGACTTGCTGCCAACTTGATCAGGTAGTTGATCTCTTCAGTGCTCGCATGGCCGTGTTTGTGCAGCTTGGCAAACTTAGCAGGGAGGGCGTGAACTTTCGGCAAGACTTCAGAGACTGGTATGGAATCGGATTGATATTTGACAATGGGTCGATGGGCGTGAGAATGGCAAGGGACTTCTGCAACAGAGAGACGAAGTCGTCGCTCGTAATAATGGTCTTGATTCGCATGCGCTCGGATTTCTGAGCTGCCATCCCCTTGATGAAGTCGCGAGCTGTGACAATGGAATGCAGAATCCTCTACAACGACAACAGCATCTCGCAACAGCCTTTGATCATTCCGATCGTGTAGGAGCCGGCCAGACCAATGCTCGAACGCCAGCGATCTTATGTTCAGCCTGCAGGTGTGCCTCGAGAACATAACTGTTGTGAAATAATTTGACCGTGTCTTTGCACTCCACGATGAACTCAAGCAGGTACTCAAATGGATAGTCGATCGGGTATGTGTTTTCTGATTGGCCGGCTTTCCTCGTTTTCGTGGCAGAGAATATGTCCTTGACAAGCAAATGTAGACCATGCGACGAGCTGTTCCCACGCATTCTTGTTGGTTGATGTGTTGTCGGCGACCGCGCCAGCGAATGTAGTCTTCGGATGGGACGCCATCACACGTTGAAGATCCGAGGCGATCCAGTCAGCGTTGTGACCCTTATCTCTAGTGGATACCGACTCCAGAAACAACGTCGTGGACGGCGCTGTGACCATTTAGTTCACATTCGGATCATTCTTGATGTTTGACCACACATCAGATGTCAGGCAAATTGTCTTATTGTCCCGGACGGTGTCAACCTTCTTATTCATGTCGTTGTACACCCTGTCGAGTAATTGTCTGGCCAGCCTCTTCCTGTTCGGCAGCACTGCATCTGGGCAAAGGGCCTCCACAGCGATTACCAGGTTCACCTCCTCGACCCGCTGGAACGACGTGCCCGAGACAAAGTAATGCATTGCTATGGCCTGCTCGAACTTCTCCTTCATCAAGCTTGGGTATTAGGTGATCTTTGATCGATCCTTGCTTCATCAACGAAGCATTCGATGTAGATGGAATTGAGCTGCCGCTTGCCTTCGATGGTTTCGCCCGCTTCTCGTTCGACGCATACCACTCGGGACGATCATCTATCTCGGTGCCATTCATTGCCCTCCGAAAAGTGGCGCATGCATTCAGGTGCCTCATCGCCTGCTCACTCGTCTTGTGATGGTTGAATCGGGTGCGACAATGTTTGCAGACGGCACTCTTCAACTTGTGCGGTTCCAGATCATCGGTGAAGTAGTGCCAAAACTGGCCCATCGAGTGTCCTCTGGCCTTCCATGCGTTCGCCGATGTTTCGTTGGCCATTCCATCCTTCTCCACGTTGGCCACTCCATCATTCTCCATCACAATTACGACATCACTATTACATTATTCGCAATCGAGTAAATCCTCATTCAGGTCCTGATCCGTGATCCTGCTCGTGATGCAAATTGGGTTCGTTTGATGACACTTGTAACTGAGGTAATGCCAAGATATTTGATTTCCGGTCACCGGCCTTCCGCAGTCCGTTACTTAAGTCAGACTTCCTGCAAAAACCGAAATGGCGTATTTTTATAATAAACCTCAAAACCTGACCCTAACTGGCCCTTCGGGATTTTGAGGTTTTTAAAATGTAAACCTTATCAAACCTAATTGTTTTAAACCTCGCCTTGCCACCCATGGTTTTCGTGCCTACTGTGTCTAGGGCCTACTAAAAGTAAAGCCCTACTGTGCCTCTTGGATAATACGGCCCTGAGTGTGCGGTTTGTATTATCTCCCCCTGTTCTGCTTCGGCTGTCTCCGCGTTCGCCCGCTTCCTCACGCGCAACGTACAAGCGGTGTTGGCCAACACATCCCAATGCTGGGAGCCTCCTGTGGCGGCCGTACTTGATGACTCTGCGGTAATAATTACGATGCTTATCAAGGTCGTGAGAGAAGAAGACTCGTGGAGCACGTGTGTCTGTCGATGCGTTGAGAGCTGACGGCGAGCGATGTACCCAGTGAAAGTTGAGCGATGCGCCAACACTGGTCAATCAATTCCACCCACATCGCAAGCGCTGACTCAACACTGCATCCTTTACGGGGCAATAACTGTTGTGTGCCAGAGGCTTATCTTCCCATCCGTGTTTGTAGCGCCTGACGTTGACCCAAGCCCCAGGGAAACGCAGCAGCTGGAGTCGTACGAGACGTTGAACATCGCCATCATTGCCATCAACACCGTCATCATCACCACCATCAACACCACCGTCAAGACCACCATCGGCACCATCACGTTCGTGAAAAAGTGAGTTAAGCACTGTATCGCTGGAGGTCGTGAGGGTGGTGAGGGGTGAGCGGTGGTGAGGGTGGGGGTGGCGAGGGGTGGGGGTGGTGAGAGGTGGGGGGTGGTGATGGCTGGTGTTGAGTCACCCCCACTTCTTCTCTCCTCCACCCTCTTCCTCACAGGGTCTATAAAGGGGGAGGAACTCACCGACTTGGGACGAGACTTGGACAAGATGCTCGCCCTGATCGCCTCCGTGTTCCTCCTGGTGCAGGGTGGGTGTCATCATCATCATCGTCATCATCATCAATAATAATTAGTTATCATTCTAGATTTGAAGTTTTCGTGACTGCAAGGATCCATACTCTTGGTTCTTTCGGTAAAGTCACGTAGGTAAAAAAAAATCACGACGTTATCATTTTTAACACGTCTAATTTTTGTTAACCCACGTGATAATTTCATCAGGATGTGCAGGAGACCACAGACAAAACCGGTGCTATCAACGATTGCCCAAGTTCTGTAGTCCTATATCGGGGTGTCTGGACAACTCCATCGTCATTACCCCCTGTG
>CM025648.2:860669-879815 GCA_014621495.2 Entosphenus tridentatus | reverse complement strand
ACTTAACATTGCCTGCAGACTTACCATTGCCATAAACTTAACATTGCCTGCAGACTTACCATTGCCATGAACTTAAAATTGCCATATACTTAACATTCCCATATACTTAACATTGCTTGCAGACTTACCATTGCCCATAGACTAAACATTGCCCATGAACTTAACATTACCAATAGACTGAACATCACCCATTAACTAAACATCATCCATAGATTAACAGGGGCCATAGACTTTTCTGTTTAACACGTAGGCTTTCGCGACCAATATCATCCATGATAGAGGTTTTTTTCGGGTTAGATCGCGTAAATATATAAATGTGTCGTTAAACCCGCCACCACCCAACGCAGCCAATTAGTAAGGGTTGTCACGTAAACAGAACGTGCCAATTCGTCACTAGTACAGCACTAACCAGTGTGTTGGAGAGCCAAGCCACAACATTTACAATCTGAGTACGACGTTTCGCCAGTAATTACAACTAGCTTCATCAGGCGAGAGCCAGATTTGTGGAGAAGTCTGTTTTGTTTCTAATAAAGAGGCGTAGATGTGGTGAACACGCTTCTGCGCTCTTGCGGAGGGGGGGGGGGGGGGGGGGGGGATTACTGAGTCAAAGTACATGATGCATGCGCATTATGCGAGCCCTTTGATCTTGTGCTTCCTGTCTATTGTGTGTTAAATTAGCTGTACCAACGGTAATCCCTATTGAAGTACGCTGCCCTTTGTATGCATGCATATAAACAATGTAGTATTTGATTATTCGTATCCACGCAGCACTAAGGCGGTAGCTATCCGAATGGTTCAATTTATTGAAACATTTTTCAATTTCGATAGATTCTCTCATTATTCTTGGCCAGTAGTAGCTAGTTTTGCACCGAACTTCAAAATAATCAAATCAATTGAGTCCCGTGAAAATGTACCGCAGCCCTTGGGATGCTTTTTGAGGGGAGAAGCTTGGGATGAATAAGAGTCGAGGCGGAGTGATGTCCTGCTCAACCAAGCATCGATGGGCGACGTTCAGCTCCCGTCTACAGACCTGAGCCATTGGTGGGAATTCCACATTCCCACGGCGGGGGAGGAAGGTTTATCCAAATGATCACAGTTGATTTAGAAGAGTAGACCAAATACTCTCTAAGAGTTTCCTCTCGTGGAGGCCCCATCCGCCAGCAATTTGAGGGCTGCACCTTGACCTGTTACTATTACCTCCCTTCCCCCCACCTGCTCTCTCTGTGTTGCTATCCGGCAGGCTGCCCTGGTTAATACTTGCGGATGCAATTAACTTGAATATCGAGGTGTCGCGAGCCACAGGCCGCCACCGCGTGGAGGCCATATACTTAATATTGCCCATAGACTTCACATTTCCCTGAGAGATTTAACATTGCCTATAGACTCACATTGCCCATAGACCAGTGGTTCGAGATCACACATGTGATCTGGTCGAGGTGTCGCGAGCCACAGGCCGCCACCAAATCGTGGCTACACTCGAGGTTTCCTGCGAAGCGTCGACGATGCGTTCCATCGTCTCTCCGCGGTCACATTGTGGACTTATATCGCCGTCGTGAGAAACTTACAACTGGACTATGGCACGTGGCAAATCGATTCCGCTGAACACTGTTGAAGTTTCTAGTCTGGCCCGTTTCTGTTCTGGCCCATCGTCTCCATCATGCTGCTGACATGACGACGACCAGGATGAAAGAGAGATCATTTCTAAATTTGGAATTCTCTGCGACCAATCCATATGTCGCACCTGGCACGCGTGTGGGCGCCCGTGCGTTTCAATGGCCTGAAGGTGCAGGGAGGCTAATCCTCTATATCTGTCGTGCTTATCCCCCCCCACCCCCCATTCTCACGCCGTCACCGCAATTAGCTGGGAACCAGAGCACACGGCAATGGCAGGGGTGTGGGGGATGGCGATAGGGTTAGGGATGATTCGGCGTTCCGGTGTAACAGGCCGTAGTATACCCACAGGCCGTAGTATACCCAGGGTTAAAACGGCCTAGGCTAGATTATACCCGGGTATATTATGGCCTAGGCCAATTTACACTCTGAGGTATATTATGGCCTAGGCCAAATTATGCCCCTCTAGGGCAAATCATACCCCATGATAGTAATAGTGTTGAGCAATATACACATGAATTACAAAATTTTTCCAACATTTTATTTAAAACTGTAAACACATAGACTTTGAGTGCTTCAACCAGAAAAACTTTAATAATAACCCTAACCCTAAAATGCTTCAATTGATCAAATTGAGATTCTTATACGCTTTTTAGATATCGATTGAAGTTCGTTGTCGGCTGTTCTCTGTATGGATAATTGCCTTTGAACTTTCACATGGGGCATATTCTGGCCTGGAGGGGTATGGTCTGGCCTAGTTTAGTTTAAACCCCCGGGGGGTATAGTTTAGCCTAGGACACTTTATCCCTCCGGGTATACTCTGGCCTGGGCCAAACTATACCCGCGTTTAATCGGGGCAGGGGTTATTTTAGCCAGTTACACCGGGTTATGACTATGGTTATGGAAGTGCTACGATTAGTGATTCATAGTCTTGGGTTCACGTCAACATGATCAGCCGTGATCTATCTACTGCTGGGTGAAGGTCTCCCCAAATTGCAGCTGTCGCAATCTTACAATATAATGATCACCTAAGCAACAGCACATGAGCCAGTTAGGGATAGGTGTACGGCAAGGGTCGGCAGCCAAAATAACAAGAGAATGCTCTTTTGGTAATTCGGTAAAAAAAGGCTTATCTTAATACTTTAAGAGCCGCAATGCACGTGAAGAACATCACGAAGCAGCCCTTAAAGAGCCGCATGCAGCTCCGGAGCCACAGGTTGCTTAGCCCTGGCTTAGGGGTCATTTGATGGGTGAGGGCTATGGCTGGAATCATGGGTAGAGCGTGTTTTAGGCCAAAGGTGAGTGTGTTTTGGGCGACAGTTAGGAGGGATTGGGATAGCATGAAGGCTAAAGTTAGGCTGAAAGTGTTAGGTGAGGACATGTGTCGACGTTAGTTAGGTGTCTGGTTGGGGATATGGTCTTTTGGTTATGGCTTCGTGTGGACTGAGTTAAGTACACAGCCACTTCACATTAAATCAGTCCACACAGCCACTTACCGCAATGGAAAAAAACAACATCACTGGTCGTAGACTTGAGAGACCAGGGATTAACAAAAATTGGGCCTTGAAATCCACGACCAAGTCTGGAAGATTCGCATACAATCTCACCAGTCCAGCTCTGGCGAGCTCCACGTCAGATTTCCACTCTGCTCCGATTGCTAATGGCGCTGGAAATGCTACATCTCTTTTCAGCCACCGCCAGCGTCCCCAGAACCCGGATTCCTCAACCATTTCCATTGTTTGCCAGATGTGTACAACTCTCCTACTCTGTTTATAAAAAAAATCGGGAAAAATCAGACATGGCGTCCTGGTGTGTGTGGCTCTTTTCCTCCTCTGCCCAAACCCCCAAATGCCCGGTGCTTCTGTCACTCCACCATCTTCCCACGACGTCCGTCAGTGAGTCACCATGAACAACATCACTACCGTCATCCCTCAACCTAAATGACGGGAAAACCTTGTGCAACGCGGCTTCATCGAACGTGTTCGGATGAGGCCTTAATTCGTGAACAGCACTACCTTCATCTCTACCTCTTTGCGAAACGTCGCAACGCGAATACATCCGTCACTTGATCAATAACCACAACCTGATGTTGCATCGCCTCAACCCCACACACTTACGTCGCCGACGGCATCGTCTGTCCATTCTCGTTATCCGTCGCCATTCAGGCCTTCGCCTCCACCTACTAGCCTGCCATGTGAAATCGCTTTGATTGACGTTTCGATATTCGTCGTCGCACCGACGTAAACCGGGGCATTGCTGCACGCGGTTTGACGCCGTTTAAGATTCTCATCGAATAGTAGCGCCGTGAGAGTTGCCGCATTCGTTGGAAGATGGGAACGAATCGAATCGACTGTGAGAACTATTTATTTACCAGGGGTGTGTTTGTGTTTGCGCGATAACGTAACGCACTCAACACGGACAATGCAAACGTCACACATTGCCGCGTGCATCTGGCCATGCAGTCGTTGAGGCCGTTAGATGGACGCTTGAGTTGGCGAATCGTGAGCGGTCAAGTGACAGTGCTAGGGGCGAGCATTTGGGAGCGAGTGCCGCGGTGCGGGAAGAGGAATGGAGATGGCGGTTTTTTGTTGAGGTGAGATCGAAAAATAAGGAGTGTCAAAGACAAGGATTCCCCCGTGTAGCTTTAACAGACTGTTGGGGCAAGTGATGTTTGCGAGCGCCTACGAAGGTTGGAACGGCACACGAGAGGGTTGGCCGCCAGCACCACGCCCGGCCGCCTTTGTCTCCCCAGTGGCGACGTTTCCTACGCACCGCCCTAGGTACTCATTTGAGGCTGAGTCGACCGGGGAGCAGGCCCAGGGCCGTTACGGATAATCGTCGCTGGTGTTAGCCATGAGCGGGATTCGAACTCGGTTCGCTGGGTTCGTAGCGCAACGCTCTATCCACTACACACACACGAGACATTGAGAGTGACTCCGCATCATTTAGTAGAATAGCAAGAGTGGATATTATGAATTAGTAAAACAAAGAGGGGGTGATCATTTCGGACCCAGGTGTGAACCCTATATTTCTTCTATGAGGTCTATATTATTTGTCGAATGCAGTTTGCCCAACACGGCGTTTCCAGGAACGGAACCCCCGCATTCGGCGAGGTCTGCCTGTATAGGCAATCCTCGACTCGCCAAAGTCGCCCCCTCGTTGCTTGCCCACCCTGGCCTCCTGCATTGTCAGCTTGGTGAACAACTCGGTCAAGATGTCACTCAAGACGCTCAAATATGTGTCAAGTCTCAGCTTCCTCGGGTCACACCCTCTGCTCATTTTGTCACTTTGGGTGTAATAGTTTACAGCTGAGAATGTCATTCTACTCAGTTTAGAGTTACAGGTTCCTTAGAACATCCCTCCAACTCCTCTCCGCTGCATCTATGGGGGAGCGGTGGTGTAGCGGTTTGCGTGCTACGCTACGAACCTAGCGACCCGAGTTCGATTCCTGTTTGTGGCCAACACTGGTGACGAATATCTGAACCGGTCCTGGGCCTCCCCTAGGTTGACTCAACTGCAAATGAGTACCTGGTGCAGTGTACAAACATCGTCACTAGGAAGACAAAGGCGGCCGGGTGTGGTGCTGGCCACCCACCCCCTCGTGTGGCGTTCTGGCCTACATAAGTGCTCGCTAACAGCACTTACCCCAAAAGTATGTTAAGGCTATACGGGGGATCTTTGGCTTTGTCTTTTTAATGAGTGGCACCCACTCACCTACTCAATCTCATCTACCCACTCACCTACTCAATCTCATTCTACTCAGTTTATAGTTACAGGTTGCTTAGCACACCCTCCTGCTCGCCTCTGCATCTATGCCCCTATAATGACTGTGTGTATATTGAGTGGTATCCACTCACTCACCTACTCACTCATTCACCTACTCAATCAGGAATCCACTATTCGTGTGTCTTATGCCGACACAATGACTCTGCGTGAAGTGACTGTCGTGCATTGTTCGACTCCATAGAGCAACTGGCAAAATATTGAGCGGTTGTCTCTAAACTCGCAGCGACTTCAGCTTATAGGGCAAATGAATACAACAACTAGGAGGCATGACCTTGACAAAAGTAAAGTTGAATTCCAAGTAATCACTGAAGTAACTTAATTGATCGGTTAAATCAACTTCCAGAACACGGCACAGGACAAAACAGACGCACATGTTCCACAGGCACAACCCCTCGTCAGAAAATCCATCTCCCCCAGAGGCCTATTTATATTTTTTACGATCGCTCTTATCAAAGACCCGCAAGCAAATACAGGGGATCAGAGGGGAGCTTTGATGATGTCCCCCCCGCCTCTCTCAACCCTCTGGTCCACTGCCAGGTTCTATAAAAGGGCCGTGGATGGGGAGGAACTCACGAACTTGACTCGGACAAGATGCTCGCCCTGATCGCCTCCGTCTTCCTCCTGGTGCAGGGTGGGTGTTGTCATCATCATCATCCTCATCACCTTCGCCACCACGACCATAATCGAAACTCACTCACCATTGCTCGAAAACCGTGTACGCCAATGTGCTAATGCCTATCCGTACCCACCCATCTCCCCATGGCCCCATGTCTCCCCATGTCTTCATGTGTGCCTCATATCTCCGGTGCCCCCTGTGGTCCCCAATGTCTCTCCATGTCCCACTGTATCTCCCTGCATCTGCCCATGGCAACCTGTGTTTCGCCATGTCCTCTATTTCTGTCTCCTCGTGTCTCCTTCTGTCTCCTCCTATCTCCCAATGTCTCCCCCTGCCTCCCCATGTCTCCCTGGCGTGCCCGTGTCTGCACAGCGACTGCCCAGGGCTGTGGGGTGCCCAGTTACCCGCCCATCGAGAGCCGCGTGGTCAATGGGGTGGAGGCGAAGCCCAACAGTTGGCCCTGGCAGGTTCGTGCCTCGGCCTGGCTCCAAGAGCCCAGGCGAAAACAAAAGAAACACAATTCGTAACGTGCACATATTCCGCGTGTTGTTGCGACTGTGATTGTTGTGTTCATGTGGGTTGTGTGATCCCGGTTTTTTTGTTTGGTGTATAGTTGTGATGGTTGATATGGTTGTGGTCGTGGTTGACGTGGTTTGTTTTGGTTGTGGCTGCTTTAGATCTCCCTGCAGTACCTGTCTAGCGGGTCCTGGTACCACACGTGCGGTGGGACCCTGATCGACCCCCAGTGGGTGCTCACGGCGGCCCACTGCATCTCGTGAGTTCCACCTCATCACAACCTCATCATCACCACCTCATCATCACCACCACCTAATCATCATCACCACCACCACCTCATCATCATCACCACCACCTCATCATCATCACCACCACCACATCATCACCACCACCTCATGATCACCAGCTCATCATTACCATCACCACCTCACCACCAGCTCATCATCACCATCATTAACATCTCATCATCACTGTATCTCGTGAGTTCCACCACCACATCACCAGCATCAATATCTAATCATCATAACCGTGTCTTTTGAGCTCCACACCAGCATCACCACCTCATGACCACCTCGTCATGATCAACATCTACAGAATAATAATGTCATCACCTGCATCAGCATCAAAATATCAACCCCTATGTTCACGTGCATTTGTCCATGACTGTATATGTGCCCATGTGCTGATATGCGTGTGCCCGCATATCCTTTCATAAATATTATCATCATTCCATGACCACGACCACCATCCAACATCTATCATCTCCACACGTCCATAAGTGTCCGCGTCTCCTTGTGTACACATGTCATTTAATAAACTTTACCATCATCCCATTACCAAGACCACCATTTAACAGACATCACCACCATCTCCACACGTCCATAAGTGTCCACGTGTCCATCCGTGTCTGTCGGTGCCAGCTCCCGCACGTACCGCGTGGCTGTGGGTGAGCACCTCCTGTCGGTCGAGGAGGGCGGAGACGAGTATCATGACGTGGACCACATCACAGTGCACGCCGGATGGAACGGCAACAACGTGGCTGGCGGGTGAGTCACCTACACATTTAGAAACGCGCATTGAGAATATGTAGATTGTCCTTTTGCTGGATGTGAACGGGATGTTGATGTGCACTCGAGTGCGTTTGTGTCGGGAATGTGAGCGATTGTTTATTCATTTAAATGAAGCCGTTATTCGAATAACCACCTCGTGGAGACTTTCTTTCCCCTGTGTCTCTACGGACAAATGTCCATCGCACAGCAGTCAAACCCGATAGCTTTTTAATTCGCAGAGCTGAAGATGAGGCAAAGTGCTGTAAGTGGAAGAACGCAACACGGTCACTAATTGGTGACTGGGCTGAGACCATCAACTCCATCAGCTCGCTGCAATTGAGAACCCAATTTCACCACGAGTGGCTGAAACCTGGCATCCAAACCCAGGATCTCAGCAGCGCCATCTCGGCACCTCTTGGCCCCTGTGCCACGTGGTTAAGTCGCGCCCAGCAACTTGAGATGCCGTCACATTTAAACGCTGAATAAATACAAATTGCAGGCGACGGGTCCAGCAAGAAGGCCACCACCAGAGGGCGTAGTGGGGCACTTTGGCGCTTGGGGGTATTTCGTTGCTCTTCCCCCGTCTCTACTGCACTACCCAAAGTTGGCCACCAGCCGCCTCTAGCGGCGCCATCCTTGGGAAGGAGGCGCCCGGAGCAGCCGGCCTGCCCGGCCAGCCCACCCCTCCCCCTACATCACCAGCTGTGAACTCTAACCGTGACCTCTGGCCGTAACCTCACCAGGAATGACATCGCTCTCATCCGCCTGGTCACGCCCGTGACCCTGACCAACAAGGTGCAGCTGTCCTGCCTTCCCCCCGCTGGGCTGGTGCTGCCCAACAACAACGTCTGCTACATCACGGGCTGGGGCCGTATCGCCAGTGAGTCTTGACCACCGCCTTGCTCTCTCCTGTTGCCAGAGGTGGTGGAGCTGCCTGCCAGCACCACACATACCCTGCCACTGAATGCACTGCTACCACCACTAACACCACCAGCACCACCAATACCACCACTGCCACCACCAACAATGCCACCACCAACAATGTCACCCTCCCCACCATGTGCTCATGTACTGAGTGTCCCTCCTTGCCCATTCTCGCTTCACGTTCAGCTGGAGGCGCCCTGCCCGATGCCCTGCAGCAGGCCAACCTTCCCGTGGTAGACCACGCCACGTGCAGCCAGTCCAGCTGGTGGTCGACCAACGTGAAGACCACCATGGTCTGCGCCGGAGGAGATGGATACGACGCCGGGTGCAACGTAAGGAGGAGCGCTACTCCGAAAATATTTGGAGCATTTGGGCCTAATTAACCCAGGATGGATCGTGGGCAGGCCAGCCTGAGAATGGCCTCGCGATATGAAGTAACGGGGGAGGAAAATACTCTAATAATTGCAGTCTCCCTGGAGTAAGTCGGACGGTAGGCACATTGATAGGGACAAAAGATTGGAGAAGAGGTAATGCGAGTCTTAGGTTGAGCGAGAGCAAGACCCTCAATTATTTTAGAAATGGTGGAGAGGTTAGTAATCGGGCAGTAATTGGCAGGGTTGTCATTATCACATCCGGATTTCTTAAGCTCCATCTCATGGAGGCCCCTTCCTCCAGCAGTGGCATGAGCGAGCAATTGCAAGGCTGCGCATTTACCACTTTCACACGCACACTTACATTGCACTCTCACTCATTATCCCACATCTCTCCTCCACCTCCCCCCACTTCAGGGCGACTCTGGCGGCCCCCTGAACTGCATCAACTCTGCCGGCAAGTGGGAGGTGCACGGCATCGCCAGCTTCGTGTCCTCTATGGGCTGCAACTACATCCGCAAGCCCACTGTGTTCACCCGCGTGTCGGCGTTCAACGACTGGATCGACAGCGTGAGTGTAACAGGAGGGTACTGGGAGGACCTGGGCACCCCTCCCCCACCCAGTCCTCCAACCCACCACAGCAGTCGCTCTTAGGATTTGTCGTAACTCCAGCAGGCTACGGTTGTAGTGCAATCATAAATGTCGTAGGATAAAAATTGATCGCGAGTCAAAAGCAAATAGGGAAGTTAAATTGCGGGGGCGAGTGTGCCAGAGGCAAGCCGTGGAGTCATCATCGTGTCGCAAGTCCAAGGGCGTGTAAGATGGCCAGCGCGTTGGGGTGCGCCACGCTGGGTGATGGGAATAATTGAAATGTTAAATGTCAGGTTTGTAAGGCGCCGATTGCCACACAATCGCTCGCTCACGAAGCGAGAGAGAACGACCCTGAGGTGCAAGGAGCCACACACAGACAAGCAGGAATTTGTACGTGTCATGGTTATACAGTTTGACCTAGTGAAAACTCTAAAAGAGACCATTTACAAAAGTGACCTAGGGCATTAAGTCTACCAGTAGGGGGCGATGATTGCTGCTGTGTAGATTATAATCGAAAGGTTAGAGCTGCGTTTGAGCCGTGACTAAGAATACGGGCTTTATAATGAGGGGCCGTTGCCCCACGCATCAGCTATTAGGGGGATGCACACCGCTACAACGCGGAAACGTACACCGCTATAATGCAGAATGCACACCACTATAATGCGCAAATGTACGCCGCTATAATGTGCACGCTATAACGCGGAACGTGCACCGTTATAACACGGGTTCTGAGCGGTGGATATCGAACTACTTTCTTGAGTTGCACGGCTGTGCGGTGTGATACAGTATGCCGAACGACACAGTACGCAGCAGCATACCCTTCATCTCAGTTCTTTGTCCCGCCACGGTATGATTGCAGGCGGATTTTATAGTGGAAATGCGATTCAGTAATGGCAATTCCTCGCTAAACGTGGTTTTCGCTTAATGTGGCACTTTTCAGGAATAACTTTGAGAAAGACTAATTATAATTTAAATTAAATAAAACAACAAATGTAACACTACAAATGAAGAACCAGTGCTTGCAGGTGCCTGTCCTCAGCGTCTGCAATTAATAAGGCCGTCTGCTGGCCACCGTGCGTCGGTCTCTGTTCGTTACGCGATCATTAGCTCGGATTGCGAAATTGGTGTAAATTCCAATTGTTCGTTAAAGCGAATTCTCGTAGAAAGAACGCTTGTTCAGCGAGACACGCCTGTATTACAAATTGCAAAAAAAAACATTAAGTCGTCAACCTTATTTATTTACCCATGTAAAATGTACACATTCGACTCAAGGTAAATGTATTAAACATAAACTACTCACAACACTCATTTTTTTTTTCCGCCCATATCTTTAGCTGTGGCAAATTCATGAATAAAGTAATCGCAATTCAACAACGATAAAATCCGTCGCTCGGCTGTTATCTCAATGTGGAATTTGAGGGCCTAAAGGAGGGCCTACAAAATATGAGGGCCTAAGACTCTGGGTTAGTGATGATCGTGGTGTTTTTTTAAATAATTAAAAGAGATACGATTGGTATTGATCAGGAGTATTCAGAAGGTAACCTATTTGATCAGATATACTGCTCTCGTGTTAATGTGTTGTATAAATGTGTTCCTATTGATACGCCTTTGCTTTTCACAACAAAGCTGCTTGGACAGGCTCAATACACCAAGCGGCCAGAAACAAACAGCACTGCCAAAGCGGTAATAGATTAAGAATGTGCGAGTAATTATTGCCTTCCCACTCTTTTACAGGTTATGCGCACGTACGCGGCCCAAACGCTGGACTCGAAGCCAATCATTTACCAATGAGCGAACTATGTGCACACACACATACACCCCCACGAATCAACCTTTTCTCTCTCTTACTAAGTCCCCTTCGGATTAAAGTCAAATAAAGCATCATCTGCTATGTCATGTTATTCCGTGTTTGTGTTAATGTTTCGGATGGATGATTGGAAATAATTATGGGTTTTGTGCGGTCATAAGTCACGCGGTGGCCATAATGGAGAGCAGTCGGTCACAGTGAGGAACCGGGTGACGTGCTCACAATAAAACACAGGGCTACATGGGGAACCGAGTTTAAGACGAAGCATCTGGTGATGCTCCGTTGAGAGGAGTGCACAATCACAGGAAAAAACAAGTTCGCCACGAATACTGTGGCCTTAAATGAGAAAATATATAATAGACGTTTCGGGCAATGACCCTTCTTCCTAGCACACAAATGAGAGGTCAAACAGAACGCACCCGAGTTGGGGACTTGAACCCAGGGCCTTCTTGCCGTGAGGCACGAGTCTTACACCGCTGGCGCTGCCACCAAACTGGGTCGGTAATATCCCAGCCGCGCGTTGACCACCATCGCGGGAGAGGGTCGGCACGAGCCGGATGGGCACATAGCAGTGGGAGGTGGCACTCCCAGTACAATCACAATGTGGAGGCGGTGCTCGGGAAAGGGGCCTTGAAAGAGTTGTCTATTTGTATTTCTTCTGTAGCACCCCTAGTAATCGAGTCGTTTAATGGTAAGGTAATAGCAATTCAGAATTATTTAAATCTGGAACACAGTATTCGCTCACCTTCGTTGCGAGAGGATGGCTCAGAGGCGCGAGGAACTGCAGACAGGAGGGAAGACAGCAAGCCATGTGGTGAGCCGATGCTACCAACAATTGCCCAAGGTCTGCAGTCCTGTCTATATTAATGTGTTGTTAAGGAGCCAAATACATGTGCAAGGAATCCGAAGCACCCAGAGAAAACCCAAAAGTGTGTAGGCGGGGAACACAATCCCATATAGATGGAACAGGCTAGGTTAGGTCCACGCCCATTCCCGCCAAAATCACCGAAGAAATTGAAAAGGGGGGAATCGCCATCGACGATCAATTCCACCGACTCAGCTCAAAATGGTGCCCGCCCTCACAGGCACGCACGCAAACACACGCCAGACCACACGCAGCGTTGGTGTATTTATATACACAAATAGGCAGGATGGTGAATTTAGCTTAGCGCTTGAATGGAAAATAAAACAGCTCTGCCCCCACAACGATCGGATACTGTTGCTTGGTGATTTAAATATCCATGTTGACGAACCATCTAATCCGTTAGCCAGGGACTTTCTGGATTCTCTTGATTTTTTGGATTTCATTCAGCATGTTCAGGGACCTACCCATTCCCACGATCATGCACTTTGTCTGCTTTTATCTATTGCTCTTCACGTGCATAATATATCCGTGTTAGATCTGTATCTATCTGACCACTCTGCAGTGTTCTTTGAAATATCCTTATTATGCCCTGCTCATTCATATCGCAGGATCTCCTTTCGTAATTTGAAATCCCTGAGTCCAACTGCACTTACTGATGCTTTATCAATCTCGGTTTTATCAGAGCCCATTCTACTCCGTATTGATGAGGCTGTGCTTCAGTATAACAATACTCTCTGACATTCTCGATGCCATGACTCCACTTAGGTCCCGGTTAATTCCAGCCAGCCACCCGTCCCCTTGGTATTCATGAGAGCTACGGGCCCTTAAAACCAAAGTTCGTCAATCTGAACGGATTTGGAGGAAATCAGGCCTCATCATTAATTGAATGTTTAAACAATCTCTCTAATTATAAAGGGGATTTTAAGCAGGTTAAATAAAAGTATCTTGCCAACGTTATTGCAGCCAGCAAAAATAATATTAGGACTATTTTTGAAACCATCAATCAACTACTCAAGCCAGTCCCCTGCTGCAATTTTTTCGGCTTCAGCTGTCTTTGTCAACATTTTTTACCCATAAAATAACTACCATTATCTCACAGCTGCGTTCATTTCCAACTCGCTCTCTTCCTCCAGATGTCCAGCCTCAATTCAATGGTACACCACTATTTCTTACACTGATCTTTCTGTCCTAATCGCCAATTCCCGCCCCACATGTCCACTAGACCCCTTTCCGACAAAAATTCTCATATAAAGTTTTTATCCATTGGAACCATTTGCACCGGGATCTATTCAACAGATCTCTAAAAGCAGATCTTGTTCCTTCCACCTTCAAGGTGGCCGCTGTAACTCTGCTTAAAAAGCCAGGCCTAGATCCGGAGTGCTTTATTAATTACCGGCCTATTCCCAATCTTCCTTTTAATTCTAATGTCCTTGAGTGTGGTGTGGCAAATCGGCTCTGGCAGCATCTGCCTTTAAATTAATTGCTCAATCCATTTCAATTGGGGTTGAGAGCACAGTACAGCATGGAGACGGCTCTGGGTAAGGTATTTAATGATCTGTTAGTCGCTGCAGACGATGGTACACCAAGTTCTCTGGTTCATCTAGACCATAGCGCAGCTTTCGACACAATCGACCATGACATTTTAATCGAATGGCTTGAAAATATTATGGGGGTAACAGATTCTGCTCTGGAGTGGTTCCGTTTTTACCTACAAAACTGCAAGCAGTATGTCAAAATTGGCGGCTTTAAGTTCTCGGTCAGTTCAGTTCAGTCTGGGGTTCCTCTAGTATCGGTGCTTGGTCTCATTCTGTTTAGCATTTACATGGCCTCATTTGGAGGACTGCTGTGATTTATTGGACTACACTACCACTGCTGTGCAGACGACACCCAAATTTACCTCCAGCTAACACCAGAGTCTACATCAGCAATATATTTCTCTCATCATCTTTAACAACTGTAAAATCATGGATGCAGGATAATTTTCTCTCGCTAAATTGAATAAGACGAACTCCTCTTAGTCGGCTCTTTCCAACATTTGATAAAACTGGGACTTTTAAGCCTAGTTCTTGATGGCCAGAATGTTTGCCCGAAGTATGAGATTAGTAATCTTGGGGTGATAGTTTAATGTACCCCTTTCCATCAGAGCTCATGTTAATAAGGTTGTGAAACACTCGTTTTTACACCTCAGAAACATTGCTCGACCGCGCAACATCATTACACCGGTTGATTCTGAGAGGTTGGTCCATACACTTGTCCTCTCGCGAATCAATTACTGCCATGCCTTGCTGGTTGGTGTTTCAAATAAGGTCCTTGGTAGACTACTAATTATTTAGAATGTGGCAGTTAGGGTGCTCACCCGAACCACATTACGTGACCATATTTCTCTGGTTCTCTTATTACACATTGCATTAAAACGAGTAGAGTTTGAAAGCTTTCTACTAGTTTTTAAAGGCTTGCATGGGCTGGAACCGCCACATATTCACAAGATAATTCATCCATACAACCTCTCAAGGTTGTTAAGATCTGCAGACTCTGCCCTTTTGTGTGTACCTCGATCCGGGTTGCATTCCTGGGGTGAGCGGGCATTTGCTGTGTCTACACCTCGGTTGTGGAATTCCCTACCGTTGGAAATTCGTTTAACCAACAATGTGGAAACTTTAAATCGCGTCTACAAAGACATTTTAAGTCAGTTTATTATTTGTATCTGGCATTCTCTCTTGGCCTTTCCTTAACCTTGCAAGGCACTTTGAGACATTAATGGAAGGCGCCTTACAAATAAACTCTATTATTAGTGACGTTAGGCACAACTCGACGGAGCCAGCCGAGGCAGGCTTGACATCGCTGTATCACTCTCGGGTTCTTTCGGTAAAGTCACGTAGAAATAAAATAAATAATAGAATACGACGTTTTGATTGCAACACAAGCAACCATCATCAGGTATGAATGAATAAGAAAACAAACCTAGTAAACTTTGAAATGTAATGCAATGCAACACAGAGAGTCGGCTAACACAACAGTTAACACTTTACCTGGTTGATTACGTTCTTACAAATATTGCTAAATTAGAAGTTAAGTGTGAGTTGTGTGGTTCAAACTTGATTAGAAGCTTTCGTGACTGCAGGAATTACTCTTTGGTTCTTTCGGTAAAGTCACGTAGAAAGAAAATATTATTTAAACTATTTTATTTTTACCAGGTAAGGCCCACTGAGCTATATCGTTCTTTTTCAGAAGCGACCTGGCCACAAATGATAGCTCAATGAAGTGGCTCATCATGCCAATTCTAAATGTGGAGGGAGAAAAATCTACGAGACCACAGAGAAAGGGGCCATCCATTTAGTACATACGCATGGAGGGAAGAAGTTAACCCAAATGCATACGCTTGCGTATGGGGGTCTACTAACAATGTACGTACACATAGAAAACGGGGGGGGGGGGGGGTGAAGCCTCGATCATTCGTCTACATTGGCCTTCAAATGAGTTAGATTGTCCGGTGGTGGACTATGTTTGTTTATTAATCCTATCGGCCGTTCTATAGGTTTCTGGGGGGGGGGGGGGGGTGTAAAAACTATGGGTGCGTACAGGAAGGGGCGAAGGGGTCAAATTTTGACAGATTTTTGCACGCATACTAAACGGATGGCCCTAAACATGCAAACTCCAAATATATGGGGGTCAGGGTCAGAATCAAACCCGCAACCTCCTGTGTACCAGGCGAGGTATTGAACATCTCACCACCATGGCGCCCCCTTAGCAGAGACAGCGTAGTGACGCAGCCCGATAATAATGCGACTCCCTTCGAGTCATCAGGGAGGTCAATGTGTAGGCTCGTCCCCCTCCTTAGGCCCCATCCAGGCACACCACATGTGTGGTCCTCCTCGTACCAGTGCCACCCCCCCACCCCGGTCTATACCAACTCAGCGGGAGTTTCCCAGGCAGTAGTCGACCCTTCCGCTCCCGCTTGCCCATCCCTCAACTCCACCACACTCTCATCCTTATGGTCTCCCCCGGCCCGACTCCCACCCAGGATGGGGTCTGGGCCGGGTTGCCACAAACTCCACATATTTGCTGTACGACCTTCTCCAGGCCGGTTAATAAAAACAATAGACGAGTTCGGAGGCGATAACTGGATACTCTGCATTGCGTTCTTCCCTCCTCTTGAGATTCGAGTGACTCCACCACCGAGGGACACCAGAGGGTTGTGGAATGGCAACTCTTTATTTCAAAGTGTTCTGTATTTATGACCAGATGCCCGTCAATCGACCCCACGTTACATAACGCCTCATTGGAATGCCGGATTATCCTCGTAGCATATGCTACAGGCCCCGAACTTTACAGGGCCCAGCCAATAAATGCTTTCAAGCTATCAATTCCAGTTCAGTGATTCTGCACCTGCTCTATTACTATAGTACTATACTGCCTTCAACTTTTATGAACGACTCGTTGTTTAAGGTTAGCGATTTGTCGTATTATTTGGCTGTATAGCAAATGAAAATATACAATTACTTTACTATGCAAGTTAAAAATGTATGTGCGGTGGGTATAAATGGAGACTCCGGCGTCACGTTGGAGGCAACACGTTTATTCCACACTAACACAAAGGGGCAACTGCCCCTTTACCAGTTACGCCAAGGCGGTAACCCACTGGGCTAGCTACCCTAACACACCCCCCGCTGCTATCCCTCCTCGGGTCCCACTCGGGTCCCACTCGGGTCTGGGGCCCCGGGATAGCTCCTCTTCAGAAGTGGACGGAGCTTCTTCTCCAGCAACTCGCCCGGTCCCAACAGGGGACCCGCTTTTAATCCCCCGTGCGGGGCTTGCTCCACCCCCAGCCCCACCCCGCTCCTGGGCCCCCCAGTAGGGATCCCCACCTGGGCATGTGGTCCCCTCAGCCCCCCTTCGGGGGGGGTCCTCGGGTAAGCGCCGCTTGCGCCCTTTCCTCTGGGGATGGTACCGCATCCACCCCCAGCCTTGGCAGGACGTTCCGTGACGTGCCTTAGGCAAGCAGGCCCCGCATCCAGCGACATGCGACGATGTCGCTACATATGTTTTAATATTTATGTTTTTTTCTTTATTTAGGGCCCCTTTATAACATATGCTACAGGCCCCGCACTAGCTTAATCCGGCACTTCCTCACTGCTCAATCCCTGTACAGCATCCATCCGAATCTGAATAAATGACTTGAACCCCGAATTGATGACTCCACTGGTGGGCATGGCCTACTGTGCAGTCACGTGATTCTATGGGTCCAATCCATGGTCATCAATAACTCCATTTATTACACTCTGTAGCAAACCATTATTTTTGTTCCTGGGTAGTCAGTGTTAGTTCCTAATTGCTTATGCCTCACAAGTACAGAAAATGGCTATTATTCCCCACAAACTTTGTTTTTGTGACCAGCACAGTGATATTTTGAAATGTACCTATTTTCAACGGAAAACGGGAGAATTTGTGTCTTTTCGTTCACATAAGGTCAGAAAAAAAAACACATGAATCAAAATGAACATGTATTTATACTAAAGTAATACCAAAATGACTACAAAAGATTTAGACACCAAGGCGCACTACCACAGGCGGGACTGGTTCTCTGTGGGGAGGAACGACGTCAAGTGTAAGCCACTGGTGGAATCCCAGAAGGTGCTGATGCCACCACTGCACATCAAATTGGGCCTTTTGAAACAATTTGTCCAAGCTGTAGATAAGGAGTCGGCTGCCTTCAAGTACCTTCAAGACTTATTCCCTAAGCTGTCTGAGGCAAAGGTCAAAGCCGGTGTCTTCATTGGACCACAGATAAAGAAGATCCTGGAGTGCAATTAATTTCCCCAAAAGCTCACTAGTGTAGTGCAGTAGAACCACGTAGAGACGAGGAATACTATCACGGCTGTTGCCGTTTATTCAAACAATGTCACACTTGACATCCTACACTCACACCAGTGTAGGTGCACTTTATCTCGGTTCTTTACCCCGGACAGTGAATACTATTTGGGTCCTACCCTCGGCTACCCTATGGGCTCTCTCACTCGTCTGCCCGGAGCGGGGGTTCAGCCAACACCGCTCCACAATGAGACCCTCTTCAGCCGATCCTTACCCTGGCTCCCCACGACGACCACGCCTCCGTCACGGGGTCCCGCTTAAGAACCCCTTGGGCGGCTCCTCCCCCCAGCTCTCCGAAAGTCCCTTACGTAACCCGTGACGTTACGTCATTCTTGACTGTCAAACCACACGCACCTCTTTCTGTCCGCCCCCTCAATGGTTACTCATAATACTCCTCTACACTAGTAAAGAGAAAGCGGCTTGGAACAGCTTTGTCACAGTGGTTCGTGGCTTCCGGGGCAATCACAAGGTTGAAATATATGTGGAACTGGTTGAGACTCTGGCGAAGAATTATGGCACAATGGGCTGTAGGATGTTCCTCAAAGTCCATATCCTTGATGCTCATCTTGATAAATTCTAGAAGAACATGGGAGCGTACTCGGAGGAGCAAGGCGAGCGCTTCCACCAGGATATACTTGACTTTGAACGCCGCTCCCAAGGACAGTATAACGAGAACATGATGGGAGACATTTGGGGGCTGATTCGTGAAAGTGATTTACAGTATAATCCTAAATCTCGAAAAACTACTCCTAAATCTTTTGTAGTAATTGTTGTATTACTTTAGTAAAAATACATGTTAATTTTGATTCATGTTTTTTTCTTTCTGACCTCATGTGAACGAAAAGACAGGTAAATTTCTAAATATCACTGTCCTGGTCACAAAAGCAAAGTTTGTGGGGAATAATAGCCATTTTCTATACTTTTTAGGCATAAGCAATTACGAAATAACACTTACTATCCAGAAACTAAAAGTGTGTTACATAGTGTAATTATACGTGTAATTCGTTACATTAAGCCCATAACGCCTACATTCACATATTTACTACCAATTGTGAGTTCAAGAACCTTTAAACAGCATTCATAATTGAAAATTGTTTTTTTACCCTTCTATCTGGCAACAAAACTGACACCTTTTTACAAGG
>CM025648.2:813576-860659 GCA_014621495.2 Entosphenus tridentatus | reverse complement strand
GTTGATTGGTCCACACCCGAGACAGCTTTCCTTAGAGCCTAGTCTCAAATGGTGTTAGACCAAAGTTTGGTGTTTTAACATCTTAACACCTGCATTGTTGCCAGAAAAAAGTGGTAAACCTATTCTCATATTTTGGTACAGGCAAAGGAGGTCCCATGATATTGCCCACAGACTTAACAATTGTCCCGAGACTTAACATTGCCCATAGATTAACATTGCCCATGGACTTAACATTTCCCTGAGAGACGTAACATTGTCGAAAGGCATGGACTAGATCACACGTGTGATCTCGTCAAGGTGTCGCGAGCCACAGACCGCCACTCGGTGGTGACTACACTCGAGGTTTCCTGCGAAACGTTGACGATGCTTTCCGTCGTTTGGTCACCGTCTCTCCGCGGTCACATCGTGGACTTATATCACCATCGTGAGAAATTTACAACTGGACGACTACGGGCGTGACAAATCAATTGCGCCCAAACCTTTATTTTTATGTTTTTGGTCTGGCCTATTTTTGGTGCGGTCCATCGATGGCCTCTGGCAGAATGGCGACAGATACGGAATTATCTGCGACCATTCCATAAGTCGCACCAGGAGTGTGGGTGTCTGGCAGGTGCGTTTCAACGGGCCGATGGTGCCGGGAGATTAATCCTTGATATCTGTCGTGCTTATCGCTCCCCCCCGTCCTCCATTCTCGTGCCGTCATCGCAATCAGCTGGGAACCAGAGCACACGGCAAAGGCAGGGGTGTGGGAGGTGGCCATAGTGTTAGGGATACCATGAAAGTGATGGTCAAGCGTTCGGACTACATGGTTAGAGAATAGTGCTCCGTTTTGTGGTTCGTAGTTTTTGGGTTCAGCCATGATCTATCCACTGCTGGGTGAAGGTCTTCCCAAGCTGTTGCCAACTGTCACTATCTTATGATAAAATTATCCATATTCAACAGTCAACACCATTCTGCTCTGTTTATAGTGAGAGGTTGCAGGTTCTCTCCTTTCGCTGCCAAATCCGTCACCAATTTCGAGTGTGATGGTTATCCTTAGTTTATTAATCATGTCAGATTCAAAAGTAATCACTCAAAAACTCGATTGATCAGTTAAATCACCTTCCAGCATATGACACAGGACAAAGCAGACACAAGTGTCCCACAAACCCATATAACTCCTTGCCAGCAAATCAATCTTCTCAAGACCACTATTGATCATTTTATCATCGCTCTTATCAAAGACCGCACGCAATTGTAGGGGATCTAGGGGGTTGGGGGGGATCATATGGGAGCTCTAATGATGCCCCCCCACCTCTCCCAACCGCCTTCCACCTCCCAGGTTCTATAAAAAGGGCCTTCGATGAGCAGGAACTCACCGACTTGAAACGAGACTCGGACAAGATGCTGGCCCTGATTGCCTCCGTGTTCCTCCTGGTGCAGGGTAGGTGTTGTCATCATCATCGTTGTCATCATCACCTTTGCCACCACTACCATAATCACAACTCACTCATAATCCCTCTAAAACCGTGACCGCCAATGTGCCAATGCCTCTCCGTACCAACCCATAGCTCCCCATGGTCCCATGTTTCCCCATGTCTTCCTAGTATCTTTCCACGTATGCACTGCGGCTTCCAATGTCTCTCCATGTCCCCCTGTATCTCTCTGCATCCCCTTGAGTCTTGCCATGTCTTTCTGTGTTCCTCTTGTCTCCCCATGTCTCATGTCTTCCTATGCCTCTGTGTCTCCTCGTGTCTCCCTGGGGTGCCTGTGTCTGCACAGCGACTGCACAGGGCTGTGGGGTGCCCAGTTACCCGCCCATCGACAGCCGCGTCGTCAATGGCGTGGAGGCGAAGCCCAACAGCTGGCCCTGGCAGGTGCGTGCCACGGTCTGGCTCCGCGAGCCTCGAAAACAATAACCACAATTTATAGGGCGCACTTATTTCGTGAATCGGACGCGATGTTCAAGAGTCCAGAGGCATGCAGTCGAAGCCCAGAGTCTCTCGTACAACAGCCTGCACAGGTGAGCCTGGACAGATGAGAGCCGGGACAGGGGAGGCTGGACAGGTGCAACTGAAAAGGATAGCCTAAACAAGTTATAGCCTGAACAGCTGAGCCTGAACAGGTGTCAGTCTTGAACTGGTGCTGATGGTGGTTGGATGCTATGAATGTGCTGCAGTGGGAGAGTTCCAGATGGCTGCCACTGCAGCTACAGAGAAAGGCTGCTCGGCCAGGGTGGCACTGGTTCTGGGTGCGACGAACCCGAGCGACCCGTGATTCGATTTGCGATCATGGCTAACACCAATATCGATTGTCTGAACCGGTTCTGGGCCTCCGCTAGGTCGACTCAGCCTCAAATGAGAAGCCGGTGCATTGTATGAACATCGCCACTGGGGAGACTAAGGTGGTTGGGTGCTGTGCTGGTCTTCATAAATGCTCGCTAATAGAACTTTCCCCAATGGTCTATCGAGGATATAGGGGGATCTTTGTCTTTAGCGTGCGAATGCGATTGAGAGGCCATTGCACGCAAACCACCATTGATGTCGTGACCCCTCGGCATCGGAAAAGCCACCGAATCGTTCCCAGCCGGACACTCTGCCGATCTTGAATGACAAACCACATTAAAGAAAGTTTGCACTGTTCCAGCCCAAATGTCTAAATGAGCGTGTGTCCGTGTGTTGTTGCGACTGTGATTGCAGTGTCCAGTGTATGTTGTGTGATGCCAGTTTTTTTGTCTCGTGAATAGTTGTGGTGGTTGATGGGTTGTGGTGGTCTCTTGTGGTTGTGGCTGCTGTAGATTTCCCTGCAGTACCTGTCTAACGGAGCCTGGTACCACACGTGCGGTGGGACCCTGATCGACCCCCAGTGGGTGCTTACGGCGGCCCACTGCATCTCGTGAGTTCCACCACCACCTCATCACCACCTCATCATCTCCACCTCCTCATCATCATATCATCATCGCATCGCGTGAGTTCCACACCACGTCATCATCACCACCTCATCATTACCATTACCAACGTGCCACTATCTCATTATCATCATAAGCACTAACATCTCTAGAATCGCCATCTCATCATCTTCACCCGCATCGCCATCGCCATCACGTCAACGCATACGTCCACATGCATCTATCCATAACCATGTGTCCGAGTGCACGCCTATCATTTTATCAATATCGCCATCATCTCATTACCACCACCACCACCACCACCACCTAAAATATATAAACACCATCTCCACATGTCCACAAGGGTCTGTCTGTTACGTACGAGGAAACTAAATAGACTGGGAAATCTGCAGTGAGGGGGAACAGCTCATCTTTTATTAGCGACAGATTGGACATCAAAGCAGATGTGAGTTTTCAGTCCGGCATTTTTAGTCAACATCAAAGCAAAATAGAGGCAGACCTCGCTTAGCGCGACCCCGTGGGGCTCTTTGTTCCTGGAGAGCATTTTGAGAGAAACAAAAATCCTAAGAAAATCAAAACATCTATGAAGGGCTCCCGAGTGAGAACAGGCAACAGTGGTGGTTGAGGAAACAGAAAGGTCCTCACCCCCCATCATTCGCTCAGCCAATGAGAGCGACGCCAACCAGAACCCGCCCATTGCGATTCGATTATCGCGGTTCGTAGTCACAATCACATTTATTTATTAATTTTAAAATATTTTTCGGCCAATGTTAGCCGGGTGAGAATTGACGAGACTGGAATAGAGTCTCAGGTTCCATGTTAAATACACCTCGCCACACAAATGTAGACTGAGGGCACCATCGCCAAGGTCGCGAAGGTCCTTCTCTGAGCATGACCCGGACTGGGAGCGTAGCAGCAGCTGCCTTCCAACCTCGTCTTCTACCGCTGCCATGTAGGAGCACAGGAGAATACACTCGAGAGTAGAGTACACACTGATGCTTTAATCATTTCTTCTTTTTATTTATGAAATCAAGTTTACCATCCATGTTATCACAGTGGTTATCTGTGTTTCTCCCTTGTGATGGGACTTTGTGTGATGAACGTTGAGATTTATTAAGGGCACGGGGTGGCCAATAAGGTCTGAATTGGTCTGTAATAAAGTAGGCACTGATAAGGGGTTGATAGGTATGTTAATCCGTTCCACGAAAACTGTTAACCGAAATAACTGTTGAATCAAATTCACTTATTAATTTATCAATAATTAAAACAATTAGTCTGCAAGAGAGCTGTTGTTTTCACTGCCAAAACAGAAAACGTAATAATGTAAAGCCAGTCGACATCTAAACGCTCACAAATGGGCGCCGCTGATTGGCTGAAGGCACGGCTCAGCCCCACTAACGAACGCTCGGATTGGCTGAAATTGGCCCTCGTATGCATATCATGTAAACATACTGTTACATCAACAATGTTATTGTTAGTCAACAATGTTAACGCGAACCGAAACCACGGGGGTCCTATGGGAGGCGAAACGTTAACCGAAAAATCATAAACCGATGTCACTGTTAACCAAGGAACTACTGTATTAGCGCTATTACCGACACCCCAATGACGCCCTCATATTTCTCACGTGAAAAAAATAACGCAGTTGGCAACGCATCCCCACATATACAATGGTATAATGACTTCCCCTTTTCGCACCGATTCGATCAGCGCTCAACTTCTCCAGGAATGCATCTTGAGCCACTAAACGAGGTCTGCCTGTACAAGTGAGGTCATTATATCAACCCCTTCCCCTAACCATCCTGTCTGAAAACGTTAGACATCGAAGTAATCGTCACAGCATACAACACTTCAAGACGAAGCAGTCAAAACCCATTTGCGAATGACAAAGCAACTAATTTAAGACCGGAACAATATAATTTATCTACAACTCTGGCTGTCGCCTGATGATGCTGGTTGTAATTACTGGCGAAACGTCATGGTAATAGTAACAAATTTGCACGTTTTGTTTACGCGACAAACCTTACTAATTGGCTGTGACGTGTTAAACTCACAAAGTAACTATCAGAACATGAGCTTGCATTGACCCCATGGTACGGCGAGTGCTAGATCACCACATTTGTCACACTGTCTGTGGTAGCTCCCGCACGTACCGCGTGGCTTTGGGAGAGCACCTCCTGTCGGTCGAGGAGGGCGGAGACGAGTATCATGACGTGGCCCAGATCCTGGTGCACGCCGGATGGAACGGCAACAACGTCGCTGGCGGGTGAGTCACCTCCACATTGAGAAACGTGCATTGAGATAATTTAGATGGTCCTTTTGCTGTTATAAATGTCCAAATAATGGGCCACTTTGTTGAGCTGTCGTCTGTGATAGGCAGGTTGCTTCTGAAAAATAAGTTAATACCTCAGTGGGCATTGCCTGGTAGGATAGGGTTTAATTGTATTTGTGTGTTTGGGTGATAATTCTTTTTACCCCGTGCCCCTGCTGTACATCTGTGAAAAAGAGCTTCATGGCTCATCGGATTACTCCAGTATAAATAGCGGATGTTGACGCGTGCTCGGGGGAGAGATTGTTTCCTCCGAGAGCATGTGTCGTGAATGAGGGAATTTTTTTTATTGATTCAACTAAAGCCTTTTATCTGATCATCTCTCTCTACCGAGAAATGTCCATCGCACAGCAGTCAAACCCGATAGCTTTTTAATTCGCAGAGCTGGATATTAGGCAAAGTGCTGTAAGTGGAAGAACGCAACACGGTCAGTAACTGGTGACTGGGCTGAGACCATTAACTCCATCAGCTCGCTGCAATTGAGAACCCAATTTCACCACGAGTGGCTGAAACCTGGCATCCAAACCCAGGATCTCAGCAGCGCCATCTCGGCACCTCTTGGCCCCTGTGCCACGTGGTTAAGTCGCGCCCAGCAACTTGAGATGCCGTCACATTTAAACACTGAATAAATACAAATTGCAGGCAACGGGTCCAGCAAGAAGGCCACCACCAGAGGGCGTAGTGGGGCACTTTGGCGCTTTGGGGTATTTCGTTGCTCTTCCCCCCCCCTCTACTGCAGCGCCGCCACCACCCAAAGTTGAGCCACCAGCCGCCACTGGTGGCGCCATCCTTGGGAAGGTGCCCGGAGCAGCCGCCCTGCCCGGCCAGCCCACCCCTCCCACTATATCACCGGCTGTGAACTCTAACCGTGACCTCTGGCCGTGCCTTAACCAGGAATGACATCGCTCTCATCCGCCTGGCCAACCCCGCGATCTTGAGCAACAAGATCCAGCCGGCATGCCTGCCCACCGCTGGGGTGGTTCTGCCCGACAACTACATCTGCTACGTCACGGGCTGGGGCCGTATCGCCAGTGAGTCTGGACCAACGCCTTGCTCTCTCCTGTTGCTTGCGCACACCTATGAAGTCCAGAGGTGGTGGGGCCATCTGCCAGCACCACACATACCCTGCCACTGATGTCTCAAAACCATCTGCAGGCATTCGTGAACGCATTTCTATAACCACACCAATACCGCCATCATCACCGCCATCATCGCCACCACCACCAATACCACTTCCACCACCACGACTACCACCAATACCATCACCGCCAGAACTTCCACCGCAACCAGCACCAATGCCACCCTCCCCCCCATGTGCTCATGCCGCTGTGGTCATGTACTGGGTGTCCCTCCTTGTTCCATTCTCGTTTCACGTTCAGCTGGAGGCGCCCTGCCCGATGCCCTGCAGCAGGCCAACCTTCCCGTGGTGGACTACGCCACCTGCAGCCAGCCTAGCTGGTGGTCGACCAACGTGAAGACCACCATGGTCTGTGCCGGAGGAGACGGATACGACTCGGCGTGTAACGTAAGGAGGAGCGCTACTCAGAAGAGACTTGGAGCAATTGGGCCCGATTAACCCAGGATGGCCAGCTTGAGAATGGCCTCGTGATATGGAGTGACCATCATCTCTGATACGTGGTGGGTTTGTCGCAAGTGGCGGCCAGTAATGCTCCAGTGGCTGCGGAGGCAGCACCCAAGGTTGGTGGATCACCGCATAGATGTTACGAAATTCCCTTCCCGCGGGTGAGCGTCGAGGAGGTGTCATACCTGTCTCGCAAGGAGAAGGTGGTGAAGAAAAGTGCGGACTGATACAATCTGTTTCTCTCTGTATGGGATGGAGCATTGCCACCTCGCATGCGTGGGTTTATTCCGGGTGCGCCGGTTTCCTCGTTAATTTGCTGAATGTCCTCATACAAAAACTCTGCTTGGCTCAAAGACTCTTACCAGCTGAAATATCTTAATATACGCTCTGTAGAGCTCCATCTCGTGGGGCTCTCCAGAGCTCCATTTAGTGGAGCGAGCAATTCCAGGGCTGCGCCTTTACCATTTTCACACGCACGCCTTCCATCACACCCTCACCTGTGATCCCGCATTTCTCCCCCATACCCCTCACCCGTGCCACTGCAGGGCGACTCTGGCGGCCCCCTGAACTGCATCAACTCCGCCGGCATATGGGAGGTGCACGGCATCACTAGCTTCGGGTCTTCTATGGGCTGCAACTACATCCGCAAGCCCAGTGTGTTCACCCGCGTGTCGGCGTTCAACGACTGGATCAACAACGTGAGTTCAACGGGAGGGTACTGGGAGGACCTGGGTGCCCCCCCCCATCGCCGCTCCCCCCCCCCACCCAAGTACAGCAGTCGCTCTTAAGATTCGTCGTAAATCCAGCCGGCTGTGGTCGTAGTGCGATCAAAAACGAGAAGACGGATCGCGAGTCAAAAGTAAATGGGGGAGTCGTAGTGAGGTCGTGCAACTTCTCGTGTTCAGGGTGTTGCTAAAGGGAAACATAATCACTCTCACTGTGTGAACGTTTCTATGAATGTCGATGACTGTGTGGATGTTTGTAATGTTGACATGAGCGTCATTAATGTCATTATCCACCTTGTTGTTGGTCATTGTTACTTTATTATGGGCGCCACGGTGGCGAGATGTTAACTACCTCGCCTGCTATACAGGTTGTGGGTGCGATCCCAACTCTGACCCGTATATTTGGAGTTTGTATGTTCTCCCACTGGCCACGTGAATTCTTCTGCGAATCCACCAGTTTTTCCCTCCACATTTATAAACACGCGTTTAGAGTATTTGGTTGCTATAAATGTCCACATGACGATAAGCCACTTCATTGAGCTATTAATTGTGGCCAGGTCGCCTGACCTAGTAAAATAAAAAATATATATATATAATTCTTAGTTATTATCGGTTATTGTCGACTTGCGAGTGGTCTTGACCGCTTGTAATATTTTCTCAAAACATTTCAAATACTGTAACTCTTTATTTACTTGGCGTCAAAACTATTGCCGTAAACCAGACTTATGACATTGCAGCGGTGTCGTAATATGTTTCATACAGACCTATAACAATGTTTTGTCATCATCATCCAAATAATCACCACTCATGTTAGCCATCACCAGTAATCTTGCAGCACAGTGTGCAGTAAAGTCCAGGAGGTCTCAAAACGTGTCACGTTGTATTTCCACTGCAGAAACCGAACCGTGCCGCTGATGTCACATGCAGTGCACTGAGTGAAGATGCGTGTAGATGCAACCGAACTAAATTCATGTCTTGCCAGGATAGAGTTTAATGGTCTGGTTCTGGCTCAGATCGGCAAACAGTGGAAAACCAGGCATACTGTGATGACCCTGCACTGTACACCTGTACTTACCTGATACCCACGCCTCTCTCTCTCCTCCCGCTCCTCCCCCTCAACTAGGTCATGGAAGTCTACGGTGCCCGTGATGGTCCCGATGCGATGGTCACTTACTACTAAGCAGATCTAATGGAAGACGGAGCACCTTTGTATGCTGGTGCGGAACAAACTGAAGACTTCATTGCTAAACTGTGATTGTTTGATGATGATAATTACCATGAGTGAGATGGAATCGTGGTTCAATAAAGGATTTGTTTTATTGTGATCCGGAGTGATGGGCATTTGTTTAATGAATGGAATTAAAGATTGCTTTTTATTTATCATAATCATATTAATAGTTTCAGCAAATACTCGCTCAGAGATCGAGCGAGTATTTGCTCGATCTCTGAGAGACAGAGGACAACTCAGAGGCGCGAGGAGGAACTATAGACAAGCGGGAAGGGCAGCAGCCATGATCCGGCGCCAAATTCCCTCCCCAAGTTCTGCAATCCTCTGCGTATGAAAGTGTTATCGGTCAATTTTTGAGCGTTTACGCGTGGGGCGTGATTGGAGCACCTGGATAAACTTCATGCGTGTGAGGGGGCAACATTGTTCACGCTGGCTTGTACCGCCGTCTCCTGGTGAGCCAGGGTAGGGGCACTGCCTTCGACGCCCACAGGAAGGGAGTTTCGCAACATTTATGCCATCCACCAACCCTCACTGCCTCCACCAGTGCTGGATTACGGGCCATGTGCATAGCCGCCGTTTGCTGCACCACCACCATATATCCTGGCCACCAGCCCACTCATTACTACTTTTCAATGATGGAGTCCCCCCCCCACCGTCCCCTCCTCGTACATGTGGATTTTCTCCCACTCATTAATGTAGGTCAAATATCCCAATATAGGACCACAGAGCTTTGGCAATAATTTCCGCCGGTTCTGGATGCCTTCCTGCCTTTGCGATTTCCCACGACTCCGTGCAAAAGCTGCCCGCGTTACAAATTTTACAGCCCTTGCCGTCACAGTGTTGGGTTTATGACAGCGATGGAGAACCTGCAGCTTTACGTATTACGGCTCAGGGTCACAACAGGCCTACACCGCGGATTAAAACCACGAACCTCTACAACAAGCGGCGAACACGCTACGGCTAGGCCACGCGAATGGTTTGTTTTGCCAAATGCGCACGCCAATTGTCAACAATCTATTTCCTTTATTCAGAACAGCCTAAGGGTTGCATCCTCCCTGCACCCTAGATAATAAACAGCTGACTATTGCGGGTTTCCTAGAGACGAAAAAAACACTCCACACGTCTGTGTGTGTGGCCTTAAAAGGAAAAATATATATGAAAGGCAATGTTTGGGGCAATGACTCATTTGCATAGCACACAGAGAGGTCAGTAGAGCGATATCGCGGATAGATTAAGAGTTTGAGTTTTCACTTGTTTACACCATGGCTATACGTCTCCACTGTCTGGCCTCTATTCCTGTGCTATGAGGAAGGGCCATTGCTCATAGCATCACCTGTGATATTTTTTTCCCTTCGAGGTCACTGCAGCTTTGACGATTGCTTTGAGTGTGTTTTCTGAGTTGTGCTTTGTGAACCACAGCCGACGCAGCATCACCGAGGCCGTTTGCCAGAGGCTCTGTGGAATTTTCACCGCAGTCTCAGGGTCGGGATCACTATGGGGGGCGAACCACGCTCAACAGAGCTGGCCAAATACAGAAACACACGAATATAAATGTAGGACTTGAGAAAACACGCGTCACGCGTTGGGTTGTGATACGGACACGCGGCGGACAGTGAAGGAAAACGGGGACACAGGGAGCGGGCCGCCATACTGTTGTTATTGTGCCAATTAAGGTGGTAAGGTAATTAAGGGAGGCTTGCAGGTGTTTGGGGGTAATCGAGGACGCAGGCCGGTCATTGGTCGAGAGGGATGGGTGTCGGGAATTGGCGCCTGGATGTCTCCAATAACAGCATCATGTGAGGCTGGGGGCTGGGGGCGAATGGAGGAGCGGGGGATGATCTAATTGATTGGGGCAAATTGGTTCGGGGATAACGGCAAAAAGCGTGGGGAGAAACGGGAGTTGTTTGGTGCCTGGGACAAGAGACAGATAGAGGAAGAGATGGAGCAGCAGACAAGAGAGTATAGTATACGGTAGCAGTAGACAAGAGAGTATAGTATAAGGTAGCAGTGGACAGAGAGAGAGATAGTGTACGGTAGCAGTGGACAAAGAGAAGACAGAGTATGGTAGCAGCGGATAAAGAGAATACAGAATAGGATAGCAGCGGAGTAATGGACCTTGGTGGAGAAGCTACGACGGAGTGAGACGGCAGAGAGAACAAAGAGCGATCGAGCTGGAGAGAGGGAGAGCAGAGAGGGAGGTCGCTGGAGGACAGGAGCAGAGGGAGAGCGAGCGAAGTCAGCGGAGCGAGTGAACGGAGGGACATTGAGTGATGTTGATGGGGAGTTGTGCGTTGAAGAGAATGGAGGGACATTGAGTGATGTTGATGGGGAGTTGTGCGAGAGAGAGAATGGAGGGACATTGAGTGATGTTGATGGGGAGTTGTGCGAGAGAGAGAATGGAGGGACATTGTGTGATGCCGACGGAGGAGATGTGAACTATACACGTTAATATAGAACCAAGAAAGACAAAGAAGCTGTCGCGTCAGTACGAGTCCTACATAAACGCTCAACAACAATCACCATTTGCCACTAAGTGGCGGTGACGCTTGTGCCAAACTATGTGCTCTTTTAGGCAACGTGAAGTGTCGAATGTTCGCTGGTAGACCCAGGTGCCAAGGGTTGACTGACCGAGATAACTGCCAGATGCACCACCTGTACCCCCTATTGTGCCAACTTCCTATGTTTTAGCCGCCCGGCACTCAGCTCGTTCTTCTGTGCGTCGATTCTCTGCCCACTGCCAAACTCGTGTAAAGGAGAGCCGACACAAGATTGCAGGGGTTCCGTCTTTTAATCCTTTTCTCCCATCCACACCTGTCCCCCGCCGTCCCAATCTCGTTCCCGCCCAAAAGCCCCTTCTTCCCGCCCGTTCTCCCCTTATATCTCCTCGATCACCCCTCCCACTAACCCTCCTATTGGTGGGAATCCTTCCCCTGACACCCCTACACTCGTATACCGTACTTTCAAAACAAAGATGCTCCGTAGAGCCCAAATAGACTTTTGGGGCAAGTGCTGTTTGAGAGCACCTATGAAGGCCGGCACAGCACACGAGAGGGTCGGTAACCAGCACCACGACTTGCAGGCCACCTTGGTCTCTCTGACGGCGATGTTTACACACCAGACCACATACTAGTTTGAGGCTCAGCCAACCTAGGAAAGGCCCAACACTGTTTCAGATAAACGTCACTGGTGTTGGCCGTGATCGGGAATCGAACTTGTGTCGCCGGGTTTATCGCGCAGTGCGCTTATCCACTGTGTCACTGGCTCCCCATGAGCGGTTGCGGTGTACTCTCACACAGTAGAACAGGTGGGGAACGTACACACTGACTCACTTGTACAACAACAGCCACCATTCGCCAGAAGTCACCACCGCCTGGTGGTGATGTCACCACGGCACTTGTGCCAGGCTAAGTACACTTTGAGGCCACGTGAAGTGTCGAAGGATGCTGCTATCAGGAGGTCATGGAACAGACCCAGGTGTTATGAGTGGACTGGCTGAGATGACCGACAGATGAATGCCCTGTGGCCCCTGCTGTGCCAACTTGCTGTGTTAAAGCCGCTCAGCATTCCACTCGTTGTTGTGAGCTTTGCTCCTCTATCCTTCGTTGTTGTTGGAGGGTGACTGCCTCCAACAGCCCAGTAGCATCCTTCATGAACCTCCTCCACTGAGGCCAATCTTGACACCGCTGGTACCAGTCTTTGGCAAGTCCACTCAGCTTCATTTCCTCCTGTACTTCATCAGTCCATCTCTTCTCTAGCCTGTGCCGCACCCGTTAATCCCCCTCTATCCGGCCAAACAAAAGCTGTTTGGGCCTGCGGTGACTGGGCATGTGGGCTACCTGTTGATGGACTGTATCCAGATCTTTCAAGGATTTGTGAGCTCCTCACACAATCTAGCCTGGTTAAACTCAGGATGGATCGTTGGCAGGAAAGGCTGAACGTTTCTAACTGGCGCAGATGTTCCATTAAGGAAAATAAGTTCACCATAAATACATGGAGAAGGGAAGACATTACTGTGGCCAAGAAGACCCAAAGCTTCGTGTGAAGTGACAGGTAGCTTCCACACAGCAGCGTTACGCAGTCGATGAAAAGATAATGGCGCCCGACTGATTCGAAGTGAGACCTCTGCTGTCAAACCAGAGCTGGTCATAAGTACACTGCCCAGGAATTATTAACTTCTCCCCTCTCTCCGTAACTGCCCCACCAACAATGGCGTATTGAGGGGGTGGAGTGTTTGATGACACAAAATACCCAGGCAGGTGCTTGGCAAGGTGATGTTAAATCATCCTTGCCAGAACATTTCCTAGCACACAGAGGGAGGTGCCCCTGTAGTTGTTACAACCTGTGCGGTCCCCCTTCGTAAAGAGGGTGACCATTAAGGCATCCTTTCAAACCTGCGGAACCGATCCACTGGTCTAGACTGTTGTAATTATGTCATATAGGGCAGCCTGCGCACAAACGCCACTCTCTCTCTCAGCAGTTCGCTTGGGACATCAATTCTGGCCAGCGTTTTTCCAGGTCTACGACTCTGGATCCATACATCCTCAACAGATGGCACCTCAGCCAGCCACTGACAGGGTTTGACTACTTCCAATATTTTAGGCACCGCAGCTCCAGAAGGATAATCCCGACCTTGCCTCAGTGTTATCTGAGCGGAGGGATTTCACCTCACCCAAGACCTCAAAGCAACAGTTAGCGAAACTACAAACTTGTTGCTGGGGTTCAGAGATCAGATCACCTTTCTTTTCCCTACGGATGGTAATCGGCGTGGTACTGCAAGTAAATTTTTGATGGCATTAAAATAATTTATGATAGTCGGCTTACTGAGGCAGATTCAATCTCCTCAGCAACCCACATCCACCAATCATCCTTGCAGCACCACCCAGTTCTTCAGACTTCAGAGTGAAGGCTGTGGTAGGCCTCCTCATTCTCCGATATGCCATACGGTTGGCATTCAGAGTGGGCCTGTCGCTTTTCTCAGTTAGCCGGAATACCCCCTCTACCAACCAGCGTCTAGACCACGTACCTAATCCAGCGATTGCACCTGCATGAGCTACAGCCCTGAACCTCACCCATTTCCCCTCGGCATCAGGACGATGCCAACCCCAGTTGCAAACAATGATGAAATTCTCGCTTGCAACTTTGATCAGCTTGCTGATAATATAATCAGACTACTGTGGGTTTGATTGAGATCATAATTAGACACCCACCATCGCAGTGGAAGAATGGTAGGCACATTTTACAGATAACAAGCCGATGGTCAGTGGGCAAATCAGCTCCATGGTAGGTCCTGGTGTCAAGGACATGGGCCTGCACCCACTGGTCCATTACGAACTAGTCCAGCAGATGTTCTTGCTTGGACCAGGGGTGCAAGTAAGAGACACTGGAGCAAACTTCTCCACATTAAAGTCACCTTCGCTCATTCGTTTCCACTCAATGAATACTCACTTATTGTTCCCTAGCTCAACCACGATCCATTAATCTCCCCCTCATAACCACCACGATTCCTGTTCTCTCTTTACATTCTCATTATACTGCTCTCACTCATTCCCCATTCATTCAATCCACTCATCATTGTTTACGGTCTTCAATTTTGCTTTCAACGAAATCACGCATCATCACCGATTCGCCCCCATTGCTTCCCCTCATCTATTTCATTCACCTCATCTCCACCACTACATTCATACGTTGTGCCATTCTTAATTCTCTGGAAAGCGCCTTGGTTAAGGTGCTATTTAAATCACATTATTATACAATGTTGTGTGGATGCGCCGATGCTGGAACAGCGCGTTGGCAATTACAAGCCCATTGATTGCACATAAGTCTAGCAGCATCCTGCCGTTGTTATTGAGCTGATCTGGCTCACAGCTCCCTTAACACACACAAACGGAGATATGCACACTTTAGTTAAGGTCGATACACATTGCTTAAAAAAATTGTCATTTTTTTCCAGTATAAAAGTATGAAAAAATAACAATAGGTTTTACCCTTTCTGGAAATAAAGCACCAAATATAAACCTTTTGATTCCTGGAAAAATATTTGTATTTGGTGTTTGAACATCTTAACACCTGTTTTATTGCCATAAAGGGTACATCCTATTCTTATTTTTTCATACAGATTGCTTTATCACTCATCTCGTTATTGATTGGCACACCCGTGCATGGTACAGGTGTGTGCGGAGGGTACAAAGAGGGAGACCTAAACCCTATTTCTGCCTCCGTTATCATCTCATCCATGGAGAGGTCGCGGAACACTCATGGGAGCGTGAACAGCCGACGCAAGACGGGCGCGAGGGTCAAATGAGGTAGGGGTTCGAGGCTGGCGATGAGATTAATCAGGGCTATGGTTAGGATAATAGTTGGGGTTGGAGTTAATGAGAAATTCAGAGTTTGAGTTGTTAGGGTTTGAGGGTAAGGGTTTAGGATATGGTGAAGACTAGAATAAGTTGTGGTTAGTGTTAGGGTTACACAAAGGTGAAAGGGTTTTAGTAAAGGTTATAGTTATGTATAAGGTGTCAAAGCTAAAGTTTGTGTGAACATTAAGAGCTGGGAATTAGAAATGGGGTCAGAGTTTGTGACGCAGTGTGCTAATCACTACACAACCGCCCCTATGCATATGCATAAAGACAAAGATCCCCCGTGCAGCCTTAACAAACTGTTTGGGAAAGTACTGTGTGCGAGCACCAATGAACACCATCACGGTACACGAGGCGGTGGGTGGCCCGCACCACATCCGGCCCGCCTTTGTCTCACCAGTGCTCATGTTTTCACACCGCACCAGGTACTCATTTTTTCCCGTCACCTCCGATTAGCGTGGTCAGGTATGTACGGTGCGAAAGAAGTTCAACGTACATACACATATACATTTTAAGCCCGTGTCGGCCGAGGGGAGGCCCACGACTAGTTCAAATATTTGCTGGGTTGGTAGCGCAGTTGCTCAAAACACCATATGTATACAGGCAGTGCACGATTTACGAACAACCGCACTTACGAACCAGCTTCCATGAAACATATACAGGGTGCTTCATAAAATGTGAACACTTCTAATAATTTGCAATAATACGAATGATGGCGAACAAGTGGAGACTCTTTGACTTTTTGAAGCTATTAACATACATTTGATCATGTTACAGTGTATTATACGTTCTTTTTCCATTAAAAACAATAGTCCCATATTGGTGTTAAAAAAATTTTTAAGCACATTAAACACGAACTTGTACTTGCAAACTGAACCGCAGAACTATTCCGTTAAGTGCAGCGAACTTCAGTGAGATGTAATGAGTCAGCTACGCGCTGAGAGTGTTTGTGCATATGTGCGCACACACGCGCGCGTTTTGTTGTGTGTATGGAGAGCGGTAGTTCAGTGGTTAGCGCACTGCTCCATGAACCCGGCGGCCCAAGTTCGATTCCCGCTCATGGCCAACACCGGTGACGATTATCTGAACCGGTCAGGGGCCTTCCTTAGGTCGACTCAGCCTCAAATGAGTACATGATGTGGTGTGTAAATATAATCACTGAGGAGACAAAGGTGGCCAGGCATGGTGTTAGCCACCCACCCCCCTCGTGTGCCGTCATAGGTTCTCGCTAACAGTACTTGCCCTAACAGTCTGTTAAAGCGAAACGGGCAGGCTCTTTTGACTTTTATACATACACACACATAACCCATTAGGATCATATGGACAACATTTTGGAGGTAGACAGCACCGTCTCGTGAACCAAACCGATCCCCGCCGCCAGCCAATCAATGTCATCCTGGCCTTAATCGATAATTTTATGGTCGCCCTTATCGATGATCTCGCGTGATTGTGGGGATCAAGGGGGTTTGGGAGGGGATATTGATGACGCCTCCCCCCCCCCCGCTGCCCCGGGGTTCTATAAGAAGGCCCTGGATGAGGAGGAACTCACCGACTTGAGACGAGACTTGGACAAGATGTTCGCCCTCATCGCCTCCGTGTTCCTCCTGGTGCAGGGTGGGTGTCACCATCATCATCATCGACATGATCATCTGTCTGGACAATGAGAAACATCTCGCCTGCATCACCATTCTCATCATCATCATCATCATTTAACATATTGTTCATCATTATTCTTCAAACATTAGCAATAATTATCTGCATCTGTGTAATCCGAAACATCACCATCTACAGAAGCAACATAATTATTTTCGTAATTCTGATCGTTCCTAAATCATCATTATCATCATCATCCCCGTGTCTCACTCTCTTTGTGTCCTCTGCCTCATGTCTGCCCGCATCCTGCAGGATTCCCTCCCCTTGTCTCCCCATGTGTATTCTCATTTCTTCTCACGTCTCCCGTCTCCTTATGGTCCGTGTTGCTTGTTGCAGCGTGTCTCCCCATGCCTCCACATGTATTCCTATTTCCCCTCATGTCTTTCCATTCGTCCCCATGTCTCTCCACGTCTTTCCCAGTGTTTCGTGTTCAACTTTGTCTGCGCACGCCTCTCCATCGCCCTCAATTTTATTCCCATATCTCCATGCCGCATGCTCCAATACTTCCTCATCTATTCCCCATGTCCTGCCACATCGTTCCACGTGTCCACGTGTCTCAACGGCCCATGTTCCCTCGGTGTCTCTTGCGAACATCCACGTGTTCCATGGTCCATCGCAACTTCCCGCGTCTCCTCCACTGTTGCCCCACGACTCCTCGTGTCTCCCCATGCATCTCTCCATGTCTAACCACCTCCCCCGCGTGTCTCCCCCATGTTGCCCCACGACTCCTCGTGTCTCCCCATGCGTCTCTCCATGTCTAATCGCGTCCTCCGCGTGTCTCTGCACAGCGACCGCCCAGGGCTGCGGGGTGCCCAGTTACCCGCCCATCGAGAGCCGTGTGGTCAATGGGGTGGAGGCGAAGCCCAACAGCTGGCCCTGGCAGGTGCGTGCCTCGTGCCATGGCTCCGCGAGCCCCCACTGTTCGTTCCGATTTGCGTTTCGCAGTTTAAACGAAGAGGCCTTCCCAAAAAAGAATCTCGTCGTTTTTTACCTTGTCCAGCAGTACCTAGGCCGCGTGTCCTATCCTGTTGTCACGGTTAGATGTGGGGACACACGGAGAGATAGGGCAGGACATCCGAATAGACGGGGAAGTATGGGGAGACATTTTAGAACATGGGACAAGCTCTAAGCATTGTGAATGAGAATATTTAAAAAAGTGCTAAAAGGGACTACAGTATTTGCAAATATGAGAACATGGTTTGGGCCCCACAGCTACCACCTATCACTGGCTTCCGCGCTCGCTAATCAAACACCTCCAGGGAAATTTATAATGATATAATGTATAATTAAACACCTCCAGGGATAATTAACGCACGTTGGAACGTGTTCCGTGATCCACATGCAGTGCGGGCCATTTATCCTCAAGACTGGTTTCCTCGCGTCAGACAACGTGGGATGCAGCACAAGCCAACGCTAAAGTCCAACACGTTGGAGGCTTTCGTGACCAATATCACCCATAATACAGGTTTATTTGGGTTAGATCGCGTAAATATATAAATGTATCGTTAAACCCGGCACCACCCGACACAGCCACTTAGTAAGGTTTGTCACGTAAACAGAACGTGCCAATTCGTTACTAGTACAGCACACTGGTGTGTTGGAGAGCAAAGCCACAACATTTACAATCTGAGTACGACGTTTCGCTAGCTTCAAGCCTGCTGTTGTGGCTTGGCTCTCCAACACACCGTTGTGATGTACTAGTAACGAATTGACACGTTCTGTTTGTGACAAACCCCTTACTAATTGGTTGTGTCGGGTGGTGGCGGGATGAATTGGAATACACATTTATATATTTACGCGATCTAACCCAAACAAACACATGTATTATGCAAGCCAAAGCTGTGTGACCACAAGGGAGTTGCCATCTTCCTTAAACTCTGAGGTGTCAGGACACGGAGCTTGCAAGCAGGGCAGGATAGTGCTTTCACGTCCGACACAGAGACAAGATGTCTCAGCCAAGGGGAGCGGGCCATTTAGCATCTCTGGGTCAGGGTCACCAACGGTGAGAGGCAAATGCTCGTTTGAGAAACGAGACGCACAGACCAGAGCCTACCACGGAAATATGTGCTGTGCCAGCAGAGATCTGATTTGGTGGTGTGTTTTGTTGGTGTACTTTGATGAGATTACGGTTGTGTTGGTTGATGTGGTTGTTGTGGTTGCTGTGGTTGATATGGTGGTTGTGGCTGTTGTGGCTGCTGTAGATCTCCCTGCAGTACCTGTCTAGCGGGTCCTGGTACCACACGTGCGGCGGAACCCTGATCGACCCCCAGTGGGTGCTCACGGCGGCCCACTGCATCTCGTGAGTTCCACCACCACCTCATTACCACCTATCATCACCACGACCTCATCATCACCATCTCATCATCACCAGAATCAACATCTCACCACCTCATCATCATCTCGTCACCATCTCATGATCATCACCAGCATAAACATCTCATCATCACTGCTTCCCTTGAGTTCACCACCACCTCCTCCTAATTATCACCACTACCGTCATTTCAACACCACCACCCCCACCATTTTATAATTTCATCATCATCATCGAATCACCACCACTGGTATGTAGCAGATATCACCACCATCTCAACACGCCCATAATTGTCCGTGTGTCCTTGTATACACACGTCACTTAATTAATATCACCATCATCATCCCATTACCACGACCATCATGTAAACAGATATAACCCCCATCTCCACGTGTCCATAAGTGTCCGCGTGTATCCGTCCGTGTCTGTCGGTGCCAGCTCCCGCACGTACCGCGTGGCTGTGGGAGAGCACCTCCTGTCGGTGGAGGAGGGCGGAGATGAGTTCCATAGCGTGGACCAGATCACCGTTCACCCCGGCTGGAACAACAACAACGTGGCCGGCGGGTGAGTCCCTCGACCTGTCAGTCACTCGACCAGTTTTGATACTTAACAAGTCAGTCACTCAGCCGGTTAATTAATCGGTCATGGACTATATCAGGTGGTCAGCCAGTCGTTTATGAGCCAGGTTTGTGTCACTTAATTGGGCGGTGACACTGCTGAGTGGTAGGATCGCGGTTCAAAGATCAGCGGGACGCCCCAGTTAATAACACCGGGGCGTATCCATCGGGCAAACGCCACGTTCAAGATCCTCGTCACGTTATATTAAAGAGTAGGCCAGGCGTGTACTGTTCTCCTCCTGTAAAGTACTGCATAGCGCAACATAAAACACAAAGATCCCAGTGCTGAAAAATTACCATAAAATTACTCAATTGGGGTTACAGATGGCAGCAAAATCACCCCCTCCCCCTTACTGCATAACCAAACTTGGCAGGACCCTACTGAAAAGGAGCCTTGAGATTCGTATTTTTGTCTTTGCTAAATAAGCATAACAATATAGATATTTATATATAATTATATATATAATCATAACCTCTGACCCGCGTCCACAAGATCTTACCATAAACCTTAGATCGAAATGTACCTCATCTCACTGTAACCCCTTGAACGTGACCTCTCACCGTGGCTTCTCACCGTGACCCTCTTACCGTGACCCTCCCAACGTGACCTCTCACTGTGACCTCTCACCGTGACCTTCTCACCGTAACTTCTCACCGTGACCTCCAACTGTGACCTTCTCACCAGGAATGACATCGCTCTGATCCGCCTGGCACAGCCCGTGGTCCTGAGCAACAAGGTGCAGCCGTCCTGCCTGCCCCCCGCGGGCGTGGTGCTGTCCCACAACTACCCCTGCTACATCACGGGCTGGGGCCGTCTCTCCAGTACGTGCGTGCCCCTTGCGAGCACCTATTAAGGGCCGAGCGGTGGCGCGTTCGCCGCTTTGTTTGCAGAGGTATCGCGGTTCGACCACGGCGGCGGGCCATCCTGGTTATTACTGCGGTGTCTGCGGTGTTGGAAATTGACTGTTAAAATAATACCACTCCGCGCCGTCTGCTGCACTCACAGCGGACCTTTCAAAGAGCCGTCATTTGAAAAGAGTGGGCGACTGCGCGCCGGGTGGTGTCACAGCTCTGCATTTGCCAAAATTTGAACAATGACAATGGAAGTCACTCAAGAGGGATCTCACACACAGTAGAAACATCGTTCCCTCCCTGCAAACTCCTGCGGACTGTGTGGCACACAGCGGCGCCTTCCTCTGTGCGATGATCGTCCTTGTGCCACACACAGGGACAGCTGCCACTGGGGGTGCCCGAGGCTAGACCACAGCAGCAGCAGCAGCAGCATCGTCCCCTGCAGTCAAAGTAGCGCAGATTGTGTCCGTGACACGCAGCGGCGCCTTGCTTGGTTGACGATCGCCCTCGCACGATTAGAACGAAGTGCCGATACCACGTGCACAATAATACTCAATGATGATTACTCACAAGGCGTTCACTGTTCGATCTCCAGGCGCGGCAGTAAAACAAGATTTGTGAGGTGAATTCCACATTAACATGGCAAGTGATGAATAAATGTATAATATGATTTTGCCTTTTTAAGTAAACAAAAACTGTATTGTTTTATTAAGATATAATTGTTGAAAAGATAGCTAGAGTCTTAAAGCACAGCGTAAGTCGCTGTTTGGTTTATATACTGTATGTTCATTAAGGTACAGGCGTATTTGTCAATCCACTGCTGGATGACGGGGGGGGGGCTTCTATTTGACCATACTTCACCACGCTGGTCAAAGCGAGTTGGTTAAGGAGTGCGAGGGAGCAATCCGACGTGGAACCATAGAAAGTACAGTACAGTTACAATACAACTTCATCTTTCTGCACTCCCGTCGCAACGTTGAGGTAAATGTGCCGGTAGAGTTGTTACTGGTCAGCACACACATACACACACAGGACTTACACTTCAGCTGTCGACAGTTCGATCTCCGGGGCGCGGCAGTTGCAGCAATGGGGGGAAGCTTCTCGGTTCAGCTCGTCTCAGTCCACACATCTGTGTTGACAAATATTAACGACCGCGAGTTCTCCTTTAAACTAAACTAGTTTATGTTACCGGATAAGGCTCTACTGACCCGGCTGTCACAAATGATAGCTCCCAACGTGTTAAGTGGCTTCCCATCGCGTGGAAATTCACGCGGCAGCCAAATTTGTCTCGAATAACGAAGCGGATGCATTTCTTAAAGTGAAAAATACGCGTCAAGCAACGACAATTTTCTCATAAGTAACCTAGCAACGTAACGTAGCAACAATAACCTAGCATCATAACATAGCAACGATAATGTAGCAACGGTAACCTAGCAACGTAACATAGCAACGTAACATAGCAACGAAAATGTTGCAACGATAACGTAGCAACGTAACGTAGCAACGATAATGTAGCAATATAACGTAGCAACGATAATGTCGCAACGATAACATATCAACGTAACGTAGCAACGATAACCTAGCAACGAAAACCTAGCAACGTAACATAGCAACGACAATGTAGCAACGGTAACCTAGCAACGTAACATAGCAACGATAATGTAGCAACGATAACCTAGCAACGTAACATAGCAACGATAATGTAGCAACGGTAACCTAGCAACGTAACATAGCAACGATAATGTAGCAACGGTAACCTAGCAACGTAACATAGCAACGATAACGTAGCAACGATAATGTAGCAACGATAACGTAGCAACGATAATGTAGCAACGTAACATATCAACGTAACGGAGCTCACCACTAACGTGTTGTCGGACTTGTCTTAAGGGGTGGTAAATATTAACTACCTCGCCTGGTATGTAGGAGGTTGTGGGTTCGATCCCGATCCTGACGCTTGCTGTATATTTGGAGTTTTGCGTGTTTCTATCTTTTTCTCTCTCTACCCATGGTCGCGTGCATTTTCCTCCGGGTCCTCTGGTTTTTCCCTCCACATTTCGAATCAACATGTGTTCAGAGTATTTGACTGCTATAAATTCCCACATGATAAGCCAGTTCGTTGAGCTATCATTTGTGGCCAGGTCGCTTCTGAAAAATTGCTTATATAGCTCAGTGCGCCTTACCTGGTAAAATAAAAAAAAGTTTAGTTTAGTATTGTATTCCCTTTCTGATGGCGATTAGAGTGGCAGATTTGCGCCAGAAAGGCGCCGCATTCATAAACAAAATTAAAATTGACTTCACTTTCCCCTCCATCTTTGTATCCCCCCTCTATCCCTCCCACCCCTGCTGTGACCCAAAGCTGGAGGCGCCCTACCTGATGCCCTGCAGCAGGCCAACCTTCCCGTGGTGGACTACGCCACCTGCAGCCAGCCCAGCTGGTGGTCGACCAACGCCAAGACCACCATGGTCTGCGCCGGAGGAGACGGATACGACTCTGGGTGCAACGTAAGGAGGAGGCGGGGGGTCGGGGGCACCTTGAATTACCCTTCGCACAATCGGTGGTCGGTGATGGAGAGCATCGTGAGCAAAACCAAGCAAAAGCTTAGGGTCCCCAATACATATTAAGAACAAAATACGGGTGCATCAATAATCAGTACGAATTCATATGCGAATGAATAAAAGCCAATTGACATCGAGTTAATCTCTCTCAAACGCAGGCTGCTCATGCAAATGAGACCATATTCTGGCCACTTGAGTTTACCATCTGTTTAAAAAAACTAAACCCATGGCTGCATTAACGTACGATCAACATCGCTACCTTTTTCTCATCGCCATCAACATCACTCCACCACTCGCCACGATAAATCGCCACGTCAACGGGCCGCCGGGACAACTCTCATTCTCTCACCCGTTCCGTTGCTCTTGCCTTCGGGCCAACTTCAGGGCGACTCTGGCGGCCCCCTGAACTGCATCAACTCTGCCGGCAAGTGGGAGGTGCACGGCATCACCAGCTACGTGTCCTCTATGGGCTGCAACTACATCCGCAAGCCCACCGTGTTCACCCGCGTGTCGGCGTTCAACGACTGGATCGACAGCGTGAGTGTAACAGGAGGGTACTGGGAGGACCTGGGCACCACCCGCCCACCCGTTCCCCCATCCCCACCCGGCAGTCGCCTTTAAGATTTGTCGCAACTCCAGTGGGGCTGCGGTCGTCGTGCGATCGTAAATGCCGCCGCAGGAGAAAACGGATCGTGAGTCAAAAGTAATTGCTGGTGCGAGTGCCGGTGGGATGCGACAATTGATGTAACGTAGGGATGGGTTGGGACGGCAGAGGGCCTCTGGCATTAACACCTGAGCCCCAGGAACAACACAGGCGCCCCTGATCCACCTCTAGAAGCCTGTCTGGCACTGCAGATTAATCCGAGCAGCATTCAAGATGCCCTAGTCTGGCCGTCTCAGCCTCAGGAATGAACACTGAGCCCAGTGATCCAACTGTTACCTTGGTCCCGTTCTGCCAAGGAGGAAACCCCTAAATCCAGTCTTGGTGGTGAGACGGTAAGAGCACCCCTCGAAGGACATGGATATTGGGCAGCAAAAATGACAAGCAGCAAGCAGTGCGATTTGTCGTGTCGGAGAGGGCAGTGTGGTGCACAATGGTTAACGCTCGTATCTCATAGTAAGAAGGGCTTGGGTTCGATTCCCAAACTGAGCACCTTTCCATCTGGAGTTTGCGAGTTCTCCCCTTATTTCGCATCGCTTTCCTTGGGGTTCTCCTGTTTCCTCCCATCGCTAAGAAGATGACATGCGACCTGTAAATTACTCAATGGGGCGACACACAGCAGCATATTCCCCCAAATTCTGAAATAAGTCAGGACCCCACTGAAAATGAATCTTGAGGCTTGGTGAATCCTCCCTGGATAAACAAGTGTAATAAATAATAATGTGGACTGTATAACAAGAGGGGAAGACCCAAAAACCAGACTGGTGATGGTTGGTCCATCAGACCCTTGAGGTTGGGCGTTGACTTGGCGACACTACGATGGAGATTTACATGTGCGTGACAATCGGTCGGTTGCCAGTCATCACCCCTGCCAAACGCTTGAAGGATCTCACTTTTGCCCTCGTGACTCTCTCCCCAACCCTCTTCCAGATCATGGGTATCAACCGTGTCTAAGCAGACGCCAGTGGCGGGTGAAGACGTTGGAGATGGGAGGAGAGAGAAGGGGGGGGGGCTCCCTCGAACCCCTTCCCCGTCCTCCCCACCGAAATCCACTCATCTCCACTCCCTCTTCATCATCGCCGGGCGTGCTTTCGTTATGACCTCTCATTAACATCTCATTAGTCGAGGTGAAGCGAAAGCCGGTGATTATTCTTTCTGAATTTACTCATTAAAAAGGAATTTCTGAAAATGTAATTGCATGTGTGGCTGCTTTATTACAACCAGTTGTTTACGGGAGCGGTTAAAGTGACAGCGTACACTTGCGTACACACAGGGTTCTCATTGGACATTTTTTCCAAATTCGAAAATGACACCTTAAATGATTCAATTGGGATTACACAGCAGCAGCAATGATCTGCCCCCTACTGGCACTCATGGGCCCCCGGTCACTCTTGCAAATGAAACTTCCCATCCTGGTCTCTGAGTTCTGGAACAAACTTAAAAGCAGTGTTGACTTCTTTATTATGGATTAATAGCAGCAGATTAAATGCCATTTTACATTTGTTATTCACTCAATTGTGTGTTCAGAAGCAGAGTGGATCTCGTCCATTCCTCCTTTAAAGGAGAATTGTCTGTTGACTTCCGACAAGGCAGTGCCACTCCTGTCAACCCGAGTGACGAGGTCACCAAGTCGCCTCGCGGTTTACTTGCAGGCACCGTAGCTTTGGATTTTGACTTGACACTGCGACTACACCCACCGAGGCCCCCCCCCCCCCTTGCAAAAGGGGGGGAACGGTGCATCTCTTAACGATTTCTCGCTTGGGTGAAGGCCATCGATGAACTCAAATCAAACTGTAGGGATACGGCCGAAGACTTTCAAAACAAAAATGGCAGCACAGCGGCATCGATTATTGACCACAGCAATCCCTACGGTTCAGCTTCCCTCTGCCGTGTGGCGGGGAGGGGCGTTTTCACGCTTGCGCCCTGCACGGCACGATGTCCGACGTTCCGTTCCACACGCCAGGCAGGGGAACTTCTTCCTCGTGCCGAACAACGCACGGTGCGGCACCGGGAAAAGGCGTCGCGAGAGCTTTCTCCGGCTCAACCGCCAAAGGTCCACGTGGCAGTAACCCTCTTGAATTTTCGTCAGCAATTGATGTACAGGGGAGGCCCAAAAGTCAGGACACAGGGTTGTTTAATTTATTTCAACACTGGCATTAAAACGTCTTCATTGTTTATCGTTTAAGTTAACGTTTTTAGCTATCATTAATATTTATTTGTATTCTTCCTGTGGGGGACACCTCATACACGTTGCGTACAAAACTCGATCAAGAACCCTGAATTAATTGAGACGAAAACACCATTTATGAATGTTCAAAGATTACACCAGCAGTCTTTGAACAAGTCCGAGATTAATTTCAAAAGACAATTCATGTACGCATTGACGTTAATATGAGTCAGTTTTTAACATTTTATAAAAGAGTTAAATAACCCTGTGATTTGTTGACCAATACATAAAATAACCCCGTGTGTCCTGACTTTTGAGCCACCCGGGACAGGGTCATTAATGCACAGCACAATTAGATCTTCTTGTTTGTTTACATATTTTTTTATTGTGAATGTACAGCCGCTTTTGTCAATCCACTGTGTTAACAGTGTTAACTTTTTTTAACATGTAATTTTGGTCATAGTTTTGGACGAGTCAAAGGTAGCCTTTTGGAGTTTTAGAGAAAGTCTTAAGATTGTGAGTTTCCTGTCATTCTTTGGGTCTAGTCAACTCATAAAACATTCAGTCAAACACTCTGGGTTCTTCAATATGGGGGTAAGGGGCGACCAATTCCAGCCCTCCCATTAAAATAATCAGTTCAGCCAATCGATTAACTCGGTGAACGTTCGTCTATACCGTACGGTCATAGAGAGTTTGGTCAGTGCACGGCGTCTCTCATCTAGGGCGACGCTACTCAATCATCTCGGCCCGCTTACGTGTTCATTCGGACTCCACGAGTCCCGTCCCGTCTCGTCACGACGCTCGGTCGCGCTTTGGCCTCGCTGCCGTCGTCACGCACGATGATTCTCGTCTGCTCATCGGCGGTCATCGTCGACTACAATCGTAAAAAAAAAATCACCGTCGCTCCATCGATGGATATATTTTGTTGCATCACTTATACCGGGCCATGAAAGAATCAACACCGCGTGAAAGCCCACTTAGGCCCTGACGAAATTTGACTCCTCCCCCCCCCACCTGCTTTATCCCAACGCTCATCAAAGCCGAAAGACACAGCGCCCCACCGACCAGCGTATATGTCCTCAAGGGGGGGGGGGGGGTAGCGGGGCTACACGATGGCCAACAGAAAGAAGTGCAAGTGAAATGCAGGGAGGCCTCGGTCCAGCAGTGGAGCGACAAATGGGCTGTACACGAGACTGTAACAGCGGCCCTCGAAGGACACATCGACGTTGTGGGTGTGGGTGGGAGACATAAAGCCAGGTGGTGGTACTAGAGAAGCAGACCTTCCAGATGGTGTATCACCTGTGCAGCAGCTGTGGGAACTGTGAAAAGGAAGTGACAGCTCTGTGTGATGGCATAGGTGGGCCACTGCCTGTGACAGCTTCTTGACCTCAAAGCAGCAAGCAGTGAGATCACTTTCTTTTTAGGGGAAAATCTTCCCCGATTTTATCCCCGGTTGCACTATCCGCGTCGCGTCAATGAGACGCAGAGCAGTGCGTCCATTCGTGTTTAAAAACAGCCCACGGAAGCAGATATCACCGAGCTTCCTCTGAGATCCCTTCAGTGGCCTCTGGTCCACACAGTAGATGGGACAGCAATTTCCCACCCACTCTGCCATGTGAGGGAAATGTTTGTCACAAGAGAGCCAAACCGATATTTTCATTCTCAGAGCAGTAAGTAAGCTAAATGGAGTGTCAAAGCTCATTTTCACGGCGATGTTTTTTGTGTGCGTGTGTGCACTCGTTGGTGACCGGAACTGAGACCACCAAACTCACCGCACCTGAGAACCCGGCTAAATCACAGGCGGCTGTCACCTGGATTCTGTACCCAGAGGATTGTCAGCGGTTCCAGCTCAGCGCTATGCACCGCTGAGCCACCCGGCCACCTCAACAGTCGGGACATCTTTTCCCCGACAGTAACACCGGCGCGCTAGTGGCAGACTTAATCACAGGGCACGGGGGCAGTACTCTGGGATCTGATGGACAAGAGCTTTGTCTTCCTCCGATTCGTCCCGCGCCAAGAGCAGGGAGTGCGCAAATCCCATCGCCACCTGCACCGCACAAAACGAGGACCGGGGGGGGGGAAATCCTGTAACATTTCACTACTTCCGCGGCTGGCCGCTCTCTCTCCAAATGTGCTTTTCCCATCCTTGGGGCATCGTTTAATCAGCAGCCAGTGACGTCACAGCATCATACTTGTTGACCCCTTATTAGTGCCATACATTATTACAGACCAATTCAGACCCTATTGGTCACCCCGTGCCCTTAGAAATATCAACGTTCATCCTACAAAGTCCCATCACAAGGCAGAAACACAAACAACAAAAATGTTTTTCCCGTTTTGAAACGTCTGTATGAAACGGATGTACACTCAATTTCCCTGTACAAGAATACGGGTAAACCGTATGGGTTGACAGCGATGTGCAACAAACCGGGCGACGTCGCGCGACATTCACGGTAAACTCCTTCGCGAGAGTAATGACGTCATTGGGAGGGGAGGGTGGCGGGGTAGAGCAGGAGGGCAGCAGAGGCGGCAAAACTGGGGCGCCGACGCTGAGACGGGTCCCTTTTATAGCTCCGGTTCTCATCTCCAGTTTTTAGGGCAATCGTTTGATTAATCTGGCCCAGTTTTGTATAGGGTAGCACCCTAAAAGGCAACACAACGTTATGCTAGAGTGATGTTCTTCACTAATGTTCAGAGGCGGGGAGGGGGGCCACTTTCGCCGATAAGACATCATCAGTGCGAGGTCCGCTACACACATTATTTGAAACCATTGAGGGTTTGACAGCAGCACGATGATGACGGGGGGGGGGGTTGTTTTCACTATTTGTGTATTTTTCAGAAGGGCCACACTAAAGGCCGCCAGTGGCCCGCAGGCCTTGCAATGAAGAACACTGTCCTGGAGTTATTATGGACAGAGCTAATGCATGAATGCTCTCAATTTTAGTTGGAAAGTATTCATTAACAATTGCCTGAATGTGCATCTCCAATCATATTCCAATTTACCTGAAATGCTATGGTTGTCAGATCTTCGAAGCTAAGCAGGTTTTGCACCTGGATAGCGCTTGGATGGGTGAACACTGTGCACAACAGGTTGTTATAGCCTACGCGACTACAGCAGAAGGCAGTACAGAAAAAAAATCATCATTGTACTGTACTTCTATGCTCACCCAGCTTTGCTCCACGCCTTTACCAACCTCGCACTGACCAGCGTGGTAAAGTGTGGTCAGATGCCCCCCCACAACCCCTTCACGACGACATGGGGAGGCCACCATCCAGCAGCGGATTGTCAAAAAGGCCTAGCGGTGGATGTGTCGTGTCGTGTTTCAGTGGCGGGGCGGCGGCGCAGCGGCAACGCTCGAAGCAAAGAAGAGCCTGGGTTCGATTCACGACTCAGGGCGCCTTTCTGCGTGTGGAGTTTGTAGGTCTCCCCCCCACTCCCTGTTGTATTGGCCCATCTGTAGCAGGACCATAAAATTATAGCAGAGGGGCAGCAAAGAATGGAGGGCAGAGGAAGAGAGTGAGTGATAAGAGAGAGGAGGTAAGCGGTATTGTTGTCATCGAATGCCTGCCAGTGTTGTAGCCATGAGCTGTGAGGGAGTCACCTCGTGAATGTGGATGCCACTCAGCTTCTTGAGCTCCTGGGGCACGGAGGAGGAGCGTTGCTTTCCCTCGCCGTAGCCCTGCGCGCAACACAACAGAAACCAACAAGCGGGGTAACGAGGGAGCGAAACGCAGACGCTGTGGACGCTACGGGAGCAAGCGTGCTCCTGCGTCGGCCCGCAGGAGCAGGAAATGCCGCCCTTAGATTCGCTCGCTTACGGTGGGCGGGGGGGGCCCAGCGTAGTGGTGGCGCGGTTCGCCGCTTGGCGCAGAGGTTCGCGATTCAAATCCGGCTGGCCACCCCCGGCTATTACCTGTAAACGCGCGTACAAACCGTAAAAATAACGTGCGCCGTCTGCCACGCAGGCGGATGCTAAGGAACCCGTGTCGTCGTCCGAAGAGAGTTGCGCCGTTTCCTAGCAACTGCAGCCGCCGTCGCAGGCCTTGGGCTGTGGTCATGCTTGGGCTCAATAGGGCCGTGCCCGGCTCAAATAAGAGCTTGGGTCCGAGTCTCCATGTCTTTTGGATGCGCTCACACGGACGACCACAAAAAAACAAACAGCGTGCCACAAGTGGCTTGCTGGACTATGTTGGTGGGCAGCTGAGAGCGGTGCTGCAAAAAACCCATTTGCTGTACTGTACTTACAGTGAGGGAAAATAGTATTTGATCCCCTGCTGATTTTGTACGTTTGCCCACTGACAAAGGTATGATCAGTCTATAAATTTAATGGTAGGTTTATTTGAACAGTGAGAGACAGAATAACAACAACAAAATCCAGAAAAACACATGCCAAAAATGTTATAAATTGATTTGCATTTTAATGAGGGAAATAAGTATTTGACCCCCTCTCAATCAGAAAGATTTCTGGCTCCCAGGTGTCTTTTATACAGGTAACGAGCTGAGACTAGGAGCACACTCTTAAAGGGAGTGCTCCTAATCTCAGCTTGTTACCTGTATAAAAGACACCTGTTCACAGAAGCAATCAATCAATCAGATTCCAAACTCTTCACCATGGCCAAGACCAAAGAGCTCTCCAAGAATGTCAGGGACAAGATTGTAGACCTACACAAGGCTGGAATGGGCTACAAGACCATCGCCAAGCAGCTTGGTGAGAAGGTGACAACAGTTGGTGCGATTATTCGCAAATGGAACAAACACAAAAGAACTGTCAATCTCCCTCGGCCTGGGGCTTTATGCAAGATCTCACCTCGTGGAGTTGCAATGATCATGAGAACGGTGAGGAATCAGCCCAGAACTACACGGGAGGATCTTGTCAATGATCTCAAGGCAGCTGGGACCATAGTCACCAAGAAAACAGTTGGTAACACACTATGCCGTGAAGGACTGAAATCCTGCAGCGCCCGCAAAGTCCCCCTGCTCAAGAAAGCACATATACATGCCAGTCTGAAGTTTGCCAATGAACATCTGAATGATTCAGAGGACAACTGGGTGAAAGTGTTGTGGTCAGATGAGACCAAAATGGAGCTCTTTGACATCAACTCAACTCGCCGTGTTTGGAGGAGGAAGAATGCTGCCTATGACCCCATGAACACCATCCCCACCGTCAAACATGGAGGTGGAAACATTATGCTTTGGGGGTTTTTTCTGCTAAGGGGACAGGACAACTTCACCGCATCAAAGGGACGATGGACGGGGCCATGTACCGTCAGATCTTGGGTGAGAACCTCCTTCCCTCAGCCAGGGCATTGAAAATGGGTTGTGGGTGGGTATTCCAGCATGACAATGACCCAAAACACACGGCCAAGGCAACAAAGGAGTGGCTCTAGAAGAAGCACATTAAGGTCCTGGAGTGGCCTAGCCAGTCTCCAGACTTTAATCCCATAGAAATTCTGTGGAAGGAGCTGAAGGTTCGAGTTGCCAAACGTCAGCCTCGAAACCTTAATGACTTGGAGAAGATCTGCAAAGAGAAGTGGGACAAAATCCCTCCTGAGATGTGTGCAAACCTGGTGGCCAACTACAAGACACGTCTGACCTCTGTGATTGCCAACAAGGGTTTTGCCACCAAGTAATAAGTCATGTTTTGCAGAGGGGTCAAATACTTATTTCTCTCGTTAAAATGCAAATCAATTTAAAACATTTTTGACATGCGTTTTTCTGGATTTTGTTGTTGTTATTCTGTCTCTCACTGTTCAAATAAACCTACCATTAAAATCATAGACTGATCATTTCTTTGTCAGTGGTCAAACGTACAAAATCAGCAGGGGATCAAATACTTTTTTCCCTCACTGTACATGCTTCCGGCCCCACGCTCCCCACGTTTGCCAACCCACACTGACCATCAACAACCCACACTGAATTGCGATAAAGTAACCCCCCGCAATCCATAGGGGCGAGGGAAGGCGCTCACCTAGGAGTGGACTGACTAAAAGTGCCGTACGTGGTGATGAGATGCCGGAGCAGCTCAGAACGCTTCACATGCAACGAGTGACTTCACCGTCTCAACGCATTTCAAAAGGGTGGCACCCTCCTAGTGGCAAGCTGCCCCTTTGTCGGCGTTAGGTGACTCGACACCGGGGCTGCAAATTGGTATTGGTCTAGCAATGATTATCGCGCGTAATCTCAATGGAGCAATTTGTGTATACGTGCGTGTGTGTGTGCACATTTCACATGGTGGGAAGGGCCTCACCAATTCTCCGTACGTTGGCCATGGGCCCCAGCTCATGGTGCTGTCATCTGATGTGATGAGGATGCTGCTTTTACTGATGCACGGACACACGGACAGAGGCAAGCACGCACAGGCAAGCACGCACAGGTATGCACGCACAGGCAAGCATGTACAGGTGTTCACGTGTGTGTGCGCACGCTGGTTGAGCGAGCGAGAGATTGCGTGTGCGGTTTTTGGACGGAGCGAACGTTTCAGCGAGTGAATCAGCGAGCACGCCATTTAGTGATGATGCGTGTGATCCATTTTCAGCGGGTGATTGGGTAATGGGGGGGGGAGTGTCGTTTTGTGGAGTAGGCAATTAAGTGATGAGCATGTGTGTTGTTTAGTGAGTGAGCAAACGAGGGAGTAGTTGAGCAAGTTGGTTGCTCGAGCGAGCGAGAGTGTGGAACAAGCGATTGAGCGGGCAGACGGGCGAGTGAGCCTCACCCGCATGCGAGGCTGCGCACGTGGGTGCCACACAGGTCATGGACGGCCTTGGGGTACATGGTTGGGTCACGTGACGTGTTGGTGGAGCCCCAGAAGTAAAGCGTTCCTGCAGGCAGTGTTCACAAGCGTGAGACGGTTTAACAACCATCACAGTTCACCACCGCCGCTATTCAAAATCATTCACCGGAATCATCATTAAGGGTTGTTTAGATCCGTCATTCAAAATTGTTCAGGACTGCACAGTACGACCTCTGTACAGAATGATCATCGTTTAACACGGTAGTTCAGAACCATTATTTAAATGCTCAGAATAGTCGCCGTAAAACCACCGGTGTCCTGAACCATCAACCGTCATCACTCAAGGACGACTGGCGAGTGCGAAGACACGCAGCCGGCAGGATGGTGCACGGGGAACCACTGCTACCGCCGTTACTGCCGCCACGGCCGTCAAACCGCCAGCGCTCACCCACGACGTTGATGGCGAAGGTGCAGGAGTAGCCGGCGCGCACCGAGTTGACCGCGGGCGCCGGCCGGTCGAGCAGTTTGACGAGGCGCGGGAGCAGCTCGTCCTTCTGCTCGGCGTGGCCCAGGCGGCCGTAGCCTCCGAAACCCCACGTGAACACGCGGCCCCGTGTGTCCAGCGCGATCTGTGCGTACGCGTGCGCGTGCATGCATTACGGTCGACCCCTAATGGTCTCAGTACAACAAATGTGTATACTAGGTTAGCAGATCGCAACCTCCATCCTCTTTCGTTGCTAGAGGGCGAATGCCTCCGACTGCCTCGTGACATTTCGCGAGTCTCCTCCACGGTGGCCAATCTGAACACCACTGGTGCCGGTCATCGGCAAGTGCAATCAGCTCCAAAATGTCCCATACCGCATCAGCCCATCTCTTCTCTTGCCCATGCCAAAACCGTTTCGCCACCTCTATCCAGCAAAACAGAAGCTGCTTAGGAAATGCCGTGACTGGGCATGCGGGCTACATGACCAAGCCAATGTATCCGCGCCTGCTGGAGGAGTTCACTGATGAGACACACAATCCATCCTGGTTACACCCTGGTTACACCCAGGATTGATCGTAGGCAAGCCTGCCCTGAATGTTTCAAACCGGCACAGATGTTTCTGTAAAGGGGTCCGTGTCTCGCAAGCATAGAGAAGGGAGGGCATGACTATGGCCGAGAAGACCCGAAGCTTCGTGTCGAGCGACAGGCCGGGCAACAGCTGCCACACAGCATTAGACAACCGATGAATAGACACTGCTGCTCGAATGATTTGATGTGACACCTCCACTGCCAAATCTGAGCTGGTCATGAACTGGTAAATCATGCACATGAAGACAAAGATTCCCTGTATAGCCTTAACAGAATGTTGGGGCAAGTGCTGTTAGCGAGCACCTTTGAAGGCCGGCATGGTACACGAGGTGGTGGTTGGCCAGCACCACGCCCAACCGCCTTTGTCTCCCCAGTGACGAAGTTTACACACCGCACCATGTACTAATTTGAGGCTGAGTCGTCCTAGGGGAGGCCCAGGACAAATTCAGATAATCGTTACCAGTGTTGGCCATGAGCGGGCACGCACACACACACACGTACCGTATGGTTGGCCCCACATGCCACGTCTCGTACCACCACGCCCCGCACAGTGAGCACCTGCCCATCGCGCGTTTTCTCGATGAATCTCGCCAGTCGACGCGGAGCGAGCTCGCACACAAACTCTATCCTCTGCGCCCGCACGATGTAGCGCCCATCTGTGTTGTGGCCTGAACACAGAGACGAAGATCCCTCTTGTAACCACGAGCACCGCTGGAGGGCCGAGTGATATTTAGCGAGTACCTAAGAAAAATGGAATGGTGTGGCCAAGTTTATGATGAGGCTGAGTTGATCTAAAACAATGAAATTATGTTTTATATTTCCAGGCAAGGTCCCCTGAGCGATATAGCTATTTTTCACCTGACCACAAATGATAGCTCAACGAAGTGGCTTATCATCACGTGGAAATTTATAGTAGCCAAAAATACTCAAAATAATTGTTTATAAAAGTGGAGGGAAAAAATGGAGAACCCGGAGAAAAATCTACATGACCATGGGGAGAACATGCAAACTCCAAATATACAGATGTCAGGGTCGGGATTGAACCCAACGACCTCCTGCATACCGGGTGAGGGAGTTATCATCTCACCACCACGTTGGGGAGGCCCAAGACAAGTTGAAATGTCATTGGCCACTGATATTAGCCATGGTCAGGAATCGAACTCAGGAAAAAGTGCAGTGCACTAACCACTGCACCACTGCTCCAACCATCGGTAACAAAGACAAAGATTCCCCATCTAGCCTTAACAGACTGTTGGGGCAAGTGCTGTTTGCGAGCACCTATGGAGGCCAAAACGGCACACGAGGGGGTAGGTGGCCAGCACCACGCTCGGCCCCCTTTGTCTATCTTGTGGGAATGTTTTAAACATCGCACCAGGTACTCATTTCAGGCTGAGTCGACCTAGGGGAGGCCCAGGACCGGTTCAGATAATCATCACTGGTGTTGGCCGTAAGCGGGATTGGACTCGGGTCGCTGGGTTCGTAGTGCAGCACGCTAACTGCTACACTACCGCTCCAACCATCGGTAACGCACACGCACAGCATGAAAACACTGATATATTCGGGCACTTAATTACTTTGAGTGACTTTGTGGTACTGTACCATATTTGTACATTTACACTCACAGTGCTTTATAAAACCACTGCTGGATGAGGACCACACGTGACGTGGGAGTAATTTGACCATACTTCACTCCGCTGGTCAGTGCAGGTAGGTGAAATCAACATAGACGCGATAATATAGAAGTATAATGCAAAAACAGATTTTTCTACACTGCCCCCTGGGAAGAAAAAAAATCCACCAGTTGTGTTCATTGCAATCGCTCATCCGAGCCCTATCCATGCTCAAGCCGGCTTAGCTTCTGAGAATCTGACGAGATTGACTGCATCCCGAGTGATACGGTCATAGGCTGACCTCCACGTACACATATATCAAGGTGGAGCACTGCTGGTAGTAGGGGCCTCCACACCAAGAAGCAAATATAAACAGCCACTCGAGAGGGTGCTTTGGCCTACTCTTCCACGCTGGCCACGCATCTTGTAAGAGGCTGGGAGTGCCCCACGCTTTAACCCACTACCGCCGCCGCCTAACCGTGGTGGGCCCATTCACGTTACCGGTGGATAGAGGCGTTGGGGGATTGAGCGGTTGAGGATTTGCATAAACTTTGCGGAATCGTTTACACCTGAACCGGTGATCTCTGGATCGTAAGTCTGGCGTGATAACCGTTACAACCGCAGCCTCTCGGTTGGCATGTTGGTAGGATGCTACGTTACGTTATTTTTTGCCATTTTTTTCTCACGTATTTGTTTTTATTGCCATTTTTCTTGCGACCATTATCTTATGCGTGGCAGGGAACCGATGCTTTTTGCTGATGAAACCAGATTCAAAGAGAGCTTCTTAGTTCACAGGGTACTTCAAAATAAACTGAAGTGAACTGAGCTGCCGGTAAGAGCCCAGGGAGTGCCGCAATGATCCCCACTTGTGGAGTGGCCGTACCGAGCTGTCCGTACTCTGGGCAGCCGAAGGAGAAGAGATTCCCGTCGCAGTCGATGAAGACGCTAAACTCCGCACCGCAAGCCACCTTCACAACCTGCCTCCCGCTGTAGACTATCTGCACGCGGCAGGGGCCAGGGGGGGTGGGTAGGGGGGGCGGGGGGACGCAGGGGGATGAGTGGCAGGGGAAAGGAAGTTAACCGTCCGCACCCATTGTCTAACGATCATCTTCCTGTATTGTTCACGGATGGGACCTTGTCACACGCACTTTAACAGCTTCTTAATCTTTCGTATAGATGCTTACTTCTAAATCACGGGAAAAATAACAACCCAACTTAGAAATTATACAAGGCATTTAAGGGCGCCACGGTGGCGTAGATGGTATACAGGAAGTTGGAGGTTCAATTCTAACCCTGACGCCTGTATATTTCAGAATCAACATACTCTAAAGGCATATCGATTCTAAATGTGGAAGGAAAACCCAGAGGACCTGGAGAAAAATCCAAGTGACCACAGGGAGAAAGAGAAACACCAAAAACTCCAAACATACAGCAGGCGTCAAGGTCGTGATCGAACCCACTGCATCTCTCTACTCATATTATCAATACAGGGCGCCACAGTGGCTAGATGTTAATTACCTCGCCTGGTATACAGGAGGTCGTGGGTTTGATCCCGACCCTGATGCCCGCTATATATTTGGAGTTTGCATGTTCTCCCCATGGTGATGTGGATTTTTATTTAGGCGTTCTGATTTTTCCCCCTCCACATTTAAAACCAACGTGTGTTTCAAGAAATGTGGCTGCTATAAGTTTCTACATTATAAGCCACTACGTTGAGCTATCTTTTGTGACCAGGTCACTTCTGAAAAAGAGCTATACTGCGCAGTGGGCTTTACATGGTAATATACTCAATAGTACTGGTAGGAACCTCTGGTTACACCAGCCCACAGGGGATTATTGTATCCGTCCGTCCGTCGTGCAGGGAGGGGCTGGGTCGGGAGGGAGGGGCTGGGTGGGGAGGGGAGGGTAGGGAGGGGCTGGGTGGGGAGGGTGGGGCTGGGTGGGGAGGGGAGGGTGGGGAGGGGCTGGGTGGGGAGGGTGGGGAGGAGCTGGGTGGGGAGGGTGGGGCTGGGTGGGGGGTGGGAGGGGTGGGGCTGGGTGGGGAGGGGCTGGTCACCCCGTGGTGCCCTTATAAAACTCAACGTTTAACCTACTCACGCCGGCTTGTGCCCGCCCTCACAGTCGGCCATATTTGCGGAATACACCATGCCGCCGTTGACCCTGGCCATTGACCGAGCAACCCAACGTTCCTACCAGCTCCCTCCGCAGGAATGTGTTTAAATAGTAGTACATTGTAAAGATCAAATACATCAAGCCTCACTGTGACAGGGCCTGGGAAGTCAGAATAAGTCAAGAGTGGAAAACATGAAACAATGTGCAGTTTTAGAATATATTTTAGCACTAGGCCATATTTGTGTCTTGCCATATTTGTGTCATTAAGAACCCTCCACCACCCAGCATCCAGGAAGTCAGAAGCCAGGAAGTCACAATATAATCCTAGATCTTGTCCTAATCATGACCAGTGCAGTTTTAAACGACACCTCATACCCGATTACTACATTTGCCTGTGAGAATGTTATTAAACTTGACGGTGATCTGAAACGATAATAATTGGCATACTAAACACTTGTACACTCGACAACTACATTTTCTTGGCCGCGTAGGGTGGTGGAGGGTCTTTACTACACAATTTAGTCGGATTATTGCGTGGCATCACCCAAAAATCTATTATTAATAATAATAATATACAACACCGTTTCCCACCAAGTCGCGGTGATTTCACCACGGCGCTTGTGCCAGGCTACATGCACTTCAAGGCCACGTCTAGCGTGGAAGGCTTCCTGGCAGGAGATCACTGGACAGACCCAGGAGGTCACGGGACATATCCCGGTGTTATGGATTTACTGAGATGGCACGACAGATGCACCAACTTTACTTCCCACTGTGCCAACAACAGCCACCATTCGCCTCTAAGTGGCGGTGACATTACCACGGCACCTGTATCAAGCCAGGTGCACTTTGAAGCCATGTGAAGTGTCCAAGGCTCGCTAACAGGAGGTCACGGAACAGACCCAGGTGCCGTGGGTTGACTGACTGAGATGACTGGCAGATGCACCTGCTGTGCCCCCTACTGTGCCAACTTGCTGCGTTTTAGCCACCCGAAATTCCTCTCGTTGTTGTCAGCATCAGTTCTCTGCCCTCCGTTATTGTTAGAGGGCGACTGCCTCCAACTGCCCAGCAGCGTCCTTCACGAGCCTCCTCCATCGAGGCCGATCTTGACAGCAAGTCCACTCAGCTCCACATCCTCCCATACCGCATCAGTCCATCTCTTCTCTAGCCCGTGTCGTGCCCGTTTAGCTCCCTCTATCTGGTCAAACAGAAGATCCTTAGGCATGTGGTGGTTGGGCATGTGCCAAAACACGCACGCAGACACTTATAAATGTAAAGTGCTGACGTTACCTGCGTTGGGCTTGGCACGGCATCCGTTTGGTTTCCCAGACCCAGCTGCCCAAGACGGTTTTCTCCAAACGCATACACGGTCCCCGTGTCTGAGGTCACGCCAGCGGATCATCAACATCACCATCATCATCGTTGTCGTCATCACCAGCATTAGCATCACCATTTACTATGAATACAGTGCCTCCCATGCAGAACATCTCAAGGGTTTTTTCGTGTGATAATTACTCAGGAAAGAGGAGATGCTGCCACAGTGAAGAAATGGTCAGAAAGCTGGACTTGCAATTAATAGATATGTAGCCGGTGTGGTCCAATCTCTCGGCATGGCAGGTGACCAATGGGGCAAGTTTCTATTTTAAATGTTTTTTATTTGTCTGCCTTTGTCCACCCGGCAGCGTAAAAATCATAGTATGCACTTTATCGGGCGTCTTTCACAATGTGTCAAGGTGCCGTGCGTGAAAAGGACGAAGATAATAACGAATTTGGTGGGAATAGAAATTGGGCCAGAGAGGTGCAATGCCAAATATAAGGAATCTTTTTTTATTTCTTTAAAATGTGTTTTTAGTTGGGACTTAGGAGCATACCTGACAACCCCTTATTACAGACCAACTCAGACCTTATTGGTTACCCCGTGCCCTTATAAATGTCAACATTCGTCCTACAAAGTCCCATCACAAGGGAGAAACACAAAAAAAAGACTTTTAACATCGATTTTTCTTTGCCTGTATTGAAACAGCTGTACGCAGTATGGACCTGAAAACTCAATTTCCCTGTACAATAATACGAGGTAAACCATATGAGTTGACGGTAGGGAGTTCCACAGCTGGGGGGGGTGGGGGGGCAGAGAGGGGGGGGGGGGCACCAGTGAGGAATTCCATAGCTGGGGAGGCAGAGAGGGGTGGGCAGAGAGAGGGGGGCAGAGGGGGGAGCACCAGTGGGGAGTTTCACAACCAGGGGCGGGGTCGGAGGGGAGGGTGGGCGTGTAACAATTCAATGGTTGTTACCGCAGGAGATACCAGCAATGTTACCAGCGGGTGACCTGCCGCATGACGGGGACACGTGACTAACCTGACAGGGATCCGTTGGCTTTTAACTGCACTCACAGGTGAGGTGGTGAGGATGTGAGAACACAGGTGAGCTCACCTGTGAGACACAGCGTGTGACTCCTCCCACAAGCCCCGTCCACGATCACGCACTCCTTGAGCGTGTCGATGATTCGAGGGACGTCCACACGACATGTGTCTCCGTGACCCAGCTGTCCTTTCTCTCCCCGCCCTGCAAAGGTAAATACAGAGATCCCCCGTATAGCTTTAACAGGCTGTTGGGGACAAGTGCTGTTAGCGAGCACGTATGAAGGCTGGCATGGTGCACAAGGGGGTGGGTGGCTAGTACCATGCCCGACTGCCTTTGTCTCCCCAGTGCTCATGTTTACCTACCGTACCAGATACTTATTTTAGGCTGAGGTGACCTAGGGGAGGCCCTGAACCAGTTCAAATATTCTGCACTGGTATTGGTCTAGAACGGGAACAGAACTCAGGTTACCAGATGCATAGCGCAGTGTGTTAATCGCTACACTACCGCTCCCCAATGGGGCACACAAGATCCCCCCTAAAACCTTTAACATACTAGTGGGGTGAGTGCTGTTAGCGAGCACTTAGATGCGTGCGCACACACACACAAAATAGACAAAGGTCCTTCTCTAAAGACACACAGGCTGTTGGAGTGGCTAAAATAACATACAATGTAACCCATTGCTGACGAAACATCCCAATATTGAACAAAATACCGGAAAATTACTCAATTAGGATTACACAGCAAACATCATCATCCCCTTCTGCGTAAAACTTGGCAGGACCCTCTTGAACAAGTATTCAGACTGAGTGAGGCTTTCCTGGCTAAATAAGTGTAATCATAATAAGATTTGAAGTATTTAACTATTACTAGGAATTTGCTCCTGATTTTTTTTTATATAAAGTAGACTCTCGATTATCCGCGTGCGGTTGATCCGATTTGCTGATTAACGGCGCACCTGAAATTTTTACATAAATGAATAATTCGTGGATTTTCCCTTAAGCCCAAATTAATAATCTAAAAAGTTATACATTGTTATTCCAGGAAACGTTTATTACAAGTCACGTGCTTCAACTGAACAAATATGTTGCTCCGGTTAATCCGAAATCTACGTGATTCTGATTGGCATGGTTCTGCTGCTGTCATCCACTTAATGGGCTGAGTCTTCTGTGCGGGAGCAGGAAAGTGTTATTACTGTGCACGCGCATCGATCGGTCCATCGATCGTTCGTATTTGTTATAAATAGAAAGAGTATTTTATTAACTTTACCTATGTTAGTGATTTTTTGGCATAGAAATCCATGGAAAATTTATATTTTTGATTATCCACGATGTTGAATTATCTGTGTCCATCCTCTCTGACATTAGCATTGATAATCGATAGACTACTGTGAATATAAACAAAATTCAAAATAAGGCCTAGATATGAAATTTAACATCGATTCAGATTGATCTGAGAAACCTGAAGTGACGTCACTAATATGCCGCCATTTTTGTGCTTTTTTTTAGTAAAGGTGATGTCACTGTTAGTACAAAGACATTTTACATGAATGCAAAATTATGTTCTGAAAAATATCTTTAATTGTCCTCGTAATTGCGAAATTATAAATGTTTTAATACAAAACTCATCCCAACAATGCATGTGCGCCTGCTTGCATGCAGTGTATTATGTTTTATAAGTCTGTGTGTAAAAGTGCCTTTGTATCCGTGTGCATTTGTGAATATCTATATCTGTACCAGTGTGTGTGTGTGTAGTGGTTAGCGTACTGCACTACGAACCCAGTGACTCGAATTTGATTCCTGCTCATGGCCAACACCAGTGATGATTATCTGAACCAGTACTGGCTCTCTCCTAGGTCGACTCAGCCTCAATTGAGTACCTGGTGCGGTGTGTAGTAGACATCGCCACTCGGGAGACAAAGGCGTTCGTGCATGTTGCTGGCCACCCACCCCCCTCGCGTGCTGTGCCGGCCTTCATAGGTGCTCGCTAACAGCACTTGCCCCAACAGTCTGTGAAGGCTATACGGGGGGGGATCTTTGTCTTTGTGCATGTCACACGTGTGCTCGTCACCCCAACTGTACACGAGCCCTCGTGTGGAGATGAGGAGGCTGTGAGCTGCACACGGGCCCGTGATGACACGGCTCACGGCAATGTCACGGAGACTTCCGTAGCGGTGAGGGGCCCACAGGTTCTGGCCCAAATTCCGGAATGCAGCTGCAAAGACCAAGATGTAAACAGAGAGACTCATACAGCTATAGACTCGCAGACACAGAGGAAAACATGCTGAAGCACGCACAGACACTCGTATAATACACATAGACAGCCGGTAGATACAGACACAAACATTAGTATACGTAACAAAGTCAGAGATCCTCTGTGTAGCCTTTAACGGGCTGTTGGGGCGAGAGCTGTTAGCGGCAAACACCTCTGGAGGCTGGCACGGCACTTGAGGGGATGGTGTGGCCAACACCATGCCGGACCACCTTTGTCTCCCCAGTGCTGATGCTTACACACCACACCAGTTATTCATTTAAGGCTGAGTCGACCCAGGAAAGGCCCAGCACCGGTTCAAATATTCGCCGCTGTTGGCCATGAGCCACTACAGAGTCCAGTAGTTTTTTTCTTGGTGTGATCCAACATACATCCAATTACACAATATGTTAGCCATTACAAGCCCATGGACTGCACAGAAATCTATCAGCCTGCTAACATTATCGTTGAACTGATCTGACCCATGCCTTGCAATCAATCTCACCCCTAGTGCTCGTGTCATGACCCGGTCGAGCATTAAAGTCACCTAATAAGATGACTGTATTCCGAAGGGCCACTTTAGCCAACACCTGGGACAAGAGGTCATAGAAGGCATCTGATTCATCCCTCTTCAAATATTCATCTAGTGCCCCTGGACCGTTCCATTTCTGCTGTAATGTGCACCGATGCCTACTTTATTGAGGGCGTTATTGGCACGTAATAATAAAGATTTATTGACCACCATTGCTCACCTCCTGTTGATGGGGAAGGAAGTCTGCATTGGCTCAGGACTCACAGCCTCCCATATCCCAACAGCAAACTCTGTTACCCTCATTATTTTATTCAGAAGAGCTACTCACTGTTGCTGCATTGCATTTTGCCCTGTGTAGAGGACTATTCACCTCTTGTGTTATTATATTAGTCAGAACCAATCCACAAGACCTCCTTGCCTCCCACAGAGGTCTAGGCAGTAACAACCTAGCTCCCAACAGAGGAAGAACACAACCTCTCCTCACCAGCGAGCAATCTGAAATTCCATGTGGCCTGCTCTAGCAATTGCCTATTGCTTCTGGCGGCTCCTTGAGAATGTGGTGTCAGTCTCCTGCTCCACCGATTGGGGTTTGACCAGGGAATACGATGGACGCTCGTCCCCTCGGGGCATCAGGTGCATGCTTATTTTGACTTAAGATTTTATCTCCCTAGTCCGTTGGTGACTGAATTTAACGTGGCAGGGTTACCAGCTCCTCGCACCAACACCAATATACCAACACACACCATTCGCCACTAAGTGACGGTAATGTCACCATGGTGCCTTTGCCAGGCCAGGTGCACTTTGAGGCCACGTGACAGGGGGTCACGGGATAGACCCAGCAGGTGCCGTGGGTTGACTGAGATGACTGGCAGATGCACCAGCTCCTCGCCAGCACACACAGACACTTAAATGAGTATATTTAACAACACACAAAGGTGTGCAACATTCAATGTGCAAAAGCTCTAGAGCCTAGACCACCGGCTCACAATAACTGAACGTGTGACTATTTTGTGGTTTTACATCACCGACCAAAAGAGTTGAGAAAATGTGTCCATTCCAGTCAGCAGCAGTGAAATAAAGACACAACTGTAGACTGGTTTCGCTCTCGTTAGGACTCACAAGTAAAGTTGACACAGCTGCCTTCCCGCAGTTCTTGATACATTTAAGGAAGAGGGATTTTTCCAGTCCCTTGCAGTGAACAAGAGCCCCCCATTAGTGGAAATGGAGAATCAGATGTGAAAGTGTGGTTGGTTTGGGGGGGGGTGGAGGTGAGGGGGGGAGCATCTGGGAGACCTTGTTGCTTAGGCACTTCCCGCCGCCCAACCAGATCCCAGTTGGTGGCTCCGCATATCAGCAGCTGCCCCCTGAACTTTGCACCTTCGAGACTCTGCAGGATCAAAGGAGACAATGCACACAACCATGGGGCCGATTCGAGAAGTAGCACGAGCAACGGTGGCAAAAAATATGAACTTTTCCAATTATTGCCTGAAAACATCTTGAGAAAAAGAGCACTGCAGAGCTTGGGCAGTTGTTGATAGTGCCAGGTCACCGCCTGGCTGCTGCCTTTCAGCTTGCCTGCGGTTCCCCAGCAACTGCGAGATGCAATTTTCACGGAATGGACGACAACGCTATATAAATCCAAACATCATTATTGTTACTCTCTGGTTCTTTCGGTAAAGTCACGTAGATAGAAAAAATCATAAAGGAACACGACGTTTCGGTCACAACACAAGCGTCCGTCATCAGGTGAGAAATAAAGATCTGCTGTTGTGGCTTATATAGGCACGGTAGGGGGGGGGGAATTGTGGCGTGCAGGGACGGGCGGGGGCTGGATAAATTAGCATGTCAATGAGCTTGAATTAGTAAACGAAAACAGCACGGGTGGGTGAGTGAAAATCACAGCAGTTAAAACTTGACGTGGTTTATCACGTCCTTCCAATGATTGAGCTTGTTGCCACCAAAACGTCGTGTTCTTTTTATTTTTTCTACCTACGTGACTTTACCGAAAGAACCAGAGAGTATGGATTCCTGCAGTCACGAAAGCTTCAAATCAAGATCATTATTGTTATGAAGATGACAAAGAGTTAACATGACAATGCCCGCTTTATGTTATTTAAACAACCCAAATGTATTTTTGGCTTTATGGGTTGGATTGATTTATTTTGAAGCTGTCTTTGAGGTGTAGTATACTGCTTCATAATGGCCAGGTCAGAGACACTTAGCAGCAATGCTGACCTCGTGGCTTTATTAGCCCTAGGTCTGGGTGTCTGTCCCCTGGCTCTCTCCCCGGTCACCCATTAATGGCCAGATCAGAGACTGGGAATTGTTGTCAATCCACTGCTGGATTAATTCCTCCCCCACACCGTGCCACTCGTGAGTGAGTTAAATGATGACGTCACCCTGCTGCTCTATTTAAGACCGGGAGCAAGTGAGGGCTTCACCATTCTTGCGAAATTGCCCGATGATGCTGGATGTAAATACCAGCGAAACGTCGTACTCAAAAATTGTAAATGTTGTGGATTCACGCTTCAACACACCAGTGGGCTAAAGTAGTGAACTATTTGTCTTTTGTCAACGTGACACTTTTTTGCTGATTGGCCGTGTCGGGTGGTGGACACATTTATAAATAACGCGATCTCACCCAAAAACTTTTATTATGAATATTGGTCGCGAAAGCCTTCGTGTTAAACTCGTGGAGGCTGTTTGGACATACTTCACCCACACCTGCTGTTACAGAGGATTTAACTGATGGACAATTATTTAAAATTCACCTACCCTCCGCTTGGGTTTATTTCACAACAGGAATTGCGTGACCCGGCGCCCAAAATGCACAAACCCTTGCTGAAAACGAGCCGTGAGCCTCAGCGAGGAGCTTCACAATGAGATGCGTTGTAGTGCACACACTACCTGTAGACTTGACATCCCTATGGCAATACACTGCTGGATGAGAGCCTCCCGACGTGTCGGTGTATAAAGACGTACAGCACAACAAGTAAAGCAGTGGACTTTCATTCACTGCCCTCCGTTGCCAACACGCAGCGTTGGCAGTGGTGCACAAGGCCCATTGCCCAAAACGTCGCATCTTATATATATTTAACATTTAAGGTAGCCTATAAGAATGTGTGTGCATGGGACACCCAGCGTGGTGAAGTATGGCAATGGTACACCAGCATCACAGTAGAACACATTCCTCCTGCGGAGGGAGCTGGTAGGAACGTCGGGTTGCTCGGTCAATGGCCAGGGTCAACGGCGGCGTGGTGTATTCCGCAAATATGCCCGACTGCGAGGGCGGGCACAAGCCGGCGTGAGTAGGTTAAACGTTGAGTTTTATAAGGGCACCACGGGGTGACCAGCCCCTCCCCACCCAGCCCCACCCCTCCCACCTCCACCCAGCCCCACCCTCCCCACCCAGCCCCTCCCCACCCTCCTCACCCAGCCCCTTCCCACCCTCCCCACCCAGCCCCTCCCCACCCACCCAGCCCCTCCCACCCACCTAGTCCCTCCCTGCACGACGGACGGAAACAATAATCCCCTGTGGGCTGGTGGATCCAGTGGGTTCCTACTTAAAAGTAATGGGGGCGCTCAGAAGCGTCCCGCAAAATACGAGACGGGTGGCAATGCCCACATACAGTGGCAAGACGGCACGCGAACACGGTCGTGGCGGTGTCGTCTTTGCACCACGCGGAAATCAAACGAAACACATTAAAATAGACAAACTTGCAGAGAAGACAAACACAATGGCAACTGCGAGATTATAAACTTAGCAGCTTGCTAAGTTTGCTTGCTAAGTTTGCTAAGTTTATAACCCGCAAAGGCCAAAACCCCCCGCGTCAACGCTGGCCCCATGCACCACCACTGTATTCAACACTGCGCGCTCGGCACTGCGTACAGTTGTAATTTTGTGTGAAAAAAATGTTAATTTAGATATCTTTAAAGAAAATAGACGTTAATTGAGTGTAAGTTTGCGTGGTCTGTGTCGCTATTGTCCCAAACAAATGCGTATCGAGGCTGTACAGTGTACTGTACCGTCACCATAGCAACGCGCAGTATTTGTTCATATAACTTTATACAATTTAAACGCATTACGAATCAAATATCAAACATTAACGAATCGTAAGCGATCGTTTTATAAAAAAACATTTACGTGTCATTACTGTCTTTTGGCGGTGGTTAACTTATAGACTGTATTGTACACTGTTATATAGACTGTATTGTTATGTAGACTGCATTGTACAGTTATATATATAGACTGTACTGTTATATAGACTGTATTGTACACTGTTATATAGACTGCATTGTACACTGTTATATATATAGACTGTATTGTTATATAGACTGTATTGCAGTTATATAGACTGCATTGTACACTGTTATATATAGACTGTACTGTTATATAGACTGTATTGCTATATAAACTGTATTGTATGCTGTATATAGACTGTATTGTACAGTTATATAGACTGCATTGTACACTTATATATAGACTGTATTGTACAC
>CM025648.2:783142-808576 GCA_014621495.2 Entosphenus tridentatus | reverse complement strand
GGTGGTGGGGCAGCGGTCCCCGAGTTCGATTCCCGCTCACGGCCACCGACAACCCCAAGCGAACCCGTCCTGGGCCACCCCCCACTAGGTCGGCTTAGCCTCAAAAGTAGTAGCTTGGTGCGGCGGTGTGTAAACATCGCCACCGGGAAGACAAAGGCGGCCGGGCGTGGTTGCTGAACCACCCTCCCTGCCGCACAGCGCTTGCCCCAACAGTCTGTTATGGGGGGTGGGGGAGAGATCTTTGTCTCTGACCTGGGGGGGTAGGTGGGGGGTGGGGGGTAGGGGGTGAGGGGGGTAAAGGGCATTCATCCAGCAGTGGATTACACAAAGGGGGTCGCCGCGTCGTCCTTTCTCTTTGCCGGTCCCTTTGCCCCCCCCCCCCCCCCGGGGCTCCATCATCATCGTCGTCCCCTCCCGCGTCTGTGTCAAGTTGGAGGCGTCTCGCTACTCACGCTGCTGCTGCCGCCGACGACGTTGGCTGCCGTCCGCTCCGCCACCGCCGCCGCTGCTGCTGCTGATGATGATGATGTCGATGGTGATGATGATGAGGACGACGATGGTGGTGCGGGTGGTGATGATGATGATGGTGGCTGTGGTGTCGGTGACGATGATGACGAGGTGACGATGATGACGCCGCCGCTGCCGCTCGCTCGCCCGTCGTCTCGCCGGGCTCGCTTCACGCCCCGGCGGATGATCGAATCGTCATCGTCACCATCAACGTCGTCGTCCTCCTCGCCATCACCAACATCATCATCATCCTCTTCTTCCAAAGCATCATCATCTTCATCGTCGTCGTCGTCATCATCCTTTGCTGATGATTTTCGTCTCGGCATGTCGGTTGCAGCCGCTGCTGCTGCTGATGATGCTGCTGCTGTTGATGATGATGCTGCTGATGATGATGATACAATGCCCGATCGTAGTGAAGTATTATCCGCCGTGGAACACTTTATCACTCTGGGGGGGGGGGGGGGTTGTGTGTCCGTGTCTGCTGCAGTGAGTGAGAGAGGAAGGTTTGTCTCTCTATGTTTATTAATATTTTTATTTTAAGGGTTTTTTCTCCCCCCTCTGTAAAGAGTTATTTTATTATTTACTCGCTCTCTCTCCCCTCCCTTCTCCCAGGGCCCAGCGTGGCCACTCGCAGTGTCACGCAGCAGCAGCGGCGGCGGCAGCGGCATCATCTGAACACCGCTGATGAGACACGCGGAGGTCGAAACCGGTGCAGACTTTGCCGCCTTAAACAAATGCAGCTAAATAGACAACATGGATTAAAAACGAATGTCCTCATACCGTTAACGTGTTTTTTGTTTGCTTTAATGTTTATATTAAAAAAAACGGGCTTGCCATTAAACCGAACACACTTCGTTATTATCGTATTTTGTACATGATAATAATGCTGTATGAGTAGTTGAACAGTAGGAACATGGATGACACCAAACTATACCCATCTATGAAGAAACTCTGTCTCGTCAGAAGCTCTGTTAAAGCTCAGCTAGGAGTTGAGACTGGAATAAAACCAATACTGCATGCACATTGTTGTACCGTACTGCTATGCTCTACGCCCTCGCCCAATCCAAATTGACCTGCGAGGTGAGGTATGGTCAAATATAACCCTCACGACAAGCAGTGGATTGAACCAACAGAGCTACACAATGAGTGAAGATCCTGAAGGGAGAAAGAGAGTTTCAACTGAGTCTAAGAATGATGTTTTAAGGAGGGTCTTGCCTGAGAATGCTTGGCCAGCAAATTTACAAAAGTCACGGTGGCTATGAGATGTTAACTACCTCGCCTGGTACACAGGAGGTCGTGGGTTCGATCCCGACCCTGACGCCTGCTGCTATATATTTGGAGTTTGCGTGTCTCTCTCATCATCATCACGGTGGCTAGAAGATGTTAACTACCTCACCTGGTATACAGGATGCCGTGGGTTCGATCCCGACCCTGACGCCTGCTGCTGTATCTTTGGAGTTTGCGTATGTCTCCTATCTCATCATCATCACGGTGGCTATGAGATGTTAACTACCTCGCCTAGTACACAGGGGGACGTGGGTTCGATCCCGATTTTGACGCCTGCTGCTGTATATTTTGAGTTTGCGTCTCTCTCTCATCATCATCACCACGGTGGCTAGGAGATGTTAACTACCTCACCTGGTACACAGAAGGTCGTGAGTTCCATCCCGACCCTGACGCCTGCTGCTGTATATTTGTAGTTTGCAAGTTCTCCCCGTGGTCGCGTGGATTTTTTCCGGGTCCTCCAGTTTCCCCCTCCACATTTAGTAATCAACATCACGCGTTTAGAGTGTTTGGCTGTTGTACTGTACATTTACACGTGACGATAAGCCACTTCTGTGAGCTATCATTTGTAGCCAATTTGCTTCTAAAAAGATCTCCATAGCTCAGTGCGGCCTTACCTGGCAAAATAAATAAAAAAAATTCTGTACTACTGTATCTGCTACAACACACATACACACAATTGAACATTAGCAGAGTCAGATTTGCTGAAACGAATGCCTGTGACACTGCCATATGTTCATAGCGGAGGACGGGTACTAGTTCAACCCTAAACCACTTCTAGTGTCCAATCATCGTGCAGCCTGACTGCCTATGAGACGCTGAAAGTCGAAACTGGAGTCCAGTCTTTGTTTTTTTCGGTAAAGTCACGTAGGTAGAAATAAAATAAATTATTTTTTATTAATAAAATAAAGCATTTTTTACTTAATTTCTACCTACATGACTTTACTGAAAGAACCAAAGAGGATGGATTCCTGCAGTCACGAAAGCTTCAAATTAAGATTGGAGTCCAGAGTTTGCCTGTACTGTATTAACAAGCCAATGCTGCCCAAAAAGAAAAATCACACAGAGAGGGCGGTGTGGCTGACGGGATGAGTAAAAAGAAAACTCCTTTGTATTTACTATGTGGGTGGAAACAAACGGAGACACGCGTCTTGTGATTTAACATTCACCGTTTTAGTTTGTGATCTTATCAGCGGTTGGGGGTTTCTTTTGTATCATCTGCGTAATGGACCGGCTAATTGATGCTGCAGAGCGCTGTGAGATGCAATTGCACGAATGACGCTTGAAACAATTATTATTATTATTAATGATGTAACTTTTAGATGCGTAACTCCATCCACCAAGCCACGAGTGGTCCCAACTCCAGTCATGCCAGCGTTATAACAGCAGGGGGCACTCTTTGCCCAACAACGCCACGTGCTGGTCTAACACGTAGCGGTCCCGTAGCAGGCTTTCTCGACCAATATCCATAGTAAAGGTATTTTTTATTGCGTATGAGATCGCGTAAATATATGTGTCGTAAACCCGCCGCCACCCAATACAGCTGGCCTGATGAAGCGATAGCCAGCCAAACGTCACACTACTGGAATTGTCAATGTTGCGGGTTTACTCTCCAACACACCAGTGTGCCGAGCTAGTTACATAACACTGGTCGACAGTTCTTTTAGACGTCGTCTGCTTCAGTGATGAAATGTGTTGTTTGTTATGGATTTTGATGTGCTGAATTCAAATATGACAATTGAAACAACTGAATGACTAGTGTTCCCAAGATATTAAAGTTTACATTTTACGTCTATGTATATTGTGTAGATAGAGTTTCTGATAAATTGTAAACCTAGGTCATTTCATGTGTTTATGGTTGCTTTACATCAGGGGTGTCCAAACTTTTTGCAAAGAGGGCCAAATTTGATAAAGTGAAGATGCCCGGGGGCCAATAGTTCCTTCTGACATTTTTTTAACCACAAAAGTTACGTGAAAATACACACTGTTATAAAACAATTTTCATTGTCACAATTACCTTTATTTTTCAAATGACAATGTAACCAAATATAAGCCACTCAGGCAGACGTGAACAATTCTAAAAACGCAATTCTGCCTTTGATTCAGTCAGATAACATTGAACAAACTGTATAGAATACCTTAAATTTCCATGAGTTAAATATCTTTGCCTCATGAACATTTTAAACAGGAGTTATAAGTAATGCAAAGTGGTCTGTTATCATTAAACTTTAAAACAAGTGAATTTTGCCCTTGTCTTTTACAAGATCTTTCATAAAGCAATAGTTTGTGTCACATCTACAGGTACATAACATCAACAGTTGTAACCAAATCTTATTCAAGAGTTTACTAAAACAAGTGCCATAAGTCCAAGTGCATTAGTGTGCTTTAGGCTTTTCACTGTTAATAGTGACAGATGTTACCGTTTAAAACACTACATTTCAGATTGATCAAAGAACAGATAACTTGCTGACACTAATGAGAAGGGTGATACTGAGATCTAGATTTCAGTAAAGAGACCAGGTCTGGCTTGAGGGCAATTGGTTTTTGTTTAAGTTCATGACTGAGAATGTTTGCTCACGCAAATATGTGGAGCCGAATAAGCTCAGCATTTTCTTAGCAAATGACCGCATTTCTGGAAACCTGCTTTTGTCCAGCTGCCGGTAAAAGTTAACAAGAGAACACTGCTGGTGTTTTCCGCGGCACTCATCGTCACACTGCAGCTCAATGAGCTCCAGCTGCAGCTGTGGAGGAGCATCATCAGGGTCCACGGAGAAGGGAAAAGCGAAAAGCAACTTGTCCTTTTCAATAACTGCAAAGTCCCGAAAGCGTTCGTTAAATTCCACAGAAAGAGATGCGATAGCTGTTGCATAACTCTTCATTTGCGCATGTTGTCCTGTGAGAAACTGTCAATGACCTCTTTCAAAGCTGGGAAGTGCGCGGTGCAGGGCTCTGTTTGGGACAAGTGTCTTTGGAAAAGTTGCAGTTTGGTTCCAAAGGCTTTGATGTGAGTGCATAGCTGGCTCACCACTGCATCTTTTCCTTGAAGATTCAGATGCTTCGTTATGTCAACCAAAAAAGCCAGATTTGCCATCCATACAGGATCGGACAGTTCTTCCATTGGTTGTCCCTTCTCACCCAAAAATGTCCAATTTCCTCTTTGAGAGAGAAAAATCGCTGCAGTGCGGACCCCCGACTTAGCCACCTCACATCGTTGTGATATATTACGTCACCGTAGAAATTATTCGAGAAGGGTTCGCGGCACTGATGCAGAGCCAGATAGCATTAGAATGGTGCTGCCACCGTGTGGTGAAAGGAGGAATTACATCTTTAAAGTTTTATGATGTATTTATTCTGACAGAGCTAGCGAGCCATAAATAACACATTATAAGGACAAAGCTGCGGGCCGTATGAAATCTGACCGCGGGCCGTGATTGGCCCGCGGGCCGGACTTTGGACATGCCTGCTTTACATGATAACAGGTCTCCTGTCCTGTTCATGTAATACTTAAAATCAGCAAAAGGGTTATATAAATACAATGTATTATTAAACAAAAGGCAAACAACTATTATATAGTTTAGTCCTTATACTGGTAGGAACGAAGTGAACCAGCCTACAATAGATTATATCGTCCGTCCGTCCATGTAGCAACATCGCCCCCTACTGCAAACACTTGGCATGACCCTACAAAAATTTGACTCGGTGACGCTTTCCTGTCTAAACAAGTGTAACATTCCCTTATAATTCCCTAAGATATCTTTTAATTAAAACTTTAATTCCCTGAGATAGCTTTTAATTAAAACTTTTAAATTAAAAATTAACTCGCAGCGGCCTAAAGCCTACAGCTAGGCCTAAAGCCTCGAACAACGCCTTAAACTCTCCCTTCGTATCGTACCCCCGCGTGTGTGCAAGGGAGTTAATGTTAACAATGTTACATTCCCTGATGTTTTTAATAAATTTAAAGCTTTTACTTAAATAATTAAACATTTAAATAAAAAATTAACTCACAGCGGCCTAAAGCCTACAGCTAGGCCTAAAGCCTAGAACTAGGCCTCACACTCTCCCTTCGTATCGTACCCCCGCGTGTGTGAAAGGGAGTTAATGTTTAACAATGTTACATTCCCTGATGTTTTTAAATAGAAACATTTAAATTTAAAGCTTTTACATAAATAATTAAAACATTTAAATTAAAAATTAACTCACAGCGGCCTAAAGCCTACAGATAGGCCTAAAGCCTAGAACTAGGCCTCAAACTCTCCCTTCGTATCGTCCGATTAGGTGTAGCAACATCGCCCCCTTCTACAAACACTTGGCAGGACCCTACAAAAACCTTTAGACTCAGTGGGGCTTTCCTGGCTAAACAAGTGTAATAATACATTATGTTTATATTCTTTGGTTATTCGTTCCTACCAGCCCACCCCGCAGGGTCCTGTTTCAGTGTCTACTCGCCCCTTCTTGGCTTGTTTCTTGTATTCATTAAATGGAGCATCTCTTGTCACAGTCCAGCAATAGACTGAAAACATTGATGGGCTCCATTTCCCCAGATAGATTTTTTCCATTGTCGCAATGTCCTGGTGAAATCGCTCGCCATGCTCGTTGTTCACTGATCCGCAGTTCGGTGGGAAAAAACCAAATCAGAGTGCAATTTATTTGTATCTATAGTGACATGTTGCAACCAAGGCTTTTGTATGCCTTGAGGAGGTTTTCCACCAACTCCCTGTAGTTGTCTGCCTTGTTGTTTCCGATAAAATGTGTTGCCACTAACTGGAATGCTTTCCATGCCGTCTTTTCCTTGCCACGCAGTGCACTGTCAAATGCATAATCTCGAAGAGGTTCACAAATCTGAGGGCCAACAAAGACACCTTCCTTTATCTTAGCTTCACTTAACCTTGGACATTTTCCACGGAGGTACTTGAAAGCTGCTTGTGTTTTGTCCATGGCTTTGACAGAGTTCTTCATCAGACCCAGCTTGATGTGTAAGGGTGGTAACAAAATCTTCCTTGATTCAACAAGTGGTGGATGAACACTTTTCCTCCCAGGCTCCAATGACTGTCTGAGTGGCCATTCTATATTGATGTAGTGGGAATCTCTCGCACGACTATAGCAGTACTTTGTGTATCCATTCTGCAGACCAAGCAAGAGAGCAACAACCTTCAAATCGCCACAAAGCTGCCACTGATGTTGGTCATAGTTTATGTCCCTCAAAAGTTGTTTCATGTTGTCATAGGTTTCTTTCATATGGACTGCATGACCAACTGGTATTGATGGCAAAACATTGCCATTATGCGGCAAAAAATCAATGAACAGCCTCCACTCATCTGGATCATGATGGATGTTGAGGGCTGCCATCACACAATCGATATTGTTGCAGGCTACAAGATTACCCTCCATGAAGAAGAATGGAACAAGATCCTTTTGATGATCACGGAACATGGAAACCTTAACACCTGCCAGTATATTCCACTGCTGCAGTCTGGAGCCCAACAGCTCTGCCTTACTCTTGGGTAGTTCCAAATCCCTGACAAGGTCTATCAGTTCACCTTGTGTTATGTGGTGGAGTTCAGAGGAAGAGGATGGGAGAAATTCTGGGTCATGTGACCTTGATGGTTCAGCACTAGGAGTTTCATCATCTTCCTCGTCTGGCTCAAGTGAGAATGATTCTGGTGCATCAGGAACCGCCAGTCCTTCTCCGTGGGGTACTGGGCTTATAGCTGATGGAATGTTTGGATAATACACAGTCCACTTTTTCTTCTTGACACACCTTTCCCAACTGGAGGCATCATACAGAAGTAATAATTGCTAATATGATCTGTTGGCTCTCTCCATATTATTGGCACTGCAAAAGGCATAGATTTCCTTTTCAACCACTGGCGAAGAGTTGTTGCACAAGTGTTGCAGCATATGTGTGGGGGCCCACATCTTGTCCTGATCTCCAATTTTGCAGCCAAAATAAAGGTGATAGGCTTTCTTAACCATAGTGGTTATACTGCGCTTTTGTGATGCAAAAGTCACTTCACCACAAACATAGCAGAAGTGATCTGCTTTGTTCACACAAGTACGAGGCATCTCTGCTCACTTTGGTTAAACATAAATGTGTCCCTTTGCAAAATCAAACACTGACAAATAAGAGAGCACGACACTGTATGATTTCTAGAGCTGATATAGGATAATTTGTTCAGCAGAGGGATGTAAAAGCCGAGTTATGATTGCATCATCCATAACTTTTCGGAATAACATGATGCAATTCATTTTATGTATGATGCAATACCAGGTTCAGATTCCATCATTCATTATTTTGCTCAAAAAGCAAGTACTGTACTGTCCAAACCCAGTCATGTATTCATAGATCCAGTAAAACATGTATTTTAGTATTGTTGGTTCTTTCGGTAAAGTAACGTAGAAGGGAAATAATACAATAATAAAAATAAAATATAAAATTCTCACGACGTTTCGGCCACAACGCAAGCATCCGCCCGTCCTCAGGTGAAGAACAAAGCTGTCGGAAAGACAGCGTCTTAATGAACACTGCTAAGCTTGGCAGCGTAGTTTAAGCTGGGTGGGAGGAGCAGAGAGCCTTGAAAAAGGAGTTTACATATCAACAGAGGAATTTAGCATGTTGATCTGCATTTGTCATCATTGATCTACATTTGTCATCAACATGCTAAATTCCTTTGTTGATATGTAAACTCCTTTGTCAAGGCTCTCTGCTCCTCCCACTCAGCTTAAAATATCCTGCCAAGCTTAACAGTGTTCATTAAGACACTGTCTTTCCGACAGCTCTGTTCGTCACCTGAGGACGGCTGCTTGTGTTGTGGCCGAAACGTCGTGAGAATTTAAAATGTTTTATTTGTATTATTTCCCTTCTACGTGACTTTACCGAAAGAACCAAGAATATGAATCCCTGCAGTCACGAAAGCTTTACATCGAAATGTATTTGAGTAATTTCTGATTTAAATTGAGATCCTTTCCCTTTAAAACTCACTTATCCTCCGCCATTCCCAAGTCAAGGGTCATATATACTGACCCAGTAGCATATCTTGGAAACTAGAGCCAATCAACAATTTTAACCATAATTTTTCTTCTCAGTGACCCAGAATTTGTAAAGTTGGACTACATTTATTTCGGAAGCATTTCGGCTGTAGACCAGTGTAATGGGCACGTTTTGTTTACGTGACAAGCCTTACCGATCAGCTCTGTCGGGTGCTGGCGGGTTTAACGACACATTTATATTTACGCGATCTAACCTAAAAAAAAACCTGTATTATGGATAACGCAACGTGTGCCAAGGGGTTAGAGGCGCAGCAGTACAATTGCTCGTTTACGCCACTGCTTGCAGAAGGGGGCCTCCAACAACTTGAGGGGGTGGGTGGTAGTTGGGAGGCTTTAAGACGGGAAGCTTCTGCAGCGTTTATTTCGGTCTACACACTTAATCCCAACCATACGCGACCCACCTGCTCACCTACCAATCGTCTTGACTCTTCTCCAGGTGAGCAACCACGCAGAACCACGGGAAATGTAGAGAGCCGTGCTGCAGCTCAGCTTATGATGGGGGTGGGGGAAGGGAGGCTGTGATCGGAGGGCAGAGAAGCGACGCTCACAACAACGAGCGGAGCGCCGGGCAGATAAAACGCAGCGAGGTGGCACAGTTGGGGAACGCAGCTTGTGCATCTGCCGGTCATCTAGGTCAATCAACCCGTGGCACCTGCTGGGTCTGTCCTATGACCTCTTTCCAGCAGCGAGAGAATTCCATACACTACGGGGTGGTCTCAGTGCGCACCTAGCCTAGACTAATAATTCAGATGGCCAAGAATAATAATTCATGACGGAGTGGCAGCCGTGAGAAAATAAAGTCCAACGTTGAGATGGTGTGAGGAACTCGGCTCATTACATCGCAGGATCATAAGGGATGGAGTCGGCTGGAGAGACCTTCATCCAGCAGTGGATTGACCCGTGGCTGGTGGTAACTACGATGACAGTGGCTCCCAGGAGCACGTAAAGTAAGTTGAATAAACAATGTCTTATATCTATTTCGTAATTTCCCGCAAAAATGTGATCAAACGTTCCTATCGGCGTCACGAGGCAAATAATCTATTCGGAAATCTCACAGCAGAGCAGCCTTTTGTGCGTGTCGGCTATAGAACGGCACACGGAAGCGGATATCACAGAGCTACCTCAGAGATCTCTTCAAGTGACACTGGTCCACACAACGGTCCACGGAAGCAGATATCACAGAGATACCTCAGAGATCCCTTCTTCAAGTGACACTCTTGTCCACACTCAGTAGAGGGGCAGCACTTTCACGCCCGCTCTGCCATGAGAGTAAAGTTAACTGCATGACGATCGAACGAAATATTATTCTAATTATAATCAGAGTTGGCACTTCAAATTAAGTGCAGATGGTTTTTGTTGTTGTTGTGTGCTCACTGGTGACCGGGTTGAGACCGTTAACTCATCGCTACACTTGAGAACCAGGTCTATAATCAGGGCCGGCTGTAACCTGGATTGGAACCCAAGGATATACAGTATAATAATCGCAGCAGTGCCGGCCTCAGCACTCTTCAGCCCCTTGATGCCATTGCTGGCCCTGAGCGGGGAGTTCAACAGGGGCCGACAGCCCACGAATTAGCAGCCAGGTGCGCCGACTAAAAGCGTCAGCAATAATGACTTGCCCGCATAAAAAAATTAATATCGCGTGTCTCGTAAAAACAAGTGAAAGTGAGTAAATGGGCAGATGATGATGCCATGTGCTCATCTCCCGTTAACGGCTGTGAGCCAGTGGTGGGGGGGGGGCAATTCCACATTCTTTATGGCGGGACGAGTCTATTCATAGGACAACCGCCGTTAAATCCCCCGCAAAGTGGTACGTATTTTCTCGACCCCGGAAATGAATGATGGGCTGGGTCATAACTCTCAACCGCTGAGCCACTTACGGTGTTATAGGCTGTGGCGCTATGTGCGGCAGAATCCACTGTTGTACTGTATTATGAGTCCGCATCCATGCTCCACAACCGCCCTCACCCCACCCGCCTTCAGCAACCAGCATTGACAAAGTGAGTGGTTTTGATTGGGGGGACCGCCAGGCCAAGCAGTTGAGTGACAGCAGCTGGTTTGTGGATCATGAACAACACCAGTAATGGACTGAGACGGATGTGGTCAGGGTCGGGTGGTTCCAACGCCCATCACAAAAGGCGTGTGGGGCCACTTTTAATGGGTGCTCGCATACAGCACTCGTTCAGGCTGAAAGGTGCGTGAACACGTGTGTAGTTGTACAGGGACTCCTCTACTTACGAACGAGTTAGGTTCCAGAGGACTGTTCGTAAGTCCATTTGTTGATTCCCAAACACGTTGTAAGGCATGTACACTAAACACGGGGAATGGCTTTTAAAAAATTCTACAATCTCCTGTAGACGCAGATGCCACTGGTTCTTCACGTTCTGCAGATGCCACCACCACCATCTATAGCGCGGCAGTTGAACTTACGACTCTCGGTCCGAACAGGCAACTGGACATAATGACAGGTGTATTCGTATCTCTGAAATTTCGTAAGTCGAATATTCGTAGGTAGAGGAGTCCCTGTGTGTGCATACCCGTGCGTCTTTTTGTCGTGTTTCGTGTACGTTTAAATGTCCGCACGCGCGCATGTGAGGTCATAACCCTATTTCTGGGAGGTCTCAACAGGGACACGTGGGGCCCGAGCTTCCTACCCCACTCCCCCGCTCCGTGAAACCCGGCCCCACGTTTACATCTCCCCGCTCACTCGGCCACTAGCCCCGCCCCCCGCACTATGACGCCACTTCCGGACACTGGGCCCCGCCTCCCGCTCACATGACCCAGGAGGTGGCCACTCCCACTGCTCAGGTAACCCCACCGCCCCACCCCCTCCTGGCTGTCGCCTGAGCTGGTTGTTGTAATTACTGGCGAAAACGTCACAGTACTCGAATTGTGGATGTTGTCGTGGGTTTACTCTCCAACACACAACTGGTGTTGCTGTACTCGTAACGAATTGGCACGATTTTTTGTGACAAACATTGCCCATCGGCCATGACGGGTGATGGCGGGTTTAACGACATATTTATATTTACATGATCTAACCCCCCAAAAATGCTCTATTAATCCTATGGGCAGCCCCGCTCACTATTCATAAAGCCCCTCCCACTCCCAGGTCATTTTGACGTTGCGCACGAGGGCCAGAACATTTGAAAACGAAATCTGCACAACACCGGAATTGGTTTTCATGCAGCCACTAGGGGGGAGGTTGGGGGGGGCTGTCCGAAAGTGTAAAAAAGCATCTCTGCAAGCTCTCGCTCGCGGCCGCTGCTGGTGGAAGGGGGACACTTTCTGCGAGAGCGAAATCTTTTAAGAGGATGTTTGGTCTACTCTTCCACGTGGGCGGCGGCACGGCCACCTGCAGTTTGCGCGCCCGCCGCTTGCTGTGCAAAAGGTCCACGGGGGTTCGAATCGAGCGGGCCGCCCCTGGTCCGGCACTGCGGCGCATGTCAACAGCACGAGACACGCGGTGCTGTCTGCGCCACAGCGGATGTTCACGACACGCCGATTGTCAGGCAACTCAAAATTTGCCAAATTAGAAAAATGCCCCGCACGATTGGGATTGTACACAGACGGTAGCAGCAGTAGCAATCATCGTCCCTGACTGGCAGCACTCATCCCTCCCCTGGTCGCTCTTGTGAATGAAAACTCCCGACCTGGTCTCTTCACAGTTCTCACCTCGTTACACTAAATGCAGTACACACGTTACAACACAATGCCCCCGACGTGTTATGTCGTGTGTACGCGCGTATTTGTGTTCATCCTTGTGTTGTACACGCATAGCTACATACACACTCCTTCCTGCGTGTGCATACACCTGGACAAGTACCTATGGTATGCACCACTGTGTACCTGTATGTGTACCTGCCATGAGTATTGTATGTATTTATATGCACATGTACAGTGTTGCCAAAGTCAGGACACATAGGGTTATTATATTTATTGTAACACATCATATGTGGTTATTTGATGTGCAGGGACTCCTCTACTTACGAACAAGTTTGGTTCCTGGGGTCTGTTTGTCAGTCCAACTTTACTCCTGTCGATTCCAAACATGTTGTACGGCATGTACACTAAACACGGGGAATGGCTTTAAAAGTTGTATAATCTCCTGTAGATGTAGATGTCACTGGTTCTCCATGTTTTGCCAATGTAGATGCGTCTGGTTCTTCATATTCTGCAGATGTAGATGGCACTGGTTCTTCACGTTATACAGATGTAGATGCTCCTGGTTCTTCATGTTCTGCAGATGTAGGTGCCACTGGTTCTTCAGATTCTGCAGATGTAGATGCCACTGCTTCTTCACGTTCAGCAGATGTAGATGTCACTGGTTCTTCATGTTCTGCAGATGTAGGTGCCACTGGTTCTTCACATTCTGCAGATGTAGATGCCACTGGTTCTTTATGTGCTGCAGATGTAGATGCCACTGGTTCATGTTCTGCAGATGTAGATGCCACTGGTTCTTCATGTTCTGCAGATGTAGATGCCACTGGTTCTTCACGTTATGCAGATGTAGATGTCACTGGTTCTTCACGTTCTGCAGATGTAGATGCCACTGCTTCGTCATGTTCTGCAGATGTAGATGCCACTGGATCTTTGTGTTCTGCAGATGTAGATGCCACTGGTTCTTCACGTTCTACAGATGTAGATACCACGGGTTCTTCACGTTATGCAGACGTAGATGCCACTCGTTCCTGTTCTGCAGATTTAGATGCCACTGGTTCTTCATGTTCTGCAGATGTAGATGCCACTTGTTTTTCATATTCTGCAGATGCCACTACCGCCATCTATTGCACGGCGGTGGAACTTATGATTCTCGGTCCGAACGGGCAACTGGACATACGGACAGGTTTGTTCGTATCTCTGAAAGGTCAGAAGTCGAATGTTCGTAAGTAGATGAGTCTCTATATTTTAACAAATGTTTAAGCTGACTTCAATGAACGCAAATGCATGCACGAACTATTTTTCCAAATGAATTTCGGACTTTTTTTGTTCAAAGATTAAAGGTATCATCTTTGAACATTCAATTCATGTTCCGTCTCAATATATTCAGGATTCTTGGGGCGTCGAGGTTTTGTTAACGGATTCGAGGCGAACCTACCAGCATAACAACATTTAAATATTAATAACAGTTGAAATGTTATCTTAAATAAAACAAGCAATTGCAGCGTTTGAATGCGAGTGTTACAATAAATGAAATAACCCTGTGTTCCTTCTTTGGGCCACCCTGTGTACACCTGTGTATACCTGCGGATGGGGGAGCGGTGGTCCAGTGGTTAGGGTAGTGTGCTACGAACCCGGCCACCCGAGTTCGATTCCCGCTCACAGCCAACACTGGTGACGATTACCTGAACCGGTCATGGGCCTCCTCTATGTCGACTCAGCCGCCAATGAGTACCTGGTGTGGGGTGTAAACATTGCCACTAGGGAGACAAAGGCGGCCGTAGGCTATACGGGGGATCTTTGTCTTTGTTTGTTGTACCGACGGTGTGTACCTCGTTGTATACGTACCAGTCAGCACTTGTGTAACGATTGTCGATACGTACACCTGTGTTAAGGTTTACCTGTGTACGTGTGTGAGTATGCACAACCTTTTTGACAATCCACTTCTGGATGAGGGTTGTGATGCACACACCTGCATATACGTACCTATGTATGTACCTGGGTTTAGATACACGTGTATATGCACGTGTATTCACGTAAATCTACCTATGTGTATGTACCTCTGCGTGTATGTGTGTGTGCCTTTGTGTGATAATGCACCTGTACCTGTGTACCTATATATTTGTGTCCTTGTGTGTATCCATGAGTATGTTTACTGGACTGTATGTGGGTACCTGTGCGCGCATGCCTCTGTGTATGCGTTTATCTGTGTATGTGTACCGATGGATGTACCTGTCGACGTACATGTTCGCTTTACCTGTGTGTGTACCAGTGGGGGTGGGGTGCGGTAGAGTAGCGGTTAGCGCGCTGCGCTACGAACCTGGCGATCCGGGTTAGATTCCTGTTCTTGGCCAACGCCAGTGACGATTATCTGAACCGGTCCTGGGCCTCCCCTAGGTCGACTCAGCCTCAAAGGCGTCCAGGTGTGGTGTTGGCCATCCACCCCCTCGTGTGCCGTGCTGGCCTTTATAGGTGCTCGCTAACAGCACTTGTCCCAACAATCTGTGAAGGCTATACGGGGGATCTGTGTCTTTGGGTAATGGTAGTGTAGCGGCTAGCACTGCCCTACCAACCCAGCGACCCAAGTTCGATTCCTGCTCACGGCCCAACACCAGTGATAATTATATGAACCAGTCTTGGGCCTCCCCTAAATCGACTCAGTCTTAAGTGAGTATCGAGTGCAATGTGTAAACATCACTACTGAGGAGACAAAGGCGGCCGGGCGTGGTGTTGGACACCCACCCTTTCGTGTGCCGTGTCGGTCTACTTCGGAGCTTGCTAACAGCACTTGCCCCAACAGTCTGTTCAGGCTATACTGGGCACCATTGCGTTTGTGTGTGTAGCTGTCTTTGTATACAGTATTTCAGTAGCCCTGTGTGTATCTGTATGAGTACCCTGGGTATAGAGATGTGTGTGTGTGTGTGTGCACCTGCTTGCATTTAAAAAATTGCTTAATTTAACATTTATTTTTCCATACCTTAAAACACATTAAAAATATCTTCCATCTCCTAATGAATATATAGAGCAATATATTATTATCATAATTAGAATTATTTTGTAAATTCAATTCTTTTTTTCAAAAAGGGGTAGAAAGAGGGGGATGGTGGGTAGAGTTGAGAGGTCAGAGGTCGATGTCACGTGCCAAGGGCCAAGGTCATGGCTGCCATCAGCAAGCACCGCTGCAAAGGATTCTGGGTCCTCGTGGTACCTGTCCAAAGGTGAGAGGTGACGCAGGTGAGTGGTGATGCAAGTGAGCGGTGATACAGGTGAGCGGTGACATAGGTGACGCAAGTGACGCAGGTGATGCAGGTGATGCAGGTGAGCGGCGACGCATGGAGTTCCCCCCCATCTCACCTCCGGTTGCCACCGCCGGCGGCCTCTGGTGTCCGCTGGCGGCGGCCGGGTTCTCTATGTGGGCCACACACAGACGCAGCGGATGAGACAAAGCCGCGCACGCGTTACCACCGTGCGCGTACCATGGACAACACTAACCCCGCGCCCGCCAAGGGTAAACACCTCCGACCAGTTGCGCACCGCAACTTGCGGATAAAACGACATCGCTTGAAGGATGATTGCGGCGTCGTCGGAGAAATAAGTGGATCGGTGCCAGTGACGCGGTTCTGCAGCTTTGTTTGCAGGAGGGTTCACGGTTCCAATCTGGCAGGTCGACCCCCCCTCCCCTGGTTAATGCTGCGGAAAGTTGTGCGCTAACGGTGTAGAGTAGAACCCCTCTTGACGACCACCCCAGTTCAGGACTAATCGCTTAACGACGGGCCTCCATAGAGCCCAATTTGTAGTGTATAGTAGTGTAGTGTGTAGTAGTGTAGTGTATAGTAATGTATAGTAGTGTATAGTAAATTTTGACTTAAGAACTTTCGTGACTGCAGGAATTCATGTTCTATGGTTCATTCGGTAAAGTCACGTAGAGAGAAAAAAATATAACAGTAAAATAATAAAAATAAAGTGAATACAAATATCATGACGTTTCGATCTCAACACAAGCGGTCGTCCTCAGGAACAGGGAGGTTAGCCTCTGAGGGCAAGCTGTTTATAACGGTTTAGAGTTGGGCGGGGCAGCTAATGTTAATGTAGGAGAAGGCTCTGACACCGGCAGTATGTCTACACCAATCAAAGAGCTGTTTATAAAGGTTTAGAGATGGGCGGGGCAGATAATGTTAATGTAGGAGAAGGCTCCGACACCGGCAGTAGGTCTACACCAATCAAAGCATTGCACCTCGCACTGCTGACGGTGGAGGTTGACAAGAAAATACAAATCAAGTCATGACCCAAAGTGGTTGATGACATCTTTCCAATGATTGCTGAGTTTAAAACCGTTGTCTCGGTTGAAATTGTGTCTGTGTATGTATACATGGATGGCTTCGTGAATGAATCTTTGTTGATAGCCAGTCGGCTTGCAAAGTACCATCGTCTTAGAGAAATACATTTCGTGTGAGCCAGCCGCATTAAAATAATGATCAGCCACAGCAGAAGTATTGGTCCTGCCGTGTTTCAGATCTGCCTTATGTTCACGAACACGGTTCAAGACATGTCGCTTAATTTCCCCAATGTAACTGCTGCCGCAGATACAGCTTAGTTTGTAGATGCCGGGATATTGCATGTCAGGAATCTTGTCTTTCACAGATGGGATCAGATAACGAATTTTATGTATTATGTTAAATCGGACCTGGATCTTGTGTTTGTTCATGATTTTGGAAATATGTTTGGTTACCCCTGCTATGTATGGCAGGGTGATGGTTTTGATTGGATCCTCAGATGGCTCCTTCCTCACGGTTGGGGTGATGGCTTTGCGGATTGTGTAGTCAGAATATCCATTCGCCTTGAGAGCTTGGTGTACGTGTTTGCGTTCACTGGTTAGGTGTTCATGGTCGGAGATACATTGAGCTCTATGGTGTAGCGTTTCGATGAAGGAATTCTTCTGGGATGGATGGTGGTGGGAATCATGTTTTAGGTAGGCGTCAGTATGGGTCACTTTCCTGTAGACAGAATGGCTGATTGAGCCAGCAATAGTCTAATCTCCCTCCCTAATCCCTCTCTCCCTAATCTCCCCCATTAAAACAACTGACGTACTTATGTCCGTGGATGGAATTCCTTTCCAGCTCAGACCCCGCTTGCTTGTCCATCGCCACATATATAACTGCATGTTGTAACTGCTCTCTCGCTGGTTCAGCAGTTCCACTGGTGGATTATAGTTTTTCCACCTGAGGACAACCGCTTGTGTTGCGATCGAAACGTCGTGATTTATTTTATTTTATACCTACATGACTTTACCGAAAGAAACAAAGAGTATGGATTCCTGCAGTCACGAAAGCTTCAAATCAAGATGAGTGTATGGTAGCGTATAGTAGAGTAGTGTATAGTGTAGTGTATAGTGTAGTGTATAGTAGTGTAGTGTATAGTAGAGTAGTGTATAGTAGTGTAGTGTATAGTAGTGTAGTGTATGGTAGTGTAGTGTATGGTAGAGTAAAACCCCTCTTACCGACCATTCCCCTCTTAACGACGGGCTGTTGCAGGTACAGTAAATATTAAGTAATGCATTTATTAACTGTGTTTCTTCTTTATATTATGTGTTTATAATGTTGTTAGTATCTTAATGTATTGCTATCCATTGTTGAAATATTATAAAGTACTTTTTTAGACGAAAAGGGGTAACTTTCTTTGCTATCGCAACAACTTTAATCCTTTAACGTGCATTCCTGACACTCGCTTAACGACCAAATTACCTAACGACCAATTACCGTTGTTAAACCGAGGAGGAGGGTTTCTCCTCTAACAAGCCGCTGCTGCGACTCTGCACCGGCTGCCATGCTCGCAGCGACGTTAAAGAGCCCCGCGGCATCGTTCGTAACGGGCAGCAGGCCGCTCTGTGCGCCCGCGTCGCGGCTACAGATGTTGACGAATCGAAAGAGAACGACACAACCGCAACTGACTCAGTCGGAACTACGGACAGCACCAGCAGGAGCAGCAGCAGTAGAAGCCGCAGCAGGAGCAATAGCAGGAGCAGCAGCAGGAGTAGCAGCAGGAGCAGCAGTAGCAGCAGCAGCAGGAGCAGCAGCAGGAGCAGCAGCAGAAGCCACAGCAGGAGCAGCAGCAGTAGAAGCCGCAGCAGGAGCAGCAGCAGCAGGAGCAGCAGTAGCAGCAGCAGCAGGAGCAGCAGCAGGAGCAGCAGTAGCAGCAGTAGCAGTAGCAGCAGCAGCAGCAGCAGAAGCCGCAGCAGGAGCAGCAGCAGCAAGAGTAGCAGCAGCAGGAGTAGCAGCAGGAGTAGCAGCAGGAGCAGAAGCCGCAGGAGCAGCAGCAGTAGCAGGAGCAGCAGCAGTAGCAGGAGCAGCAGCAGGAGCAGCAGGAGTAGCAGCAGCAGCAGCAGCAGCAGGAGCAGCAGTAGCAGCAGCAGGAGCAGCAGCAGTAGAAGCCACAGCAGGAGCAGCAGCAGGAGCAGCAGCAGGAGCAGCAGGAGTAGCAGCAGCAGCAGGAGCAGCAGCAGGAGCAACAGCAGGAGCAGCAGCAGTTGTAGTAGCAGCAGCAGGAGCAGCAGTAGCAGCAGCAGCAGGAGCAGCAGCAGTAGAAGCCGCAGCAGGAGCAGCAGCAGTAGAAGCCGCAGCAGGAGCAGCAGTAGCAGGAGTAACAGCAGGAGCAGAAGCCACAGGAGCAGCAGCAGCAGCATTGCCTCCCTACTGCCAAACTACTGTCGTGACACAGGCAGCGGCACCTTGCTTCGTGATGATCGCCTCGTTCCACGCAGGGACACACCGAATATGATGAGGCGTGTGTATGTGTATGTGGTGAGTGAGTGGTGAGTAGTGAGCGTACACACACACTGAATATGATGAGGCGTGTATATCTGTGGTGAGCGAGTAGTGAGCGTACACACACACCGTATATGATGATGCGTGTGTGGATGTCTCTGGTTAGCGAGTGGTGAGCGAGTGGTGTATGTTGATAGTGAGTGGTGAGCGAGTTGTGAACGAGCGGTGAGTTGTGAGCTAGTGGTGAGTATACACACACACACTGTATATGATGATGCGTGTGTGTATGTCTATAGTGAGCGGGTGGTGTATGTCGGTGGTGAGTGAGTGGTGAGCGGGTGATGAGTGAGTGGTAAGCGAGTGGTGAGTGTACACACACACACACCGTATATGATGAGGCGTGTGTGTATGTCTATAGTGAGCGAGTGGTGTATGCCTGTGGTGAGTGAGTGGTGAACAAGTGGTGAGTGTACACACACACACACCGTATATGATGAGGCGTGTGTGTCTGTGGTGAGTGAGTGGTGAGCGAGTGGTGAGTGAGTGGTGAGCGAGTGGTGAGCGGACACACACACACCGTCGATGATGAGGCGTGTGTGTCTGTGGTGAGTGAGTGGTAAGCGAGTGGTGAGCGAGTGGTGAGCGGACACACACACATGCCGTAGATGATGAGGCGTGTGTGGATGTCTCTAGTGAGCGAGTGGTGTATGTCGGTGGTGAGTGAAGGGTGAGCGGGCACACACACACCGTAGATGATGAGGCGTGTGTGGATGTCGGTGGCCCCCAGGGCGTTCTCCGCGGAGCAGCGGAACATGGAGCCGTTGAGCGCCGCCCCCGCGTTGTCCAGCAGCAGCCGCGGCCCCTCACTGTGGGGGCGCCCGTCGGGCAGGAGGCCCCCCACGCGCGTCCACCTGTACAGCGGCTCAGGGAACACCTCGCTCTGGTGGGGGGCGGCACGGGGATGGGGGACAAGGGGGGGGGGCACATGGGGGGTGGGTGGGGGGTACCGGGGGGGGGGGGTGTGGGAGGCTACGGGGGGTGGGGGTGATACAGCTCACAAAGGGACCGCAGCTAAATAACAGCGGTGTATTTATATTTGAATCGGTCCTAGGCGTCCCTTAGGACGAGGCCCCCTGAGCTACGCAGCTTTTTTTCAGAAGCAGCCTGGCTGCAAATGACAACTGAAGCAAGTGGCTTATCATCGTCATCATCACGTGGTCATTTATAGCGGCCAAATTGAGGACCCGGAGCTAAATCCACGCGACCACGGGGAGAGAGACACAGCAAACTCCAAATACACAGCAGCAGGTGTCAGGGTCGGGAACGAACCCACGACATCCTGCCTACCGGACGAGGTGGTTAACACCTCCTAGCCACCGTTGGAGACAAAGGCGGCCGGGGCGTGGTTGTTGTCCACACGACCGCCTCGTGCACCTTCGAAGGCGTATCCCAAACGGCACTTGCCCCCCAACAGTTTGTTGGGGACTGCTTGGGGGATGTTTGTGACGGGCGGGGGGGCAACATTTTAAAACAGGCAACGTTCCGGGCAACGGCCCTTTTTCACGACACACAAACAGCGCCGTCACAGGATGGCAATTGGGCGAATCGTCGCCCATTGCGTGTTTATAGATCCCCCCCCCCCCGTCACCACGGAGAGGCGATGTCGGCGGGGGTTCTCCTGCCACGGGCGAGTGGTGAGAAGGGAGCGACGCTTACCGGGAAGTCGACGCTGAACCGCACCGTGCGTCCCACCAGGGGCCTCCGCGGGAGGATGTCGATCCGCAGGCCCTTGGGGGCGGCTGGGGGGAGACAACAACGGAGGGAACGCGGCTCCCACGTCGCACGTTTCACGCGGGTACTGTGTCATTTAGTAACGGTGGGTGGGTGAGCAGGTGGGTGGGTGGTCGAACGGGTGGGCGGGCGAGTGGGTGAGCAGGTGGGTGAGTGTGGTGGGTGAGCGAGTGGGTGGGCGAGTGGGTGGGCGTGCGGGTGGACAAGCAGGTGGGTGAGCGGGTGGGTGAGCAAGTGGGTGGGCGAGCGGGTGATTCAGTGAGTGGGCGAGCGATTGGGTGGCTCAGCAAATGGGTGAGTGGGTGGGTGTGTGAGTAGGGTGAGTGGTTGAGTGAGTGGGTGGATGGGTGAGAGAGTAGGGTGGGTGAGCGAGTGGGTGGGTAAGTGGTTGGGTTGTTGAGTGAGTGTGTTGGTGGGTGGGTGTTTGAGCGAGTAGGGTGGGTGAGTTCAAATTGATTTTGTTCAACCAGGCAAGACCTCGGGAGACAGGATAGAAGTGTCATTTATAATGGTGAGTGGGTGAGTGAGTGGGTGAGCGGGTGAGTGAATATGTGAGTGACTGGATGAGTGAGTGGGTAATGATTCAGATGATGAGTGAGTGCAGTAGCGATAAAAGCAATAACACAATGTATAGAAACCAGATGAAAAAAACCCAAATACATGTACAGGTACAACAACAAACAACAACCGCCATTCGCCACGAAGTGGTGGTGATGTCACCACGATGCTTGTGCCAGGCTATGTGCACGTTGAGGCCACGTTACGTGTCGAACGCCTGCTGACAGGAGGTCACGAGGCAGACCCAGGTGCCACGGGTCGACTGACTGAGATGACTGGTTGATGCACCACCTGTGCCTCCTACTTTTCCAACTTGCTATGCTTTGGCGACCCGGCGCTCCGCTCGTTGTGATCGTCGCTTTTCCCCCCTTCGTTGTCGTTGGAGGGCAACTGCCTCCAACTGCCCAGTAGCGCCCTTTACGAGCCTCCTCTACAGAGGCCGATCTTGAAACCCCTGGTACCAGTCATCGGCAAGTCTACTCAGCTCCACATCCTCCTGTACCACATCACTCTATCTCTTCTCTAGCCCGTGCCGCGCCCGTTTAGCAATCCGGCCGAACAAAAGCTGTTTAGGCATGCGGTGGCTGGGCATGCGGGCTACATGACCCAGTCAATGCAGCCTTGCCTGCCGGAGGAGCTCACCGATGGGACTTTGTCCAGATCTTTTAAGGATATGTGAGCTCCTCACACAATCCAGCCTGGTTAAACCCAAGATGGATCGTAGGCAGGCCAACCGAAATGTTTCTAACCGGCGAAGATGTTCCATTATGGGGGTCCACGTTTCGCAAGCGTAGAGAAGGGAGGGAATGACTGTGGCCGACAAGACCTGAAGCTTCGTGCAGAGCGACAAACTAGGTAGTTTCCACACAGCGTTACACAACCGATGAAAATATAATGCCGCTCGACTGATTTGGAGTGAGACCTCTGCTGTCAAACCGGAGTCGGTCATGAGCACACTGCCCAGGTATGGGACGCTCTCCACTCTCTCCATAACTGCCCTATTACCAATTGGAAGTTGTGGGGGATGTGATTGTCCGATGGTACAAAATACCCAGGCAGGTGCTTAGTTTTCTTGGGGCTGATGGTAAGTCCCCACCTCTTAGTGGCAAACTCCAGATTCATCAGCAGCGCCTCCAACTCCTCCTCTGAGTAGCAATTACCAGACCATCGGCATACATAACGCGGTTGAGCAATAGGGAGCCATCCCTTGACTGCACCCGGGTATCGATCAGCCTCCCATTGTATCTGTACCAGATGGAAATTCCTCCAGTACAGCTATTGAAGGCTTCACGAACTACATGGTCGAAATAGATGTTAAATAATACATCCTTGTCGCACCCCAAAGTGAACAGAAAAAGGCGATGTTGAATAATCCTAACCAGGACCTTTCCCAGCACACTGAGGAGTGAGATACCCCTGTAGTTGTTACAGTCGGTGTGGTCCCCATTCTTAAAGAGGGAGACCACCAGGGCATCCTTCCAATCCTGTGGAACCCATCCAGTGGTCCAGACTGTTGTTATGATGTCATGTAGGTCAGTCTGTGCACAAACGCCACTCTCCCTCAGCATTTCGCTTGGGAGATCATCTCTGCCCGGTGCCTTTCCTGGTCTCAGACTCTGGATCGCCTTCAGTACTTCCTCAACAGATGGCACCTCAGCCAGCCACTCACAGGGGGTGACTTCTTCCAATATTTGAGGCACCGCAGCCTCAGCAGGGTCATCCCCACTTTGTCCCACGATGTTTTCCAGGCTGAGGGATTTCTCCTCCCCCATGACCCCACAGAAATGCTCAGCAAATCTGGAAACCTGTTCCTGGGGGTCAGAGATTGGATCACCGTTCTTTCCCCTAATGATGGTAATAGGTGTGGCGCTGCAGGTTACTTTTTTGATGGAATTAAAAAGCAATTTGTGATTGCGGGCCATTGAGGCAGACTCCATCTCCTCCGCAACCCGCGACCACCACTCATCCTTGCAGCACCTTACGGCTCTCTGAAACTCTGAGCAAAGGATGCGGTAAGCCTCATCATTCTCTGACGTGCGATGCTGTAGACAATGAGAGTGGGCCTATTGCTTTTTCTCAGCCAGCTTGAACACCTCCTCTGTGAGCCAGGATCTCTGGGGAGGTCTGGACCGTGTACCCAAAGCAGCCATTGCAGCTGCATGAGCCACAGTCCTAAACCTGGCCCATTTCCCCTCGACATCAGGAGGAGTGGGGGGACAATGCCAACCCCAGCCGCAAGCGATGATGACATTTTCGCTTGCAACTTTCATCAACTACCTGAGACCATGCCACTAAGGGTTTGAATGGGGTCCTGGGTGTACAACCCACCACCGGAGTGGAAGAATGGCAGGCGCATCTTACAGATGACAAGTCGATGGCCAGTGGGCAGATCAGTTCCACGGTAGGTCCTGGTGTCAAGGACATGGGCCCGTATCCACTGTTCCATCACTATGTAGTCCAGCAGATGTTCTTTCTTGGACCCGGAATGCATCCATGATGTTGTGTGGATGCACCTATGCCGGAACAGCGTGTTGGTAATTACAAGCCCATGGGCTGCACAAAAATCTAGCAGCCTCTTGCCATGTTATTGAGCTTATCTGGCCTATGCCTTCCAGACCAGGTGCCAGCATCATGCCCAACTTGTGGCATTGAAGTCACCCAACAAGATGATTCTATCCCGAGGGGCCACTTTAGCCAGCACCTGTGACAGTAGGTCATGGGAAGCATCTGATTAATCGGCCTTGCCTGTATCCCTCCACGGATGTTCGTCTTCAGTGGGGGCATAAGTAACCACGACCACCACTCCTCGCCTATGGTTGATGGGAAGGCGAGCCCAAAGTAGCCTAAGGCTTACAGCTTTCCACACCTCACTGCCATGCTCCAACACTCCCTTAATTCGTTGGTACTTAAAAAGAGCCACTCCCTGTTGTTTGGCAGTCTCCTGCCCCGAGAAGAGGACTGTCCAACCCTCATGGTGGCAGGAGCCAGAGCCGGTCCACCAGACCTCCTGAATATCACAGAGATCCAGGCGGTACCAGTCCAGCTCCCGACAGAGAAGTATCAGCCTCTCCTCCACAGTGAGCGTTCGAATATTCCACGTGGTCACACGTAGTGGTTTTTTGCTGCTTTTGGATGAGCTCCGAGGGTAAGGATTCAGTCTCTTGGCTCCGCCAAATGGGGTTTGGCCAGGAGACATCATAGACGCCTGTCCCCCCGGGGCCTCCGGCACAAGCTTATTAATTTAAATTTTCCCTCGTGGTTTAGTGATAATTAATTGAAGGTTGATGGGTTACCAGCGCCTCGCACCCGTCCAGAGCCTCCATTTGGCCGCTGTGGTGGTTACAAACGCCATGACGGGAAAGAGCAATTTAAATTATTCCTCCCCCCACGGCGATGCCCACCACAGCATTGCCGCCCGGCACTACGAGGAGGTAGTGGGTTGTTTTTTGCCACACACACACATATATACACACACACACGTATATACACACACACGTGTACACACACACGTATAGACACATACACACGTATATACACACACACACACGTATATACACACGTATACACACACACGTATACACACACACACGTATACACACACACACGTGTACACACACACACGTGTACACACACACACGTGTACACACACGTGTATACACACACACACGTGTATACACACACACACGTGTATACACACACACGTGAAAACACACACACACACGTGTATACACACACACGTATACACACACACACGTATACACACACACACACGTGTACACTGAGTGAGGAGCGCCTCTAAAAGCCGAAATGGCTCAACAGCGCCTGG
>CM025648.2:733299-763142 GCA_014621495.2 Entosphenus tridentatus | reverse complement strand
TGTGTGTGTGTGTGTGGATAGGTTAGTCTGTCTGTGTGTGCGTAATGTACCAGAGTGTAGCGGTTTGCTACGAACCTGGCGACCCGAGTTTGATTCCCGCTCACGGCCAAGGGCATCCCCGAGGTCGACTCAGCCTCAAATGAGTACCCACACATCGCCGCTGGGGAGACAAAGGCGGCCGGGCGTGGTGCTGGCCACCCACCCCCTCGTGTGCCGTGCCGGCCTTCATCGGTGCTGCTACTCGCTAACAGCACTTGCCCCAACAGTCCGTTACAGGCTACACGGGAAATCTTTATCTCGGTATTGCATTGCTAGTGTGTATACTTGAGACACAGCTAAAGGTGCAGCACTGAAACTGCAAGCTGATGCCACTGTTGCCGGAAGGGCCCTCCGCTGCAGTGAGATTTCGAGTGGTAACTCCCCCCCCGTCCTCCTCCACGTTGACCAGAAGACGTCTTGGGAGGGGTGGCAGTACCCACACTTTACCCCACTGCGCGTGCGAGCAAGTGGCAAGTGCTGCTCGCTAACAGCACTCGCCACGAAATTCGGTTGAGGCTACGAGGGGGACTTGCGTCTTTGTAATACGGCAAGGACTTGCTGACAGCACTTACCCCAACAGTCTGTTCGGGCTCATGGGTTGTCTCTCTTTATTTGGTGATAATGTAAGCGTGCGTGTGGGTAGGTCTGTGCGTGTGTGATAAAAAATGCGTGGATGTGTGTGTTTTTGCATGTGTGAATGGGTAGTTTATAGGGGTGCGTGGGTATGTACGTATGTATGTCTGCGCTTGTGTGGGTAGGGTCGTGTGTGTGTGTCTGCGTGTCTGTGATGTTCAAAGATCCCCCGTATAGCCTTAACAGACTGTAGGGGCAAGTGCTGTTAGCGAGCATCTATGAAGGCCGGCATAGCACACAAGGAGGTGGGTGCCCAACACCACGCCCGGCCGCCTTTGTCTCCCCAGTGGCGATGTTTACTACACACCACACCAGGTACTTATTTGAGGCTGAGTCGACCTAGGGGAGGCCCATAACCCGTTCAGACAATCATCACCGGTGTTGGCCCTGAGCGTGAATCGAACTCGGGTCACTGGGTTCGCGAACCTCTACACTGCCGGCCTCATAGGTGCTCACTAACACAAAAAGTAAGATTACAAAGACAAAGATCCCCCGTCTAGGTTGAACAGACTTTTGGGGGCAAGTGCTGTTAGCGAGCACCTTAATAGGCGCTCAATAACACGTAAACACACACACACACACACGCGTACACACATTCACGCAATACCCTAACAGCGAACAGCACTTGCTTCAGCAGTCTGTCGAAGGCTATCCGGGTCATCGTTGTCCCTGCATGCATGTCTGTTGTGTGGGGGAGCCAGCCAGCGCCGGGGAGACAAAGGCGGCCGGGAGTGGCGCTGGCCACACCGCCCCATCGTAACACCACTTGTCCCAGCGGTTTGTCAAAGACGATACAGGAGAACTTTTTCTTTGTATGGTACCGCAGGTGCGGGGAGCGGTAGTGTGGCGGCTAGCGCGCCGCGCTACGAATCCTGCGACCCGAGTTCAATCCCCGCTCACGGCCAACACCAGCGCCGATTATTTGAGCCGATCCTGGGCCTCGTCTAGGTCGACTCGGCCTCAAATGAGTACCCGGTGCGATGCGTAATCATCGCCACTTGTCCCAGCGGTCTGTTAAAAACTGTATAGGGGGCCTGCCTTTGTCTTTTACACGCGCGCACGTAAGATTTGCGTAGCCGTGTGTGTGTTGTGTTATTTGTGTTTCTGTCAGCGTGTGGACTTTACACTTTTGCTGTGAATATATACACACAGCGCTCCATGCGTGCATGCGTATGTGTGTGTACGTGCGTGTGATTTATGCGTGGCCCAGTTTAAAGGTATTCGTCTTGGCAATGAGCTGTTGCTGCTATATTGGCCGGGCAGCCGTTGTCTGCTTGTATGTGTGTATATGTGTATGTGTGTCCGGCAAAAACAACCCCTCCCTCCTCGTGGTGCCAGACGGCAACGCTGTGGTGGGCAGTGCCGTGGGGGGAGGGCCAACATAAATTGGCCTTTCCCCTCATGGCGTTTGTAACCAACAAAGCGGCCAAATGGGCGCTCTGGACGGGTGCGAGGGGCTGGTAACCCCTCCATCTTCAATTAATTACCACTAAAATACGAGTTTAAAAATGTATTAATCTTATTCCGAAAGCCCCGGGGGTACAGGCGTCTATGACGTCTCCTGACCAAACCCCATTTGATGGAGCCAGGAAACTGAATCCTTACCCTCGGGGCTTCTCCAAAAACAACAAAAAAATACTACGTGTGGCCACGTGGAATGTTCGAACGCTCACTACGGAGGAGAGGCTACCACTCCTCTGTCGGGAGCTGGACCGGTACTGCCTGGATCTCTGTGGTATTCAGGAGGTCCGGTGGACCGGTTCTGGCTCCTGCCACCATGAGGGGTGGACAGTCCTCTACTCGGGACAGGAGACTGCCAAACAACAGAGAGTGGTTCTTCTTCTGAAGAAAATAATGAATGGGGCGTGGGAGCATGGTGGGAGCGTGGTGGTGGTGGAAGCTGTAAGCCCCAGGCTACTTTGGGCTCACCTTCCCATCAACCAGAGGCGAGGAGTGGTGGTCGTGATTACTTATGACCCCACCAAAGACGAACATCCGTGGAGGGATGCAGGCAAGGCCGATGAGTCAGATGTTTTCCATGACCTACTGTCACAGGTGCTAGCTAAAGTGGCCCCTCGGGATAGAGTCATCCTGTTGGGTGACTTCAATGCCCGAGTTGGTCATGATGCTGGCACCTGGTCTGGAGTGATTGGAAGGCATGGGCCAGACGAACTTAATAATAACGGCAGGAGGCTGCTGTATTTTTGTGCAGCCCGTGGGCTTGTAATTACCAACATGCTGTTCTGGCATCGGCGCATCCACACAACATAATGGATGCATGCCGGGTCCAAGAACATCTGCTGGACTACATAGTGACGGAACAGCGGATGCGGGCCCATGTCCTTGACACCAGGACCTACCTAGGAGCTGATCTGCCCACTGACCATTGACTTGTCATCTGTAAGATGCGCCTGCCATTCATCCACTCCGGTGGTGGGTGTACACCCAGGACCCCATTCAAACCCATAGTAGCATGGTCTCAGCTATCTGATGAAAGTTGCAAGTGAGAATTTAATCATCGCTTGTGGCTGGGGTTGGCATTGTCCCCGACTTGTCCTGATGTCGAGGGGAAATGGGCGAGGTTCAGGACTGTAGCTCATGCAGCTGCAATGGCTGCTTTGGGTACATGGTCCAGACCTCCCCAGAGACCCTGGCTGACAGAGGAAGTGTTCAAGCTGGCTGAGAAAAAGCGACAGGCCCACTCTCATCGGCTACAACATCCCATGTCGGAGAATGGCCCGTGATCACAAATCGCTCTTTAATTCCATCAAAAAAGTTACCTGCAGTGCCACACCTATTGCCATCATTAGGGGACAAAACGGTGATCCAAAAGTTTATATGAGTCTCTATGTCACGCTATGAAACTATATGGATCTCGATGTAACTCTATGAGTATGCTGCTGAGCAGAGGCCCAGAGAGGCCCAAAACCTCAAGCTGCCATCACAGACAGCAACAAACAGCACCGCCGTCAAATTTGTAATTGGAAAAGAGTGCATGAACGCGTTTCTTGAATGCAGCGAGGTTGTTGTGATTATTGTTGTTGCTGTTGTTCTTTTTTGTTGGTGTTATTGCTGTTATTGCTGTTGTTACGAGAGCTTGGGGTGCAAAAGAGATGACGACACCGATGATGGTGATAGGAGGAAACTCCACAATGGAGCAGTGCGAGGGAAGAAGCAGAGAGAAGTGTAGTGGCCTGCAGTGCGGTGCGTGGGTGGGTAGGTTAGTGGGTGGGAGGATGGGTGAGTGGGCAGGTGTGCGAGTGGGTGGGCGGGTTGGTGAGCGGGTGGGTGAGTGGGTGAGCGGGCGGGTGAGCGGGCGGGTGAGCGGGCGAGTGGGGTGGGGGGGGGCGAGCGGGTGGGTGGATGGGGGAGTGGATGGGTGAGTGCATGGGTGGCTGAGGGGGTGGGTGAGTGTCTCTGTTACCCATGACGTTGAGGAACACGTGCCCCGTGGCTTCCAGCATGCGGCTCCTGTCGTAGACGCTCACGTGGCACTGGTAGGGCCCGTGGTCTCGCAGCTTCACGTCTGCCAGCCTGGGGTCAGAGGGATAATAGGTCATGGAGGATGGCATGTCTGGATAAAAGCAACTCAGGAGGATGACCTGAGTGGCTCGTAATAGTCGCGTCTTAAGGATTCGGTCAGAATTGGTTGGGATTCGCTGTTGAAAGGCATGCAGCAGTAGTAGTAGTCGGAGGGTTTTCTTGACCAATTTTATCCATGAGCTTTTTTTGTAGAGTTTTTAAAGGTGTCGTTAAACCCGCCACCACCCCACATGGCCAATCAGTAAGGGTTGTCACGTAAACAAAACGTGACAATTGGTTCCATTCCTGGACACGGCTAACATCAGTTCGCGAGAGTGGTGGCACAGTGGTTAGCACACTGCACTCCGAACCCCTGGCAACCCGAGTTCGATACTTGGACACGGCGATAACATCAGTTTGCCGCGAGTGATATCTGAACCCGTCCGATAAAAAAATAAACATGATAACCAGCGTGGTGAAGTATGGTCACCCCCCCCCCCCCGCCCTTACGATGAACACGGTGTGGGGAGGCCCTTCATTCACCATTGAATGCTCAAATGTCCGCACGGATTGGGTTCACAATCCCACCATTCGGGACACCACCATCACCGTAGCCGGTTGTGTAAATTACACATTCCTATGGCAGGGGGCAAGTATTTCTACACGACGTCTGTTGACCCCCCCCCCCTCCCCCGAGGGAGGAAGGGCTGATGGGCTGAGTCGAACGAGAATGTGAGCGGTGGGCTCAGTGGTTAGCGCACGGCGAGCCGATGTCAAGTCATGGTGTTGACTCAACCTGAACAAAAATAAAAATGTATGGCTGGTGCGGTATATAAAAAAAACAAAGGCGGTCGGGCGTGGTGTCGGCACCCCACTCGCTCATAGGTGCCACGTGTGGCGGCCTTAATAGGTGCTCGCTAACAGCACTTGCCCCAACAGTCAATTCAAAGGCTATCCCGGGAATCTTCATCTTTTTTAACATACGGCAGTGTAGTTCGCTGGTGTGTTTATTTTAATGTGTTTATAAATACATTGCCAGTGAGGGTGGGCTGTTTATTATGTGTGTGTTTATACACACGTATGCAGTTTGCATTTCAATGCATAAAACTCGATTTCAATGCATAAAACAAGTGTACAGTCTGTCCGTTTGTGTGTGCGTGGGTATGTGTTGCATTATCAGTGTGTCTATGTATGTGTGCGTAGGTATGTATTACATTGTCAGTGTGTCTATGTATGTGTGCGTGGGTATGTGTTGCATTGTCAGTGTGTCTATGTATGTGTGCGTGGGTTTGTGTTGCATTGTCAGTGTGTTTGTGTATGTGTGCGTGGGTATGTGTTGCATTGTCAGTGTGTTTGTGTATGTGTAACGGCTCTCGGACACATGGATTGTAGAGGGTTTATTTATTTTTGTCGGTCGCTTTACAGCGATCACTTGAATACTTCGGCGACGCGAAGACAGCGACGACCGTGGTCAGGGGCGGAACGTGGCCATCGCTCTGCCCCTGGCCACGCCCTTACTTCTCGAACTCTCTGGCGAGTTCCTGAACCTTCCTGGAGCTTCCAGATTGTTTGATTATCCGTCACCTCGCCTGTTATTACCACTTGTGACCGCTAGCCTTCTATATTATCTCCACACCCATAATTACCGCTCGTGACCGCTAGTCCGCGCATTGTCATTACCCATGCACTGTCTATACATACGCACTGTATTTGCATCACCCCCCCCCCACCCCTTTCTTAAAAAGTAGCTGTCTCGGCGATGAACAAAAAAAATGTGCGTTGGGGCAGAAGAACTGCATACAAATAATCCCGATGCCCGACGATCGCAATTATAACGGCCTATTATGATGGGTGAGCGGTGTGAACCGACCCACCCGATAACAACAATCAAGAACACAATAATTATCTCCCTCGACCGACCGCCACAATAATAATCATAACCGTCATGGTCACCAACCACACACCACCGCAGGTCGCTTGAGGGGAATTTTCAAAGTCCATGGTTTAGGGCTTCCAGCTCTACTAGCGCATCTTGAAGCACTTTGACCGGGTTCTTGATGCCGGTCCCTCGCCCATGGCGGATTTTTGTACCTCTCTGCACAAAAGCCTTGAAGGGGCAGGCTCATCCCTGGCTTCCTTGGAAGGACTAGACCGGGCTCCAGAGACCGGTCTATCACACGAGGCGGATTCTTGTGACTCCCCGGACATCAGGGGCTTGGAAACTGTGGGCGGCACAACACATTTTCCTTAACGCACGGTTTCTTTGGCCGACCACCCCGGCACGTTGGACTCACCAGATACCGGCCATACAGGACATGGGGATGAGCTGTCTGGGTGGGGATGTACAAATGGTTTTAAGCGTAGGACGGCGACGTCCTGCCTGTATTCACACACACTGCGGCCGTTTCACTTCTATGACTTCCAAGGGACCACGACATGGCCGGTGTAGTTTGGGGCGCGTACGCAGCGGCACCTGTGGGCAAAAAAACCATGCCGTGTCCTCAACTGCCCATGGAAGCGCGTGCTCATGCTGCCCTGTGTGTTTTTCATTCGCGGCTTGCGCCCTGGCAGTATTTTCTCGAGCTGCTTAATGCGCCTCTGCCACACGACCGAGCGTAATCTGCAGAGGTCCGGGAATAGATGTTTTTGTCTTCCCTGAGGCCGTACCCAATTGAGCCTCAATGGGGGGTTCATTCTCCCGCTCATACATTAGAAAAAAAGGGGAGAATCCCGTAGAGGCGTGTGGGAATGCCAGGACCCCAGGAACATGCAAAAGTCCAAATCCGTCTGTGCCTCATTAACCACTTGACAGAGCATAGATGTTATAGTATGGTGAAATTCTAATCCTTTTCGTACCCAGTGAGTCACACACTTCATGCAGCAGTTTAGACTAAAATTTTCGACCCTGGTCAGTGAGAAGCTGCTCCAGGGCTCCCTTGTCCATCACGTAGCCGTGCAGGAATGCATCTGCAATGGATGCAGCTGTTTGGTCAGGCAATGGCCAAGCCATTGGCCACCAGGTAAAATACTCCACCCCGACCAGAATGCACTTGTTCCCATTTTGAGTACACGGAAAAGATCCCAGGATGTCTAGCACAACTAATTCGTTGATTAGGGACACTGTGATGGACTGCAACGGGGGCTCAGACTTTTCAACGGGGGCTCTTGGCGCGCACACTCTGTGCAACCCGCGACTAAATGGTGAACATTGGACGACATTCCCGGCCAATAAAAGTCCCGTTGCAAGGTCAACAACGTTTTCCAATGCCCGAGGTGCAATCATTTGTTGTCATGTACCGCCCACGTCAGCTTACCCCGTAGGGAAGTGGGGACCAATAGCCATCGACGCGGTGAGACCTCGTCCCATCTTATTAGTAGACCTTCACGGAGAACAAACCCCGAGACTCCCGAAGAGGTAGGGTTGTCGCGATTTGTTTCCGCGTGGTGCCGCAAAGTTAACAAGGAGCTGTCCCCCATCTGCAGTTGCCCCCATTCCACGTGTGAGCCCCAAGGTGTTATTCGTAGGCGTGATCACTCCGGCTGGCTCTGCATCACTTAATGCTGCTACGACCTGTGACAACCCAGCTGCAGGAGGTTTACACCGTCCGCGCCGGACACACATGCACACCGTTCCTCCTGAGGCAACCGAGACAGTGCATCCACATTGCAGTGCCTTAAGCCCTTCCGATAGAATACGCGGAAGGAATATTCCTGAGGTATCTCTAGCCAGCTGGCCGGAAGGCTGGTCTACTAGTAGGGAATACTGCAGGGCCGCATGGTCCGTGCGGATTGCGAACTCCCTGCCATATAGATAAGGCCTGTACTCTTTGGTTCTTTCGGTAAAGTCACATAGAAAGAAAATAAATTAAATAATAATAGAATACGACGTTTCGATTGCAACACAAGCAACCATCATCAGGTAAGAATGAATGAGAAAACAAACATAGTAAAATTAGAAATATGATGCAATACAACACAGAGTCGGCTACCACAATAGTCAACACACTACCTGGTTGATTACGTTCTTCCAAAGATTGCAAAATTTGAGAAAGAGACAAAACACAGACACGGAGACACATAGACAGACACACTAGCAGAGAGAGACACACAGAGATACACATATATAGACACACATATAGACAAACAGAAAGGCAACGCCTCTATGTCGAGGCCTTAAATAGAGAGAGGGGGGTGGGGCAGAGAGGGGGGGGGGGATTTGGGTAGAAAACAATGAGAGAGTTGTGTGGAATTCCTGCCCATAGCGGCCGGAGGAGAAACAATGGACTTATAAACAAACAAGCACGGCAAAATTTAGAGCGAGAAATAGGAAGTTTGAGAAAACAAATGTAGTAAAATGTTTGTTTTCTCATTCATTCTTACCTGGTGATGGTTGCTTGTGTTGCAATCAAAACGTCGTATTCTATTATTACATTTATTTTCTTTCTACGTGACTTTATCGAAAGAACCAAAGGGTAATTCCTGCAGTCACGAAAGCTTTGAATCTAGAAAGGCCTGTACTGTTGGATAAAGTAGACCATGGACAAAAGTTCCCGGCGGGTAACACAATACTGCTGCTCCGCAATAACCCTTTGAACCCCACCTTTCACCTGAAACAGGACAGCCCCTATGCCTAGGTCACTGGCATCTGTGTCTAGGATGAACGGCAGGGAAAAATCTGGATAATCAAGGGGGGGCACATTGGAGAGGTGATTGCGAAGCGCAACAAACGCAGCCTCCTCCTCACCCCATTTAAACGTCTGGTTTTTAGCAGTCAGGGCATGCAAGGGTTTTGCAACTGTCGCGAACTGTGGAACGGACCATCGGTAGTAAGAAGGAACCCCAACACAACTGTGCACCTCTCCCACAGTCTTCAAGGTTGGCCAATCATGTATGCACTCCGTTTTGTCTAGGTCTGTAGCTATCCCAAAACTGCTTAAAATGTGGCCCAAATATCGTACTGAGGTTTTTAACAGATGACATTTTGGAGGCTTAAATTTCACATTAGCCGAATGTACTCTTGAGAAAACTGCTCGCAACCATTGCAAATGTTCTTCGAATGTGCGACCAAACACAATATTGTCCAAATAAATGAGGCATGAGCCCAATTTCAATCCTGCTAGAACCAACTCCATAAGTCCCTGGAATGTGGCATGCGCCGAATTCAATCCCATAGGAAGACAATTTAAATTATACAGTCCATGAGGCGATCTAAATACAGTTTTTGGTTTAGATGACTCGTTCAGGAGTAATTGCCAAAACCCCGACAATAAATCCAATGTTGAAAAAAAACGAGTGCCTGACAATGCATCCAGAGAATCATCCATACGCAGAAGCGAATATACATCTGTCACCGAGACCTTGTTCAATTGAGGGAAATCAACGCAAAACCTTAAACTCCCATCCAATTTTTTCACCAATACCGCAGGGGCTCCCCAAGGGCTGTTTAACAGTGAAATTATATCGGCCGCCAACATTTCCTCCACTGCCTGCTGCACATGCACCTTTTCTACAGAACTCAAATGGTATGAGTTCTGGCGAATAGGAGCTGCGTCACCCGTATAAATATGGCGCTGCAGCAGCGAGGTACGACCAATGTCAAACTTGCCCTTGATAAAAATTTCCGAAAATTGCCATAGCAATGACCACAATTCGCCCGTTGTGCATCAGATAAATCCAGAATATCGTTGCACCAATTTTCAGCCCATGCCCCATTCAACTAATTTGACTCGGCTCCCTCCTCCACCACACCTGCGACATCCACCGCAGTTGAGTCCACAGCCTCGAAAACATGTAGCCGTTGCGTGGGCCTGTACAGTACCCGCCTGGACCACAGCCATCCCCACACCCATATTTAACACTTGCATAAATGGCTCCTGGCTCATCCGCAGGATCGTCTGCACACCCCCCAGCGTAAGCCCACGGGTCGCTGTGTTGGACGGAGTAAGGAGGACTCCCGCATTGGGGTTGGCCAAATGTAAGCATTTGTGGTAATGCAAAGGGACCAACATTTGCGTGCCTGGCAGAATCTTTACCAATTAATTCACCAGGGATTGAACTTTTACGTTCATAACTGGCTTCCAAAAACCACAATCGCTGTCCTAACAGCATTTCGATGCATCTCTGGTCCGTCAGAATCTTAAGAGGCATTTTACTAAAAAAGTCGGTTCCCAACAGATAAGGAACTGCCAGTGTTTTTGAAATCACAGGCCCGACATTTCAATTTCCCCAATCTTTACGCAAGCCCCTACCTGCCCTACGATTCCCATCCTCCCTCTGTTAGCTGCAACACACGCATTCCCCACCAGCATAACGCAACGGCCCCTTGATGGTAACATCTCATATATCCACTCCGAGATAATAGTAGCTGAGGCACCTGTGTCTATCAAGAAGCGCACCTCTACCCCTTCGATGGAGCCGGCCACTTCCAATGTGGGGTGAAAATGACGCTTGGAACACGGGATGCCCTAGATGCACGAGGTGGTTTGGCCCAGGTGTCTGGTGTGTCGCGACTTGCCTGCCGGGGCTGTGGAGGGGTCGTCGGCGGAAGGGTGGATCTCGACGATGCCGTCGTTGGTCGGGCATCGCTCCTGGCTGTCGACACATGAAGCAGGCGATGGTGGGTGTCTCCTGCTGAGGAGTCGCCTCCTCCCGTCGCCTTGCCATCAAACCCAGCCACCCACAGCACGACCCCCATCTCCTGCGCCAACACCAGCATCTTTTCCATGGCCAAAGAGTCCAGTGCCGTTTGATCCATGCGTGGGTACGCTGCCTGCCCCAGCACCATCAGCGCGCTGTGGTAAGCGAGGGGCATCTCGGCCTCCCCCCACCTCCGCTGCAGAGACTTCTTGCATGTGCTGGATGGCGGGTCAAAGACGGCCACCATCTCCTTCTATGCCTGCTGAAGGGTGGCCCTCATGTCCTCAGGAATGGCTCGGTACGCTGCAAGGGCGTCGTCATCAAGCGCAGTCGGCAAGGCCCTCAGAGCTTCATCCTCCATCGACCCTGTTGATAAATATGCCTCCTCAAATCTCTGGGTAAAAGTGGCCCAGTAACACCCCGCTGCAACAAATTCCCTAACGGGAGGCATTCGTCTTGGCCGGTCCGCTGCTCTCCCCTGCGTCACCAGAGATGGAGTTGATTCCGTTGCCACCTGGGTCACCCGTGAAATGTCGGTTGTCGATCACGCCACCTCCACCGTGGGATAAATGGCGGCCGGTGGTTGCGTGGGCTCCACTGCAAGGGCAATGGCAGCCGCCATTCGTGCGGGCTGCTGGCAACCAGCTCCCTCTTTTTCCGCCACTGCCGTCGCTTCTCCTGCACCCACGGGTTCGTAGACCGAGACCCCATTTCCTAGGACTGCTTTGAGGAGGATCTCCTCCTCATCTTCTCCCTCATCCGAAGTCGATTTAGGTGGGTTATTTTTTCTTGTATATTTTGACATACTGATGCAGCCACTTCTGATACCAGTTGTAACGACTCTCTGACACATGGACTGTAGAGGGTTTATTTATTTTGGTCGGTCGCTTCAAAATGATGACTTGAACACAGTGACGATGCAAAGACAGCGATGGCGCGAAGACAGCGATGACTGAAGACAGCGACGACCGACATGACAACAGTGCTCCCGGACCGTGACGACCCCGACTTCAACAGCAGTCTAGAACCTTGATTCTCACCCCTTTTTATTCCCAGTGTGGCCAACGCTTCACCCCTGGCCATCGCCCTTACATATCTAACTCTCTGGCGAGTTCCCGAACCTTCCTGGAGATTCCAGATCGTTCCCTTCTCTGTCACCTCGCCTGTTATTACCATTTGTGACCGCTAGCCTTCTATATTATCTCTACACCCGTAATTACCGCTCGTGACCGCTAGTCCACGTACTGTCTTTACACACGCACTGTCTTTACATGTGTGCGTGGGTATGTGTTGGATTATCAGTGTGTTTATGTATGTGTGCGTAGGTATGTGTTGCATTGCTCATGTGATGGCTAACAGCACATAGCCTAACAGTCTGTTAAAATACTATATGAGAGAGGGGGGTCTTAGTCTTTGTTTATGTAGGTCGACTCAGCCTCAAATGAGTGTCTGGTGCAGTGTGTAACGATCGCCACTTGGGGAGACAAAGGCGGCCGGGCGTGGTGCTGGCTACCAACCAACCCTTCCTGTGCCATGCCGGCCTTCATAGGCACTGCTACTCGCTTACAGCACTTGCCCCTTCCACCACTACACCACCAGCACTACACCACCGCCACTACACCACAACCACTACACTACCACTACACCATTACACCACCACTGCACCACCACCACTACACAACCGTGGCTGTTGCATTCGTTGTTTTCTCAATCAAAAACATGGACGCGTTATGTATATTGCCAGGCACTTGTATTTTATGTGGCAAAAACCGGTTATAACGGTAACCAGTTTTCATTGGGTTTTACGATGTTACCGGTAATTCAAAACAAGAAAATACGATTTTAACGACCCGGCCACTTGGTGTGGCGAATGTCCACTACCAGTGGTGTCCACCACGGGCGGTGTCCACCATGGGCAGTGTCTACCATGAGCGGTGGAGACTGCCCGAGTTTTCAACCATAAATTGTCCACCATAAGCGGTGTCCACCACCAGTGTTGTCCACCACAGGCGGTGTCCACCATAAGCAGTGTCCACCATGAGCGGTGTCCACCACGAGCGGTGTCCACCATGGGTGGTTTCCACCACGGGCAGTCTCCACCATGAGCCTTGTCAACTATGAGCAGGAATCTCATAGCACAACGCCGTGCGACGCGGCCCCTATTCACCGTCTATAGACACGGCTCCTATTCACTGTCTATATCCCGTGGATGTTCCCTATCACAAGCGGTCTATTCTACACAATAGCTCGGGCAGCCTTTTAATGAAAAATATACTCATAAGCAGCTGCGCCCATGCTGACCCTTGCTATCCGAGACATCTATGATTCGGAGAGATAAAACGCGATTTAAATATATATCTTTGTTAGCATTTGCCACCCTCTCTTGTAGAGTGATAAAAGCATTCTTTGGTGGCCAAAGGCTCATGGACACAACAAACGTTGTTTTATTACTAATGCCAAGGCTCTGTGACTTATTATATCACGACCGTGATATATTCATCCAATTATCTGGTGGTGGTGCTGCTGCGTCAGGAGTGGTGCGTGAGCAAATACTCAACTACACGAACGCCTGTCAGTAATATAACGCCGTAGCCTTCAAGGGGAATGTATAATATGCGATACATTTTCACGCGTTACGTGCTTTCAAGAAAGGCCCAGTCGGCACCCCCAAAACGTTGGCCATATTATATTTGAACCTGTCCTGGACCTTTTTCTCGAGGTCGACTCAGCCTTAAACAAACAACAAAAATGAGTACCCGCCTGCAGTGTTGTGTGTAGTGAGTCCAACTGAGTCGCTGACGATAACTTGGTAGCAACACTATTTATTCACACAACAGCACGAACATAACACAACCTACGCTCGGGTCTCGAATGCCCATCTAACCACGCTACGGCAGAACTAGACACGGTTCACTATCCCGGTCTGGACCACGAGCTGGGTCCCGGACCGTGTGGCTGGAGCCTTCTTCTCCCCGATGTGGATCTTCGAACACCAACACTTGAAAAACCCCGAGCTCCTCATGGAGCTCTCGTTTTATGATCCCGGGCTGGGGCTGGCTCCGCCCTAAGCCCCGCCCACCTTCCAGGCTTCTCGAGCTCCTTCTCGAATGTTCCCGGGAGCTCTCCGGGACCACGTGACCGCCCCTCGGCCCCCGTCCACCGGTGGCCCCCCTCCAGTATCGTCCGATCACGTGACAACAGGTCAGCCAGAGTGTCATTCCCCAGGGTAACCCTGGCCAGCTGACGCTCACTCTCGCTCCCTCACTGGGAGCCGGCACCGCACTCTGTTCGCGGTACCTCCGCGTTAACCCATCCAACGCTAGTGTTGGTACTGCAGCCCGCAACCCGGGCTGCCCGCAATGACAACATTACCGGCCGTGACTTCGCAAGTTCCGGCACCACACAGTGACAGGTACAGTCACTACACAAACATTAGCACCGGGCAGACGAAAAGGCGGGTGGGGGCGTTGGTGCTGGCCACCCACAGCCCTCCTGCGTGCCTTCATAGGCGCTTGCTAACAGCACTTGCCCCAACGGTCTGTGACAGACTATGCTGCTCGGTAGAGTTTGGGGGTTCTTTGTCTTTGAGTAGTAACTGTGCCTCGAGGGTGTCTGTCCACAATGCAGTGGATATATGGAGCTAGTCCCAAGCCTGGATAAAAAAGGAGGGAGGGGTCGGGGGCTGAAAAGCGTGGTACCGATACTTCGGCCGTGAAGAAAAATAAAAAAAGACTTAGAGTAAATACAATGCAACATGACTCCCACAGAAGAATAAGAAGAGGAAGTGGAAGAGGAAGAAGAAGAATACTGGCTAGGACGTCGGCTTGAATCAACAAGGTCCGTGTCTCCCAGACGAGCAGCCCCGCAGGATTGGGTTGAAAAACTTTCTACTGGCAAAGCAGCAGCAGTAGTAGCAGCGATGACAGCCATTAGGAAAGAAAGCGGCCAACTTCCCAAAAGAACGAAGAGGCTGAGAATGGCGAATGAGGAGATCACAGTCAGGGACGTGGAGTGTGAGAACACTGTGGACAATGGGGCAGTTAAGAGCTGCGAAGAAAGGAAATGGATATATACCGAGCACGAGGTACTAGGACTTGCAGAATTGCGATGGACAGGAATGAGGGGGATAAATGGGGGGTGAAGTGATCTGGTCGTGTGATAATAAAGTGCACACCAGAGAAGTTGGGGCTCTTGTTGAGCGTAAAAGCCAAAGCATCATTATTTGGAGACAGACCGGTTACTCCGACGGTAATTGTAGCGAGATTTAATGGGCAACACCTAAATATCTCCATCGTCCAAATGTATGCAACAGCATCAGTCAGCACAGATGATGACACTGAAGAATTCTAAGTAATGCTGGAAAAGCACTTTAAAGGAACTGCCTCCCAAAGATATTAGGACAATTGTGGGAGAAATACGAATTAGGAAATGTCGAGTGGAATCAGGGGGCAGGGGGGAATACAACAGCTTAGCATCGACAGCACTAGCACTGAAGGAGATTGTGGAGCAAGCAGTAGTAGCAACATGCAGGGGTGGCCACCCATCCGTGTAGGCAAACTAGGGCGGTCGCCTCGGGTGCCAAGTTAAGTGGGGCGCCAAATTCGAGGGAAAAAAATACAAATTAAATTTAAAAAATTACAAATTAAATAAACGAATATGTCGTTATTTCACTTCCCGTGTGCGTATGGAAGGAATATGAATTATAATAAATTTCTCAATGTTTCTTAGAATTTCTTCACTTAAAGTATTTTATTTAATGCAAAAATAAATAGCGTAAATCGGACTTAAATATCGTCAAGCTGTCATGTACAAATCTTTTCTGAAAATGTCGTGTGTCTCTATTTAATCTGATCTCAAAAACATCAGTTGGACAGGTAAACGTACGGACAAACCAAATAATGATGTCTCTATTTAAAAACAATTATCTTACAAATACATTAAACGGAACATAGGGGCAACAAATTTTCCAGTTTGCCAAAAAACCTCAGCCTAGATCTGCCCTTGGGGTTTTGGGGTGGGGTGCCGATTGCATGCATCACCTTAGGGGGGTACTAGTTGCTGGCAGCCCATCTCGGGCCGCCCCTAGCAACACCACCATTAGTTGTAAAACCCAGAAGAAATGGATAACTGAAAAAACCTTGGAACTAGCAGAGAGGAAAAGATGAAAAATAAGGTGAAAGATAAAGCAATCGGATGAGATGGCAACTAAGTACAAGCAGCTATGCAATGAGGTAAGGACATCGGCAAGAAAGGATTGAGCCAGAGGTGACTGCAAAGGAAACGTAGTGACATTGAATGTTGCGCGGGAGAATACAAGACCAAGAGAGGTGCACAAACGATCAAGAGCACAAAGAGGAAGTGGCAGCCGAGGAAAACGGCGATAAAAGGCAAGGACGGCAAGATCTTGGTGGACAAAGAAGAGACAACAAAGAGGTGGACTGAGTATTGCAGCGATTTGTATCAGGATACGGGTCAATAGAACAAAGAGCTGCTGGATGAACTGGAAAAGATGTCCCCACCACCGAGGGATGATGAAAATGATAACGTCTTGTACGAAGAGGTGGAAAGGTCAATACGACATGTGAAGAAAAAGTTCAGGAGCGGGCGGCATAAGCGGAGAAAGGAGCGGGCGGCATAAGCGGAAAAAAGATGAAAGCCGGAGTGAAGGAACTTATCAAATCAATCCACAAGCTATGCAAGCAAGTATCGAGAGAAGATGAAATACCAGAGGAGTGGACAAAATCCATCATTGTGACGATACCCAAGAAAGGAGAGCTCACCCATTGTAAAAATGACAGAACCATTGCAGTAATGAGCCAGCTCAGGCAGGCCCAGAAGTAATGCCGGTGTCGTTTAAACTGGCTTCCATTTCACCATAATTAAAAGCAGCCAGGTCTTGACTCCAATGTTGTGTCAGACTGTAGGCCGATTTCACATCTTCCGTTTCTGTAAAAAATCTTGGAACCATGTGGTAGCTCAGCAGTTGCAGGAACATCTTACAAACCACAACCTCTTTGGGCCATTCCGGTCTGCGTTTAGGCCACTGCACAGTACTGAGGCAGTGCTTGTTAAGGTGGTCAATGATATTTTCATGACCTCTGATTCTGGCTTACTTTTGAGCCTGGTGTTGTTGGATCTTAGTGTGGTGTTCAAATACCGTCTGCTCAAGCGCCTCGAGACTCTGATTGGCATCAGTGGTGCAGCTCTTTCCTGGCCTATCACCTCTTTGGCCGATCGGAAACAGTTTGACACGTTAGGGGGCCACACATCTGAAACTTGCCTAGTCGCCACTGGTATCCTCCAGAGGTCGATTTTAGGGTTCTTTGTTATTTTCCATCTCTATGTTGCCTCTTGGGAGCATTTTCAGTCACCATGGTCTGAATGATCATATTTATGCTGACGACACATCTGCATCAAAACGCCCTGTTCAGTTGGTGCGACACGGAATGTTTTAAATGAGGTTGCAGCTTGTCCAAAAACGCTGCTGCCCCAGGGTTTTGTGTGGACTGATGAAACATGAGCAAGTCGCACCTCTTCTTCATTCCCTGTGTAGTGGGCTCAAAGGGAGACTCAGGCTTAACGTTGGAGGCAACACATTTATTAACACCAACACTATACACAAAGGGGTAACTGCCTCTTCACCAGATATTAACCTATGGTGGTGGTCCACCAAGCTAACTACACTAACTATACTGGGAGTAGCTACGATGGACTGGACCCAAGCTTGGGTCCAGGTCCGTGTCGGTCTTGTCTTCAAGTGGAGGAGTTGCACCTCGATTCTTCAGGATCACAACAGCAGTCGGTCCCACTGAGAGCCTGGCTTTTATCCCCCATGGCAGGGCTCACTCCGCCCCTAGCTACGATCTCCTCAAACCATCGAGAAGGATCTCTGCTGGACAAGTGGTCCCCCCAGCCCCCGTTTTGGGGGTCCTCAGGTAGACTCCCCCTGTCACGTGTCCTCCGGGGTCAACCAGAGTGCCATGGCCCCATGGAAACCCGTTCCCGAAGCCGGCACCCCGCCTGCACCCTACCCTCTAGGGCTGCCATTGCACCCAGTGCAGGGGGTGCTACTACTGGTCGCTGTCGTTTCGTGTTCCTCGAGCTCCGCTGGGGCCGGTAGTGCATCCGCCCTCGGTGGTGTTCGTGATGACAGTACATGTGTAATGCGAGCGTAAACGGGGTTCGCTGCTGGGCTCTGGCCCAATCATATGGCCCGGGGTATTGGGGGGCGGAGCCCAGTATGGGGGCATATGGGAGGGCCCGCCGTTCACTTCGGGTCCAATCGGAAGCGAGGTGAATGGGGGTGGAGCCAGCAGGGCGCTATGGGAAGGCCGGATCTGACGGTCCGGAAGGGGAGGAGACAGGATCACATGGTAAAAGGGTTATAGGTGGGAGCCCGGAAGGGCTCCGGGTCAGTTGGGAGAGTCACGAAGCTGGACCACGTTGGGTGGCCGGAGGGAATCCGTGCCAGCAGCCACGTGACTGAAGGGGCTTCGGCACACCATCGGCCAGCGGTGTGCGGAGTGGGAGAGCGGAAGGACTGACAAGGAAGCGCGTGCGGAGCGCGTGTGAGGAGACGCTGGTCCGCTGTTGGGACCAGCGGGGTGCGAGCAAGAAGCTAAATAAAGAGCAACGGAGACCAGCAGTGTGTGACGAAGTTATTTATTACACATGGTATGGCGTGCCTTTGCCAGGCAGGCCACACACACAGTGACATCCGGCGATGTAGCTACACCTGCATTGGCTTCCAGCTAAATAGAATATCGAATTTAAAGTTCTTGTATTGGCCTCCAAGGCGCTGAGAGGGGTCATTAGCTCCGTGATTTATCAGTGATCTGCTGAAACCGTACGCTGTCCCTGTCTGGCAAATTCGCTCCACCAACTCCGGGCACCTGGAGTGGTACTGAGGACAAATCCGCATTCGATGGGTGATGATAGGGTGTCCAGTAACCAGCCACCTCGTTTGTGAAATTGTCTTGCCCCAGTCCGGTAGGGACGCTTCGTCCAGGTTTTAAGGGCTTGTCTGAAAACACTTTATTTTCACTTGCGTATCCCCATCTATGGAGGGTTTTTTCCTCTTAGTTTTAATATTCAGGGTTTTTACTGGCATTGTGTTGTATTCAGGTATTGTGTGAATGGTGTCATATATACAACTGAGGATTATTTACTTATGATAGTGTAATAAAAGACTCCGTTAGGCGATGCTGGTCTTCATTTGTCTTTTATTTAGGTTCTTCTCCGCACCCCCCACTGGCCTCCTCTTGGACCAGTGTCATCTCGTGCGCGCCCCGCGCACGCTCCCTCTCGTGTGCCACGCACGCTCTCTCTCTCTCGCGTGCCACGCACGCTCTCTCTCGCGTGCCCCGCACACTCCTCCGTTAGCTCCTCTATTCCCGCACTCCGCACACTGCTGGCCGACGGCGTTCAGAGGTCCTTCGGCCATGTGGCCGATGGCGCGGCTCTTTCTTCACCACCAAACGTGGCTCAGCCTCTTAACTTCCCCGACTGCCCCGATCTCTTCTGGGCTCCCACTTATATACATTCCCCCCACGTGACCCTGACTCCTCCCCTTCCGGATCATCAGATCCGGCCTTCCCATACTACCCCGCTGGCTCCGCCCCCATTCACCTCGCCTCCCATTGGAACCGAGGTGAACGGTGGCCCCTCCCACACGCCCCGCAGACCAATACCCCGGGCCGTGTGATTGGACCCGAGCCCAGCAACAACCCCATTTACGCTTGCATTACATGACCCCCCCCCCTGATAAAAAAAAGCCAGCCGTCCCGGCTGCAATAGGACAAAATAATGCGAGCGACAGCATCACAATCAAGAATCACCAGACACAACGGAGAGTATAACAACAACACAATTAACGAAAGGAAAGGGATTTGAAACGAGTGCGGGTCGCCGGCCCGTCCTTCACGAGAGGCGGCACCCTCAAAGGTAGCAGTCCCGACAGGGTTTTAGGAGTGGCATTACCGGAACCATCCACCGCTGGTGGAGGCCTGTCCGCCCCAGCACCCCGTTCCCCAGAGAGGTTCGTAGTCGGGGCCCCCTGCAACTGCAACCGCGGCGGGGTTGGAGGGGCAGCGGGGCCAAGTGTCCCCGTCGCCGTGGTAGGCCCACCTGGTGCAAGAATCCCTGTGTCTGGCAGGATCACAGCCGGCCCGTCTACAGGAGGCATGACAGGCGTGCTTGCAGGTTGAACAGGCAAAGTCAGTGGCATGTCGGACACGACAGACACCGGCAAGGCAACGTTAGGAGATGACGCATCCACTCGCGGGGCCACGTAGGGTTTCAATCGGGACGTGTGAACCAACGCCGCGATCCGACCCGAACACGCGCGGACTGCGGGCTAGGGACCTCAATAAGCACAACCGGCCCCTGCCAGGGTTTGTGCAACTTAGGGGAGGTCCCCACCGGTACCTGTGGGCAGTGGAGCCAGGCCATGTCCCCCACTCGCCAGGTGGACCCACAATGACAGCGCCGGGCGCAACGTTCGTTCCAGGCCTGGGTCCTGGCCGTAGCCAATCGGGCCACCTCCTGCGCCTCCGCCACGCGTCGAGCGGCGTCATGAATATACTCGGGGAGGGGCTTAACAGGACCCCTCGCCCGCGTGCCAAGTTGCACTTCCGCCGGCGGCACATTCTCGCGGCCGTACATTAAAAAGAAGGGTGAGTACCCTGTTGATGCATGCGGCGCCATCCGGTAAGTGGAGAGCACCCCAGGGATATGCAAATCCCAATCGGCCTGCTTCTCGCTAACCGTATGACAGAGCATGGCCGACAGGGTCCGGTTCAACCGTTCAACCATCCCATCAGTTTGTGGATGGTAGGGAGACGTCCGAACCTTCTTAGTCCCCAGTGCGTCGCACACATCCCGCAATAGGTTGGAAGAAAAATTTCGCCCTTGGTCTGTAAGCAACCTTTCCGGCGCCCCCTTGTCCATCACATATCCGAACAGAAATGCCTCCGTGATAGACGCCGCCGACTGGTCGGGCAAGGGCCAGGCCATCGGACAACGGGAAAGATTTTCAACCCTGACCAACAAAAAGTTTGTTCCCCCGAGCGGACGGGGGAAAGGGCCCCAGAATATCCAACGCCACTAACTCGTCAACCCGCGACACTTGTATCGACTGCACTGGGGGAACATATGGTTGCTTAGGCTTCCGCCGGCACAGTCGGAGCACGCCCAACATGCCCGACGACATCAGTCGTCATGCCGTGCCAAAAAAAATCCCGCTGTAACTTCAACAAGGTTTTTTGCACCCCGAGATGTAACAACTTCTCAGCTTGCAGAATCCGAATCAAATCATATCGCAACGACGATGGCACAACAAGATGCCAGCAATCGTGCAAGCCTTCCCTCCACATCAACAAGCCGTCATGAAGAGCCGCTCCTGGCGTCCCATCGGACGATGGATATCCCCTCTCCTTTGCAACCCGACTCCATAAGGCCCCCAGCGAATCATCGAGCAATTGCTCTCGAATCCACACGGAACGCGGCAAATTCAAAACCCCATCGGCCGGTTCCAGACACGTGGAAGCCGCGGGCATCTCCACAGTGGACACGACAGGATGCGGGGGCTGTGGAACCCGCGTGCACCTATTCGTGCCAGAGGCACAGGCGCAGGAGGATCCCTGCGGAAATCGGGAGAGCGCGTCCGCGTTTGCGTGACGCGACCCCTTACGATATTGAATCTCAAACGAAAATTCCTGCAAAGTTTCCAACCATCGCGCCAATTGGCCAGACGGTTGGTCAACTTTCAGGGAATATTGTAGAGCCGCGTGGTCCGTGCGCACAATAAATTTGCGGCCATACAAATACGGCCAGTATTGGCGGACAAAATGCACTATAGCCAACAGTTCCCGGCGGGTAACGCAGTAGCGGGTCTCTGCCGGAGATAAAATGCGGCTCCCGTAAGCCACCACGCGCTCAACGCCACCCTTAAACTGCGATAAGATGGCCCCAATCCCCGTGTCACTAGCGTCAGTATCCAGAATAAAAGGCAGAGTGAAATCAGGGTAGTCCAGCGTCGGCGCTGATGCCAAGCGATCGCGTAGGCCATGAAAGGCCGCCTCCTCTGCCGGCCCCCAGCTGAACCTCTGGTTCTTTGCCGTAAGGAGGTGCAACAGCCTAGCGATCATGGCAAAATTTGGAACGAACCTGCGATAATAGGAAGCGAACCCAACAAAACGACGCACATCACCCACCATGGCCGGAATCGGCCAGTCCCGGATGCACGCCGTTTTCTCCGGGTCCGTGGCCACACCGTCAGAGCTGACTATGTGGCCCAAATAGCGCACGGATTGTTGCAAAAGGTGACACTTCTTGGGCTTAAATTTCAAATTGGCGGAACGCACCCTAGCAAAAACAGCATACAATCTCTGAAGATGCTCCTCAACGTATGGCTGAACACAATAACATCATCAAAATATATCAAGCACGTGTCCCACTGCAGACCAGTCAACACGAGTTCCATCAACCTCTGGAACGTAGCAGAGGCGGCGTTCAACCCTATGGGAAGACAATTAAACTGAAACAGGCCCTGTGATGTACGGAAAGCCGTCTTTTCCCTCGAGGACTCGTCAGGGGGAGCTGCCAGAACCCCGAAGAGAGGTCAAGAGTGGAAAAAAATTTCCCCCCAGACAAGGCATCGAGGAAATCATCCATACGCGGCAGGGAGTAAGCGTCCGCAACCGACACCTTGTTTAACTTCCGAAAATCGACACAAAACCGTAATTTACCATCCTTTTTCTTTACCAGGACCATCAGAGCGCCCCACGGGCTGTTGGAGGGAGAGATAATGTCAGCGGCTAGCATATCATCCACCGCGCCACGTACATGATCCCTCTCCGCCGGGCTCAACCGATGTGGATTCATCCGAATGGGAGCAGCATCCCCGGTATCAATATGGTGGGAGAGCAACGAGGTGCATCCCAGATCAAAATCGTCTTTACTAAAGACATCAGAATATTTCTCCAACAGCGCGCGAAGCGCAGACCACTGGTCCGTAGTCAAGGACGCGTTTTCTTGGCACAACCCGGCGATCCATCGATCGTCCTGTGCCGTCGAGGCCGAAACACCCCTACGAGGCCCCGGTGGGCCGGATCGTCATGGGCCGTGAAGGCGGTCATAGCATGAGCCAAAACCGTTTCAGCCGGCACGACGACATTGTCCACGCCTCCATTCAACACTTGCAAAAACGGAGGCTGACCCGGCCGAACATTCGTTCATGCCTCGACCAGCGCCAGGCCATCCGAAACCGCATTGGATGGCGACAACAACACCCCCGCCGCCCCCTCGACCCCAGGCATGGGCTTCCGATAACGCAGTGGGATAAGCATCTGCGAGCCAGGTGGAATGCCGACCGAAACATCGGATAACGCCTGCACCTGACGGTCCGGAGCGGACTGTCCCCACGGCGACGGCAAAAAAAGAAAATCTTCTGGCCCGCCGGTAACTCAATACAATTCTGATCAACCCTTATCTGAATGGGCATCTTTGCCAGGAAATCGGTCCCCAACAAACACGGCACAGCGAGGGACCTGGAGATTAACACCGTCCCTGAAGCCAACACACCCCCAACCGAAATACGCGCCTCCACCTGACCAACGATGCCCATACTCCCTCCGTTCGCCGCAACACATGAATCGTAAACCGGTCGTACCCGCGACGGCAGAATGGACAGAAGATGGAATATCACGTCCAAGATGATAGTTGCGGACGCGCCCGAATCTACCAAAATCCGCACGTCGACCCCCTGTATCGAACCCGGCACGGTCGATGACCCAGTAGCGGCTGCGACCACCCGACGCAGATCCCTTAGAGTCCCCCTGTTAGAACAGGCCCTCAGAACGCATACCGACGGTGATGCATGAGATGACAGGCCTTGCCGGGTGTCTGATGCGTTCCGACTTGCCTGACACGGTTGATTCTCCGGCGTTGACATCGCGTCCTTGGCCGGGGACTCCGGCTGAAGAGGCGGGCGAGGGCGACTCCGACAGTCCCACGCGAAGTGTCCAAGACGCCCGCAGCGGTAACACGACGAGTCGGCCCGCTGCCCGACTCCCCCCCCCATCTCGACGATCCCTCAGCGGCGGGCCGGAGCGTGACTCTGCTCCCCCTCGAGGAACCCACTGGGCCACCGCAGCAGAGAGATCGCCAGGCCCCCTCTCGTCCGGCACGAAGACGGCCTTTGACGGAGTCCACCCGGCGGCGCCTCCCTCCACGGTCGGGCTCCCCGTCCAGGCGGTCACTTGTGCCAACGGCGCAAGTTGAACTGCGCGTCGAGGCACTTGGCTGCCATCCGGGAGGTCAGCTGCTCATGGCCGCATATCGGCATCGGAATGCCCAAGTCCTTGGACAGCTCCAACATCTTACCCAGTATCAAGGGCTCCAACAAGTCGGGCTCTGTCTCTGGATACGCGGCCATGGCCAGCTCAAGCACAGTGCCCCAGAAAGCCACAGGCGATTCCTCGGGTGCCCGTTGCCTCTGGACGAATCTGCGGTGTGCGTCGTCCGGAGGCTCATACGCTTCCGTCATCTCTTCGAACGCCCCTTTCAGCGTCGCTTTCTTCGCGGCCTTAATGGAGCGGAAGAATGTCAAAGACTTGTCGTCCAGGAGCGTCGACAGAACTTCCAAGGCCTCCGCATCCGTCCACTTGGCGGATCGGACGGCCGACTCAAAACGCCAGACAAATGCGCTCCAATCTCCTCCAATTGAGAATTCTTTAATCGTCGTCAGGCGATGGCTGCGAGTCCCCGAGCTGCTGTCTTCCGATGCAGGCGTCTCCTGCTACGGCGACAAGATGGCGTCTTCCCGCCGTGGCAGCGACAAGATGTCGATTTCCCGCCTCGGCAGCGACAAGATGGCGGCTTCTCGCCGTTCGTCCGTGACCACACCCAAGATAGCGGCGTCCTGACGCGTGTCGGAGAGGGCGGGAAGCGTCGGCCCCAATGGCGGACGGCTCGGCCCCGCTTGAAGGCCCGCCATGTGGCCGATCCGGCATCATCGCTGGCGCAACCAGGGTGACTAAATCCAGCAGAACGGCCCGCAGTGAATCAAGCTGGACTGCCACGTTTCGCCAGCTGTCCTCGGCGCCCGTCGACGCAGACGGCCCGGCCGCCCTGACAACATCTTGCACTTCTGTCGTGTCGCTCGCCGCCACCTCGCCCACACCCTCCATTGTCGGGACCGCCACCGCCGGAGGAAGGTCCTCTTTGTCTTCTGAAGATGGTGCAGGTATATTATTTTTCTTGAGATGTCTTGACATCTCGTTCCACTTCTGACCCCAGTGTAATAAAAGACTCCGTTAGGCGATGCTGGTCTCCGTTTGTCTTTTATTTAGGTTCTTCTCCGCACCCCCCACTGGCCTCCTCTCGGACCAGTGTCGTCTCGCGTGCGCCCCACGCAAGCTCCCTCTCGCGTGCCACGCACACTCTCTCTCTCTCGCGTGCCACGCACGCTCTCTCTCGCATGCCCCGCACGCTCCTCCGTTAGCTCCTCTATTCCCGCACTCCGCACACCGCTGGCCAACGGCATGCAGAGGTCCTTCGGCCACGTGGCCGATGGCGCGGCTCTTTCCTCACCACCCAACGTGGCTCAGCCTCTTAACTTCCCCGACTGCCCCGATCTCTTCCGGGCTCCCACTTATATACATTCCCCCCATGTGACCCTGACTCCTCCCCTTCCGGATCCTCAGATCCGGCCTTCCCATACTACCCCGCTGGCTCCGCCCCCATTCACCTCGCCTCCCATTGGAGCCGAGGTGAATGGTGGCCCCTCCCACACGCCCCACAGACCAGGCTCCACCCCCCCAATACCCCGGGCCGTGTGATTGGACCCGAGCCCAGCAACAACCCCATTTACACTCGTATTACAATAGTACTATTAAGTCGATTAAAAGCACAGACTGTGGATTATTTGGCAGACGAACAAGCGGGGTTTTAGAAAAAATAGGAACATGGTGCAGCAAATCTTGATGTTAAGACTTATAGCAGAGAAAGCAAAGAGAAAGGATAGGCTGCTTTACAACTGCATTCTATTCGACTGAGCAAGATATAACGTGGGCAACATGATGATTGTATGGAGTAGGGAAAAGACTGACGCAGATTCTGCAGGATAGAGGTAGTAAAAGTTGGGACAGAAAATAAGAGAATGGTTCCCAAAAACAACAGGTCTACGACTGGGGGATCCACTATCACCAAACAACATCATCCCATAGTTGGCGAGAGTGATGGATGCTATTCAGGACAATGCCACAGGAATATCTGTGCAAGAAGAAATAATAAATACCCTGAGATTCGCAGACGATGTAGATCTGATGAAAAAACACTGCGTGGTACTGCAGGAAAGTGTTCGTACTGCTGAATAAGTCAGGAAAGGATGCAGGACTGAGGATTAATGTGGAAAAGATAAAGACAGTGGTGTTCGGAAGGGAGGCCATTAAGAAAGAAGTAAGACGAGAAAGCAGTAAGAAAGTGTGAATGTAAAGGAATTTATAAACTTGGAAAAACTACTAACGTGACACAACGTCTGCACAAAATAAATGAAAGCGAGAATCCCAAAAAGCAAAAGGAGTAGTGACAGGATTGAATAACATCTGGAGAAGCAAGCAAGTCAGCTACACGACCAAACGGATCATCTTAATCAACATGCGTGTTCAGTACAGCTTTGAATGCCTGCGAGATTTGGACGTTAAAAAGACTGACAGAGATAAGATATTGGCACTGAAAATGTATTTCGACATAATTATACTGCTGCTGCATCTCAGCTGGACCCAAAGAGTGACTAACATAGAAGTGAGAAAAGGGTTACACCATAGAGGAAGGCAACCTGGTGATGATGCAGGCAGTGATGAGAAGGAAACTGGGCTCTAATTGGACACATGTAGTAGGGTGGACAACAACAGGGACATTAACAGCGGTGCTGTTCGGAAAAATGGAAGGAACCGGAAACAGAGGAAGACTTCTCAGGGAATGGCTTGATGATGACGTAAAGAGATTGGCGCCAGAAAGACGTGGAACTGCTTGAGGATATTGGCACAAGACGAAGAGAAAAGTGGAAACAAATGACGAAATGTGCAGTGGACACCTCTGCCCATGGATTGTGATGATGATGAGTAGTGTGATGACTAGCGCACTGCCCTACAAACCCGACGACTCCGATGTCGATGATCGCTCATGACCAACAACAGTGGCAAATATATCAACTGGTCCTGGGCCTCCCCCAGGTCGACTCGGCCTTAAATAAACGAGTAAACAGCGCGGTGCATAAACATCGGCACTTTGGCGAAACAAAGCTGGCCATAAGGCGTGGTGGCTGGCCACATGCACAACCTCTCCTCGTGTGCCACGGTGCCGACCCTCATCGGTGCACTCACTCACTGCACTTACCCTCCAACAGTCTGTTAGGGCTATAGGGGGGAGGGGGGGGGATCGTTGTCTTTGTTACAGTCAGAGTTGGCACAATGCCGAAGGTCGCACCACCACCTCGCAGAGCCTTCGGGTCTGCACAGCGGCGTGCCAGTTGAGTGGTGGAGAGATTCTGCGTGGCCCGGCCCGCGATGATGATGATGTATTTTTTCTTCCTGTCGCCAATAAAGTAGTCTCACCAAGCTACCGGATCTGAACGTGGGCCCACAGAACGAAGAGGCTCCATTATCCATAATATAAGGATTTTTTGGGGGGTTAGATCGTGTAAATATAAATGTGTCATTAAACACGTCACCACCCGACACAGCCAATCAGTAAGGTTTGTTACGTAAACAAAATGTGCAAATTCGTTACTAGTGTAGTGACATAGAATCTGTCACATAGCAGCATAGCGCTGGCTGCTGGCAGGGAAGAGGATCTGCAGCTTGCAGCAGCCCTGACTGACAGCAGGGCACGTGATAGACCAGAGAGGGGTGTAGGGGAAAGGTTATAGAAGGGACACGTCAAGAACCCACGAGCCATCGTCGCTGTCGTCACGTCGCCTTTGTCACTGTCGTCTTCACCTGATATTGCGCTGCTAGACGGTAGTTGGCTGTCTAAGTTCAGTGCTGTCAGTGTCAGATGGCTAGCATTGTGAATAGGCTAGCAACTTATGTAGAGTTGTGTATAAATGAGAGAGAAAAGAGTGTGTACCAGCGTAGCGTGTGTATTGTGCAAAGGGTGCTCTATTTAATTAAATAACTGTCTCCAAGAACTTGCGTCTCCTACACTAGTACGGCAACACCAGTTGTGTTGGAGAGCAAACTAACTACAACATTTACAATTCGAGTGTCGTGACGGTAATTACAACAACAACCAAATAGAGGGATAGAACTGATGTTGTCACTTGTGAGCCAATCAGGTGTGAAGGCCAAAGCAGGAGTAGGGGGGGGTTAATATATGCAGAAAAACTCAAATGGATGCGCGTTATAGGTTGGGTTATTCATACGGTAACGCTCCATTGGCCAGCACGTCCACCACGTCCCCATGGTGCCAGTCTGTCCCGTGCGTGCCGCCGGTGCGTCACAATGGAGGGTTGTGGTTTGGTTCGACTCACCGCACAGTGGCCTGGTGGCTGAGGATCTGCCTGGGAGTAGACTTTGTGCCGTTGAGAGGCCAAAACGTCTCGTACGAGAAGATCTTCTCTCGCGTCGCGCCAGCATCCAGCACCTGTGCCATGGTGAGAGGGCAGGGGGAATTATGGGTATGGAGAGGGTTTAAACTATAAGCTATACTATTTATATTTTACCAGGTAAGGCCCACTGAGCTATACAGCTCTTTTGCAGAAGCGACCTGGCTACCACAAATTAAAAGTTCAACGACGTGTGCTCATCACGTGGACATTTACAGCTGTCAAGCACTCTTAACGGATGTTTTTAAATGTGGATGGAAAAACCGGAGGACCCGGATAAAAATCTATGCAACCACGGAGGGGGAGGGGGGGAAGAGAGAGAGACACACAGACTCTAATTATACAGCAGGCATCAGGGTAGGGGTCCAACCCACGACCTCCTGTACACCAGACGAGGTGGTTAACAATTCATCTGGGGTTAGGGGTATGGGGAGAGTTAGGGGCAGCAATAGAGCTTCGATTATATATCATTGATTATGGTTCGGGTTAACGTTCGGGTTAGTGTCAGGGTTATATTTATATTTAGAGTCAAGTTTGGGTTATCGTTAACAAGAGGCTTCAAACCTTTACGGGATTGGGTTAGATTCGGGTGCAGGGTTTGGGGTGAGAGGTTAGCGGGTAGGAAGAGGTGAGCAGGTGAATGGGTGAGGAGAGCTGAAGTGGTGAGGAGAGGTGAGCGGGTGAGGAGAGGTGAGCGGGTGAGGAGAGGTTAGAGGTGAGGAGAGTTGAGCGGATCACCTTGTACCACGTGACCTGGCGCAGCGCCCCCTCAGTGCGAATGTTGCACCGCAGGCTGACGTCATCGCCTGCTATCGCCGTGGTGACGCGGTGTTCCACCGACACGGTCAGGTGGGCTGCGTCATCATCAACATCACCACCATCATCAATACCATCATCACCATCATAAACATCATCAATCCCATCATCACCAACATCGTCATCACCATCATTATCATCAATACCAAGACCTTCACCGGGCTATGTGGCCCAGCGGTAGAGCCAGTAGCTCGCAATCCCCGAGGTTATGAGTTCAAATTCTGGGTGTCGGTTAACTCAGCCCATAATCCCTCCGTGGTCGATAAAAATAGATACCACTTTGTAGAGAAGCGAGCTATGGTTGTTCTGTGGAGCGAGTTGCTCCCGCCATAGGAATGTGGAATTTGTAGCGAGTGGCTCAGGGCTGTAGACGGGAGATGAGCACCGATATTTATTTATTGCCTCGGCCAGTTTTTCATAACCTTGACTGCAGCCTTGCACCCCTTTGGTTCTCAATCGATAAAAATGTATGTTAATAATCAATACATAGGGTTTGATGTAGCTATACGTACGTGCCCGTGCTTAATGTGTTTTCGATTATTAGTGTGGCACATTAGGAATGGATCACTCTTTTAATGATATCCTTGTG
>CM025648.2:711838-723629 GCA_014621495.2 Entosphenus tridentatus | reverse complement strand
GCGTAGAAGCGTGGTCACTACATCTATGCCTCCATAGTAGGAACAAAACTTCATAAATCTAGCTGTTGCCTGATGAAGCTAGTTGTAATTACTGGCGAAACGTCGTAAATGTAAATGTTGTGGCTTGGCTCTCCAACACACCGGTGTGCTGTACTAGTGACGAATTGGCCACGTCCTGTTTACGTCACAACCCTTACAAGTTGGCTGTGTCGGGTGGTGGCGGGTTTAACGACACATTTAGATATTTATGCGATCTAACTAAAAAAAACTCTTATGGATAATAAGTATTATAATTAATACTTGAAGGTGTACTAATAAAGTGATTAATACTAATTAATACTCTCGTAAAAACATGAATCAGTAATATAATAATTACTATTATAATTAGTATTATAATAATTAATACTTGAAGGTGTCATAATAAAGTGATTAATACTAATTAATACTCTCGTAAAAACATGAATCAGTAATATAATAATTACTATTATAATTAGTATTATAATAATTAATACTTGAAGGTGTCATAATAAAGTGATTCATAATAATAATGAATACTATAAAAACATTAATTAGTAATATAACAATCTAGATTTGAAGTTTTCGTGACTGCAGGGATCCATACTCTGGTTATTTCAGTCAAGTCACGTGGGTAGAAAATAAAATACATTAAATCACGACGTTTCGGGCGCAACACAAGCAAGCATCGTCAGGTGGGACAACCACAGCAAGAAAACAATAAAACGTCGTAATTTAATTAATTTAATACCTACGTGACTTTACCGAAAGAACCAAAGAGTAGTAATATAACAATTAAAAATATAATTAGTATTGTCATAGTTAATAATTGAAGGTGTCATAATATGTAATTCGTCTTATAATAATTTACAATTTAAGGTGTCATAATAAACGCGTAGAGCCGTGCGACGGCACCGAGCGACACGAGAGAGAGACGGAGAGAGTGGTGGGGATTGTAAACAAGCGGAGAGATTTTATACAGAATCTCGACAGCGAGAAAACCAAAATGAATATATACGGCGGGAGTGTGGTCATTTATTTTCACCGGAGCAGCAGCAGAAGGATGGTCCAGATGTCACACTTGAAGAAGCGACCACTGTACTCAGACCGGTACAAAGGTGGCGAAACCTCCACCGGACCGCGAAGCAGCAGCGTCAATTCTCATCATCATCATAACCGAGTGTACTGGCGCTGTCGTTCTTGTGACGCATTAACTGGTGCTGCTGATTATACAGCCGCTCTCCGTGTGCCGGTTATCACAGCGGGAAGCGATGTTAGTGTTTTGTCGCCGCTGCGTGTGCACGTGTGTGCCGATCACGTTCGAGTAAAAAAAATAACTTCCAGTATAAAATGTTCTTGTTCAATTGTGGCAAAAATTGGGAGCGTGACGCACGACACCACGGGCTACCGGGCCGCTGCTCCCTTCCTACGACGCTCCACGGGATTCTTCCCAACGTCCGCTGCGGAGCGGACGGCGCGGACTCCATAGCGGACCGCGGTGTTAACCAGGGTGGCCCGCCAGGATTGAATCGCGATGCCTCGGCAACAAGATCGGCAACGCTAGCGCACCACCCAGTAATCGTGGAATCCTGGCCCAGCGTTGGCCGAACGTGGGTGTCAACTTCCATCCACATGCCAACGTTGGTACCAACGATTCCTTCCAACGATTCCAGACATGGGCAGATCTTTTTTTAGAAGGTAAATAATCTAAAACACAAATTAAGCACGGGCTAAGGAAGCACAACAACCACTTTGTTTCACGAAACCCTCTGTATTTATGAACATCATTTTTTTTTACGATTGAGAATCAAAGGGGTGCAAGGCTGCAGTAAAGGTTAATGACAACTGCTCTACACGAACAACAACAACACTGACGATGATAATCCCCTTAACAACAGCAGCAGCAGCTGTAACCTCCACCGAGTTTCCACATCTCAATGAAATCCTCCACTTCCCCAGCCCCTCCTCCCACCACTCACCTACCCCCCCCACTTCCTCTATATTTCCCCCCAACTCCCCATCCGCACCCCCCCCCCCCTCCTACAAATGGAATTCTGTCGAAAAACACAAAGTTAATCGATGCAGTAATTAATCTTGCGATCAATTCCAAGAAAACGAATTAGGGGCCTTCAAGTGAGAGCGCGGGGGAAGGAAAGCCAGTGGAGGGGGGGGGGCACTGGTGGTGAACCCGAGGCGGTCAGAGTGGGGAGCTTAGGCGTAATGCTGATCTCCTTGTTGTGGTTGTACGCACGATGAGATAGGGAGGGGAGGGTGGGGGATGTCGGGAGAGAGGGGAGAGAGAGGGGAGGGAGGGTAGGAGAGAGAGGCAGGAGAGGGAGGGGGAGGAAGGGGAGGGAGATGTCGGGAGAGAGGGGAGAGAGAGGGGAGGGAGGGGATCGAGGGAGGGAGGGAATGGAGGGAGGGTGGGAGAGAGAGGGAGGGAGGGAGAGCTGGCGCTGGCGGCTTGAGGTGCCCTTTCATCCAGCAGTGGGTCAATCGTGGTCGTTGTCGACGACGATGGTGAGCAACTGTTATAGGGATTTGGTTGTAAGCGACACATGGAACAGCCAGGTCGACTTGGGACGCCGTGGCTTGGGCTCTCTCTTGCACAGACAGAGAGAGAGAGGAGGGATGTTTGTGTCTACGAAGAAAGTAGCACAGATTGATTTTGTTTCACAATGGGAAAGTCCGTGAAATCTTTCATTTAAAAAAATGGTGGGGGGGGGGGAGCACATAAAGCAAAGCAATGGAAAACCCCAAAATGATGAAAGAAGAAAAGTGCCGACTAAACCGAGCATCTTCTTGTTTCCTCTGATCGTAAAAAAAAAACAAGGAGGGAGGGAGGACTCAAGAGACGCGAGGAGGAACCGCGGACGAGAGGAAAGTCAGCAGCAGCAGCAGCTGCCACGCGGTCAGCCGGCCCCGCACCAACGATTGCCCGAGCTCTAGGGTACCCTACATATACTTATTTATTTAAATGTTATCGGCCAATTAGCGAGAGTGTTTTACATGTGGCAGGAAACCGGGGCGGCCGTTGCTCACACGCGTGCGAACACACACTCACTCGCATTATCGCAAGGGCTCGGCAAAACCTGCGGCTCCAGAGCCGCATGCGGCTCCGAAGCAGTCCTACGGTTCTTCGTATGGCTGATTCGTGACCGTTTTTCACATCGAAATTGCGGCTCTTGAAATACTGAGTGAATTAATTTTTTTCATTACCGAATTCGAAAAACGGAAATGAGCTCTTCTTGTTATTTTGATCCCCCCCAACCCCTGCTCTACACCGTACAGATGAAACAGGTGGAGTCGGTACAGATGGAGATTAGTCCGCACTTTTTCTGTAGCGCATTCTCCTGCCGAGTCAGGCTACATGTACATGGCACCCCCTCTACGCCCCCTCCAGGGAGTTTCGGCAGCACTTGTGTGGCCCGCCAACCCTGCCTCGCCATTCGGTGGCTTTGCCCCCAGAGAGCCCCCCCCCCACCGGGGGCGAGGGGTAATCGCGTCGGCATCCGCCAGCCCCCACACAGAGCCAGCGCCGTGCGCCGTCGGGGCAGGAACAGCGCGGAGTGACGCGCTCCGTGGTCTGGAATTCGTAACCGCAGTCTCTCACGCAAGAGGGGAGAGAGCCTTTTGATTTTTCCACTCGTGCATTCGCTAATCCGTGTCTTCTGTGGCCTGCGCTGATGGGGTTAAGCGCTCGAGTAGGAATAAAGACGATGGTAATACTGATGTTGATAATTGCCAGGTTTACGGTATGGATTTGTGTGCGGTGGTGGTGGAAAACCTCGCTAAGTGGTGGTGATTGTGTTGATGATTGGCATTGTGTTTTTTTTTTCTCTAAAATGTTCTTGTTCTTGCGCTAGAGTTGAGTGAGTGAGCGAGCGAGCGTGTCTGTCAATGTACGAACGTCTGTCGTTCATCATCAACTCGTCATAATCTCAGTATTATTTGATGATTGTGTCTGAATGTGTGTGTGTGTGTACGTTAGTGGGGAACGGTAGTCTAGCACGTTGAGTACTGCGCTAACAACCCCGCGACCCGAGTTCGATTCCCACTCATGGCTACAACCACCGGTGAAGATGATCTGAACTGGGCCTCCCCTCGGTCGACTCGAACTAAAATGAGTACCTGGTGCGGTGTGTAAACATCACCACTAGGGAGACAAAGGCGACCGCGCGTGGTGCTGTCCACCCACCCCCTCGTGTGCCGTGCCGGCCTTCATAGGTGCTCCCTAACATCACTTGCCCAAACTGTGTCCAGGCTATACGGGGGACCTTTGTCTTTTGTGCAGGTTAGCACGCAAGTGGTGTGGTGCGTAAACATCATCACTTTTGAGTGTCCGAGTGTTTCTGTTCGTGATTGCGTGTGGCCAGACCCACCTCTGATTCGGCATTGCATCTGAGCGTGAATGCATTCAGCGCATCGCCATCACCATCACCACCATTCAGGGTCCGCAGCTCCCAGATCCGACTGTGAGCCAACGTCCTTTCTCCCGACTCACTTTTACTGAAATCCCGTATTTACGACTATAATGAGCGAAGGATACCCGTGTGTCCTGCGCGCGGTGTCACTCCACGTCGGCCAGCCCCCCTCATTAATAATCATGAACAGGTGACGTCCTCCACATGGATTTCAGTCGAGGTACACTGATTGTTCTCTTTAGCCCCCCCAACACCCCCCAACACGTTCCATTCACTGGCTACCACATTCAGATAAGCCCCCCCCCCTCCCCCTTAACTTGCATTTAAGAGCTTGTCTCTTGGAATTTTGCCTCACTTGATACAGTACATTTTAGCTGTGACGGTCCCACCTGATGACGGAGACTTGTGTTGCTTCCGAAACGTCGTGATTTATTATTTTATTTCTATTATTATTTCTATTATTTATTTTTACCTACGTGACTTTACCGAAAAAACCTAAGAGTATGATCCCCCCCTCATTAATAATCGTGCGCGGGTGACGTCACTCCACATGTAGCGCCCCCCCCCTCATTAATAATCATGAGCAGGTGAGTCACTCCACATCGAACAGCCCCCCTCATTAATAATCATGAAGAGGTGACGTCTTCCAAATGGACACACCCCGAGTGACGTCACTCCACATGGGGGGGGGGCGATGCGTTTCCTCCCCCCTCCTCGGCGTCAACTCACAACCCTCACTACAAAGGCAGAACCCTCACATCACGCGATCTCCGTAACGCGATTGATACATCAAAGTAAAAAGGACGCCATGATGCACAAGGGATTATAACCTTTACATGAAATAAGTCTGTGTCACCGCGGCCTTACAAATTGCACACGAATTGATGCAATGAATATATCACGTCGCGGTCTGCTTTTCGCTTGCAAATTCCAGATTTACTGAAATACACCCGTCTTTGGATGGGCGAAAGGCTAGTACAATAATACGTTAAGCTATAACTATACTATATGCAAGGTGCTTGAAAAAAATGTTAACACTTAAATGGGACTATCGTTTTTAATGAAAAAACGGATAATCCACTGTAACATGATAACAAATGTATGTTAATAGCTTCAAAAAGTCAAAGGGTCTCCACTTGTTCGCCAACATTGTCAACGCACGCCTGGAATCTTCTCCAGGTGGTCTCCACATTTCTCGTGGCATTGTTGCAAATCCTCAGAAGTGTTAACATTTTTTTGAAGCAGCCTGTAAAATTATCTGTTTCATCGTGTTTTGGGTTCAGAGGAAGACAGTCTCACAGTGACGGTATTAATAATAACATTTAAATTGTGACAATACTCCAATTAAGTTATCAATGCGTCGTGCTTTCATGCAGGCCCCATCGGTCTAGGATTTCCTCAAAGGGGGTGTGGATCGCGCAACTTGATGCTGCTCTATGGATGCGATTGCCAGATGTTTTCGTAGGGCTTGGACCATGGTAGACCGCAGATAATGTTCATTGAATTTTTTTCTTAAAATAAATTTCTTAACATTTTTGTTGCTTCTTTATCTGTTGATTCTGGGCCCCCTTGTGGCTGAATGAGCCCCGATGCGTCTCATGACGCTACCACGTGCCCCCATCACCACCACCGCCATGAACATTACCATGACTCATCACCACTACCACGATGATCATTACCGTCACTCATCATCATCATCACCACCACCATGAACATTACCATCGCTCATCATGTTCATCATCACCATGATCACTACCATCACTCATTATCATCACCACCACCACCATGAACATTGCCATCACAGTATCATTATCAATCACCACCATCACCGTCGCCGTCATCAGCATCATCACAATCACCACCAACTCCAGCAGGTTGCTTTTATCGACTTGCCCCCACCACGGGAATGTGGAATTTCCACGACAGCGATGAGTTTCACACTCGGTCGGGCAGGGGGCGGCACTGCGATCGACTCTCGCGCGCGCCACACGGGAGCGGCTCGAGGCGCAGGCCCGTGGCGCCCCTGCGGGCGGAAGAGGCCTTCACCACAGAGGGGCCTGGGGTCTCGTGGAAGAGCTGGGAGGACCCACACTTTACAACAGGAGCAGAATATTGATTAATACCGGTAGGAATCCGACGAGCTATGAAGCTTTTTTTCACAAATGTCCAGTAGGGGCGCGGGTAACAACGTTACAACAGCAAACAGAAGAAAAACACGACAGTAGCAACAAAGTATAAGAAAGGTAAACAAATCACCCAAACACAAATACAGCTAAACCATCCCCATCACACCAGGCAAGGCCTTCCGAGGTATCAAGTTGTTTTCGAGAAGTGACCAGGCCACAAATGACAGCTCAATAAAGTGGCCCATCATTTGGACATTTACATAGCAGCAAAATCATCGAAATCATCTCAATGCACGTTTCTTAACCACCGCACGCGGCCTGCTGATCGTAGACTACGTGCGGTGGTGGGACGCCCGCACGCACACAGCTCCCCTTGGGTGAGGACAGAGGCGGCTGGGGTATGGGTGGGGGCGGGTTAAACAAATAGCCACATGGCTGTAGGTCAATCACCGCCAGGGATGGGAGTCGAACCGGCGACCTCCGGGTGGCAAGTGCGGCCATGTGCACCCGCCACACCGCAGCGGCAGAAGCGGCATCCGTCCCGTGCGTCATAGTCGGGGCGACATTTATCGGGGACGTGCTGTTGATGTGATGCGTTTGGGCACGAGAGGGAGGACGAGCCGAGGAGAACGCGCGGAGCCACACGCAGAGATTTTCCCCGTCTGTAATTTCTTTTTCGGCTCCGATTTGCCACGCGCACGGTACAATATTGGGTCGTGCAGAACCTCATCCACCCCACACGGCCAACGAGGAACAAACCGTGGCCAATTTGTTACCACTTCAGCAATAATCATTTGCTCAAGCTCTGCTGTCCTCTACATGGCAAGGGGCTACGAGCCAATCAATGAGCGTTTTAACATGCGAAGGGTAACCGGAGCAACCCGCCGGGAAACCCGACGCGTGTGAAGGGACACACGATCGATCCCCCCCATACTCATGGAACAGATGAAGTTGCACATTTCGCTGTACCGCCTTCTCCCGGCGAGCCGGGGTCGTGAAAACTCATCCTCGACGCCCATTGGGATGGACTGGATTGTTGAACTTCTTATTTCGCACCGCACGTAGCCAACCGTGCTAATTGGAGTTGTGGAGGCTCACCCACACCCCGTGATCCACCAAGTCCCCCTCCCCCCATTGCTGCTGCCTTCACAGCGCCAGAGGAAAACTGCCAGCCACGTGCAGCCACGTGCAGTCACTGGCAGTCACTTCCAGCCACGTGGAAGCCACTGGCAGTCACTGGCAGTCACTTCCAGCCACGTGGAAGCCACTGGCAGTCACTGGCAGTCACTTCCAGCCACGTGGAAGCCACTGGCAGTCACTGGCAATCACTGGCAGTCACTTCCAGCCACGTGGAAGCCACTGGCAGTCACTGGCAGACACTTCCAGCCACGTGGAAGCCACTGGAAGCCACTGCTAGTCACGTGGCAGCCACGTGCAGTGGTCTAGCCACCGCCAGGCAGCGGGGCTCTCTGATTAAATAGCAAGCGAAGGATGCACGGTGGTGGTAGTGGGGTGGGGCTGGTATGGTGGCCATAACTCAGTCATGAGCTCTGGGCCCGCGAGCCAACTTCAGAGTTAATGGATTGAGATGCAAGCAGTGGTGGAGTGGTCATCAGGGGCCCGTGAGGTCAGGCCGCGCCAGCGTTGTGGAACAAATAAATAAATAGATGCGACATCAATAAAATATTACAATACTCGGCTGCATATGTTCGAGTTCACTGTTTGCATGTTAACTGAAAGCAGGAAGTCAGAATGGGCTTTATTCTCTCCTCCTGTATCTTGTCCTAAAGCTGTTTATCTGTGTCGGGTGGTGGAGGGTCGGCCACAAAAACCACCACCACGACGTACATCCCTTTCTCAAAGCACCGCTGGATGAGGTGCGGGTCACGTGGGATGTATTTGACCATACTTCACCACTGTAGTCAGTGCGGGTTGGTTTAGGGCAGTGGTTTTTAACCTTCACTGCAGCCTTGCACCCCTTTGGTTCCAAATTGTAAAAAAAATGTACGATGTTAATAAATGCATCGGGCTTGATGAAATTAAGTTGCTGTTGTATGTACATGCCAGTGGTTAATTTATGATGTCGATGATGTACCTTCTAAACAAATCTGGCCATGTTTCGCACCCACAGAAAGGGCATCTCGCAGGGGGCGCGTGCAACCCCAGATGAATAACCATTGGTGTAGGCAGTGGCAGAGCTGCGGCAGCATAGATGTGCAGTACAACAATTGATGTTGCGGCACTCTTTCGCTGGCCACCACGTAGGCTCACAGCGGCCTCTGGCCACGTGGCATGTTACCCCGTGATCCACCAAGTCCCCCTCTACGTGGCATGCCACGTGGCATGATGCTAATGATTGATGCTGACTTTAATCAATTTGATGATGAATTCGATGTCAGGACAAATCGTTGTGATCAAGGTGGAGCATGTGACGACGATAATTGGTTTTTTACCCTTCTATCTGGCAACAAAACGGACACATTTTTACAAGGAGTCATGTTTGCATAGACCGCAATACCTGCAGTCATAATACAAACAAAAGACATAACTCTGATAATGTGCACTGTCCTTGAAGTTGATTGGTCCACACCCGAGACAGCTTTCCTTGAGCCTAGTCTCACATGGGTTGGACCAGATGACGCCAAAAGGCGTGGACCAATCAACTTCAAGGACAGTGCACATTATCAGAGTTATGTCTTTTGTTTGTATTATGACTGCAGGTATTGCGGTCTATGCAAACATGACTCCTTGTAAAAATGTGTCAGTTTTGTTGCCAGATAGAAGGGTTAAAAACCAATTATCATATTTTTACTGGCAAATGAGGTTCCCATCATGTGACGACGATTGATGACGACGATGACAATGATGATGACGACGATGATTATGATAGACTATTGATATATCCTTAACATTTGTGTTCAAACAAAACCGGATGATGACAGCTTGGGAAGGAGGCCTTCATCCAGCAGCGGATTGATAACGACTGATAATGATCGTGAATGGAAGTCCCGAAGATGATGAGGACAATACTTTAGTAATGAAGATTACTTTTCTGTCCATGGTGATACGCTTGAATATGATCATCTTGTATGAGTTGCTCATATGATGTTGTTACAATATTACTATTGTGGGATTCAGAAATAACGAGATTGAGTTTTAATTAGGTTGCGTTTGTGTTTGTTCACGAGTGCGTGTGTGAGAATGTGTGCATGTGTGTATGTGTGTGTGTATGTGTGGCAAAACAACCTCCTACCTCCTCGCGGTGCCGGACGGGCAACACTGTCGTGGGCAGTGCTGTGGGGGGAGGGCCATTGGCCTCTCTGTGACCACCACAGTGGCTAAACGGGGGCTCTGGACGGGTGCGAGGGGCTGGTAACCCCTCCACCTTCAATTAACTACCACTAAACTGCGACAAAAAGCTGTAACAAATAAGCTTGTGCCGGAGGCCCCGGGGGGTCAGGCTTTTATGACGTCTCCTGGCCAAACCCAAATTGGCGGAGCCAGCAGATTAAATCTTCACCCTCGGGGCTCCTCCAGAAACAACGAAAAACCATTGCGGATGGCCACGTGGAATGTTCGAACGCTCACTGCGGAGGAGAGGCTGCCACTCCTTTGTCGGGAGCTGGACCGGTACCGCCTGGATCTCTGTGGCATTCAGGAGGTCCGGTGGACCGGTTCTGGCTCCTGCCACCATGAGGGGTGGACAGTCCTCCACTCGGGGCAGGAGACTGCCAAACAACAGGGTGTGGCTCTTCTTCTGAACAAAAGAATGAAGGGGGCGTGGGAGCGTGGCGGTGAGGTGTGGGAAGCTGTAAGCCCCAGGCTACTTTGGGCTCGCCTTCCCATCAACCGGAGGCGAGGAGTGGTGGTCGTGGTTACTTATGTCCCCACCGAAGACGAACATCCGTGCAGGGATGCAGGCAAGGCCGATGAGTCAGATGCCTTTTATGACCTCCTGTCACAGGTGCTGGCTAAAGTGGCCACTCGGGACAGAGGCATCTTGTTGGGTGACTTTAATGCCCGAGTTGGTCATGATGCTGGCACCTGGTCTGGAGTGATTGGAAGGCATGGGCCAGATCAGCTCAATAACAACGGTAGGAGGCTGCTAGATTTTTGTGCAGCCCATGGGCTTGTAATTACCAACACGCTCTTCCGGCATCGGCGCATCCACACAACATCATGGATGCATGCCGGGTCCAAGCAAGAACATCTGCTGGACTACATAGTGACGGACCAGCGGATGCGAGCCCATGTCCTTGACACCAGGACCTACCGTGGAGCTGATCTGCCCTCTGACCATCGACTAGTCATCTGTAAGATGCGCCTGCCATTCTTCCACTCCGGTGGTGGGTGTACACCCAGGACCCCATTCCAACCAAAAGTGGCCTGGTCTCAGTTAGCTGATGAAAGTTGCAAGCGAGAATTTCAACATCGCTTACAGCTGGGGTTGGCATCGTCCCCCACTCCACCTGATGTCGAGGGTAAATGGTCGAGGTTTAAGACTGTGACTCATGCAGCTGCAATGGCTGCTTTGGGTACGTGGTCCAGACCTCCCCAGAAACCCTGGCTGACAGAGGAGGTGTTCGGGTTAATTGAGAAAAAGCGACAGGCCCACTCTCATCGGCTACAGCATCCCACGTCGGAGAATGAGGAGGTTTACCGCAGCCTTCGCTCGGAGGTTCGGAGAGCCGTAAGGTGCTGCAAGGATGAGTGGTGGTCGCGGGTTGCTGAGGAGATGGAGTCTGCCTCAGTGGCCCGCGATCACAAATCACTATTTAACTCCATCAAAAAAGTAACCTGCAGCGCCACACCTATTACCATCATTAGGGGAAAAAACGGTGATCCAATCTCCGACCCTGAGGGACAGGTTTGCAGATTTGCTGAGCATTTCTGTGAGGTCCTGGGGGAGGGAAAATCTCTCAGCCAGGAAAACATCATGGCACAAAGTGGGGATAACCCTGCAGAGGCTGCGGTGCCTCAAATATTGGAAGAGGTCACCCCCTGTGAGTGGCTGGCTGAGGTGCCATCGGTTGAGGAAGTACTTAAGGCGATCCAGAGTTTGAGACCAGGAAAGGCACCGGGCAGAGATGATCTCCCAAGCGAAATGCTGAGGGAGGGTGGCGTTTGTGCACAGACTGCCCTATATGACATCATAACAACAGTCTGGACCACTAGACGTGTACCGCAGGATTGGAAGGATGCCCTGGTGGTCCCCCTCTTTAAGAA
>CM025648.2:675329-686838 GCA_014621495.2 Entosphenus tridentatus | reverse complement strand
CAGCTTCATATTCCCTATTGCCGTACAAATACTGGAGAAAGGGCCTTTGCTATTGATGCCCCCAGGGTCTGGAATGCTATTGCAACTTGAATCACTACCTATGAGATCTTCACTAAAAACTGCTCTAGAGGAGTTGTACACCCCTAGCTGCCACTGCTATTCAGTGGCCTAAAATACAATGTTTCGCTCCGGATGATCGCTGCAAAGTATGACCTGTGTTTTGATTTAGTGTGCTGATCCTAAAGGTGCATTGACATGTTTTGATACTCCGACTGATGCTCCTGCTGTTGTGGAGTGACTCATGCAGCCAGCTATGGCTGCAGGGTTTGGTGGTACATGTTGTTTATGTCGTTTATTGTGAGAATTCGGTCACAGTTCCTATGATCACTGTTTCATTGCTTTTATGGCTTTATTTTGGTGATTTCGAACGTTTTTTGGTTGGGCTATGTTTGTTGTAGTACGGAGTAAGACTGATGGCCATAATCTAAGTTGTCTTGTGGTTGTTGTTGTTTGACTTGCATCCCCCTGAGATTTTTGCACACAGCGTTGGTGTACGATGCTTTTTCTGCAATATTTTGCTGTCTTTTCTTGTATTTTCTGTTTGCACATAGTCACATAGTCACTTTAAGATGTTTTGTTGTTCATGTTTTTGTTTTTTGTTTGTTGCGGTTGCACCCGATTCAAAAGCCAAATGGCTCACAGGGCGATACCTAATAAATGAACTTGAACTAGTGGTGGGGTGGTGTTGATGGTGGGGTGGTGGTGGGGTGGTGGTGCGGTGTTAGTGGTGGGGTGGTGTTGGTGGTAGGGTGGGGTGCGGTGTTAGTGGTGTTGGTGGTGGGGGGTTGTTGGTGGTGGTGCGGTGTTAGTGGTGGGGTGGTGTTAGTAATGGGGTGGTGTTGGTGGTGGGGTGGTGGTGCGGTGTTAGTGGTGGGGTGGTGTTGGTGGTAGGGTGGGGTGCGGTGTTAGTGGTGTTGGTGGTGGGGGGTTGTTGGTGGTGGTGCGGTGTTAGTGGTGGGCATGGTATTGGTGGTGGGATAGTGTTAGTGGTGGTGTGGTGTTAGTGGTGGAGTGGTGTTAGTGGTGGGGCGGTGGTGGTGTTAGTGGTGTTGGTGGTGGGGGGGTGTTGGTGGTGGTGCGATGTTAGTGGTGGGGTGGTGTTGATAGTGGGGTGGTGTTAGTGGTGGAGTGGTGGTGCAGTGCGGTGTGGTGGATTCGCACAGTTGACTCCGTACGGTGCGAGAGAAGTTGTTATGGTGTGGTAGGGTGACGTGGTGGTGGTAGTGTGTAGTGTTTGTGTGATGTGTCTCTGTTTAGTCAGGTGTGTTTGTGCGGAAGGGTAGCGGTTAGCGCGCTGCGCTACGAACCTGGCGAACCCAGTTCGATTCCCGCTCGCGGACAAATCCAATGACGATTATCTGAACCGGTCCAGGGCCTCTGCTAGGTCAACTCAGTCTCAAATGAGTACCTGGAGCGATGTGTAAACATCGCCACTGGGGAGACAAAGGCGGCCGGGCGTGGTGCTGGGCATCCACCCGATCGTGTGCTGTGTTCCCACCCGATTGTGTGCTGTGCTGGCCTTCATAAGTGCTCGCTAACAGCACTTGCCCAAATCGTCTGTTACAGGCTATACGGGGGATCTTTGTCTTTGTATGTGTGTGTTTGTATGTGTGTTGAGTATTTTGTGTGATGCGTGTTTATCATTGTGCGTGGTTATGCCTATCGATGTGTGGTTGCGTGTGTTCATTAGTGTGTACGAGATGGTGCGTGTGCTCATGAAGGTGTATGTATTGATCAGGGTGCGTGTAGTTCTCGCTGTGCGTGTGTAGTTTAGTAAGCGCGTGTGTGTGGTGGTGTGTGCGTACAGATCAGAATGGGGAGTGGTAGTGTCGTGGTTAGTTTGACGATTACCTGAACCGGTCCTGGGCCTCCCATAGATCGACTCAGCCTCAAATGAGCACGTGGTGTGGTTCGAAAACATCGCCACTGGGGAGACAAAGGCGGCCGGGCGTGGCGCTGGTCACCTAACCCACACCCTCGTGTACTCTTCCGGCCTTCATAGGTGCTCGCTAACAGCACTTGCCCCCAGACGTCTGTTAAGGCTACACGGGGAACCTTTGTCTTTGTATACATCAGTGGGGAGCGGTGGTGCAGCGGTTAGCGCTTTGAACTACGGCACCCAGCAACCGGAGTTCGTTCCGCGCTCAGGGCCAACATCTGTGACGAACGTCTTGAGCCAGAATTTCCGTCCTCCTCCCCTAAGGTCAACTCAGCCTTAAACGAATGCCCTGGTGCGGTGTGTAAACAACAACATCATCATCATTATAATCATCATCATCATCATTATAATCATCATCATCATTATAATCATCATCATCATCACCTATCTGGAACCCTTTCCCGCTGCAGCCAGCCAGGGTTCCCTGCGTGATCTCCCGTCTGGGTCACCCAAGCGGAGCCACGGGGCCGTGACGACCACGGGGGGTGGTGGTGGGGGCGGTGATGGGGGCGGTGGTGGGGGCGGTGGTGGTGGGGGTGGTCGCGGTGGGGGTGGTGGTGGTGGAGTGGTGGGGGTGGTGGTGGGGGTGGTGGTGGGGGTGGAGTAGTGGTGGTGGAGTGGGGGTGGTTGTGGTGGGGGTGGCGGTGTGGGTGGTGGTGGTGGAGTAGTGGGGGGTGGTGGTGATTCTCACTCACAAGCGATGGATCAGAATCATATCCTCTCTTTATCCCCCTTGATTGTAAATGCGAACTGATTGAGAGCGCCTCTCTTGCTTAGCATGCCGCAAATATGACCGGCCCGGGCAAAGGGAATGCAGGCTGCTTCAAACAAGATGTGAACACTTCTGAGAATTTGCAACAATACCACGAGAAATGTGCCGTCTTCGGGCTCCAGAGACCACCTGGTGAAGATTCCAGGCACGCGTTGACAATGATGGCGAACAAGTGGAACCTCTGACTTTTTGAAGCTATCCTCTTTGGTTCTTTCGGTAAAGTCACGTAGGTATAAAATAAATGAAATCACGACGTTTCGGACGCAACACAAGCGTCCGTCATCAGGTGGGACAACCACAGCAAGAAACAATTGCTGAAGTGGGCAAAGAGGGCTGCTGCAACAAGAGGCCATATAGGCAAGAGAAGGGGGGAGGAGCCAGGGAGGAAAGACAGGGAGGGTGGGGGTGTGGGATCGGGGGAGTGGATGATACAAGTAAGACTCAAGTACGGCAAAAAAATTGCCGGGGTGGGGAGGAGAAGTGGGCAGGGCTGGGAGTGGGAGGGTTAGAAAACTGGAGATGCTGGATGTGAAGGCAGGCCAAAAGCAGTTGTGGTTTTGCCTGGTTAATAACATTCTTCCAAAGATTGCTCAATTTGTATCCATCTTCTCGGTTGACGTTATCTCTATGTTTATATATCTGGATGGCTTCATGAACAAACCTTTGATAGTAGCCCGAAGGTTTGCAGAGCACCTTGGTCTCGGAAAAAACAATACCATTAGAGCCATAATCAACGTTTTTAGTGCCCACAGCGTAATAGCAATGGTCAGCCACGGCGGAGGAATTAGTTCTGCCGTGTTTCAGATCTGACTTGTGTTCGCGAACACGGTCCGAGACATGTCGTTTCGTTTCCCCAATGTAACAATCACCACAGGTGCAACTTAGTTTGTAGACTCCAGGATATTGCATGTCAGGAATGACATCCTTCACAGATGGGATTAGATCACGGATTTTGTGTATTGTACTGAATCGGACCTGGATCTTGTGTTTGTTTAAGATTTTGGAAATCTTTTTGGTAACACCTGCTATGTATAGTGATAGGTTTTTACCCTTTCAACTGGTACAAAAACTGACACCTTTATACAAGGCATCATGTTTGCAATAACCACAACAACAAGCAGTCAAAATGCAAACAAAAATAAACAACTCTGATAATGATATGCACTGTCCTTGAAGTTGATTCGTCCACACCCAAGACAGCTTTTTCTTAGAGCCTAGTTTCCATTGGTGTTGGACCAGATGACGCCAAAAGGCATACAACTCAAAAAACAGCAAACTATCAGAGTATTGAGAGCTCGGGGTAAGCATGTACATTATGAGACCTCCTTTACCAGTGGCAAAATATAGTGATAGGTTTTTACCCTTTCAACTGGTACAAAAACTGACACCTTTATACAAGGCATCATGTTTGAAATGACCACAACACAAGCAGTCAAAATGCAAACAAAAATAAACAACTGATAATGATACCTTCTTTACCAGTGGCAAAATATAGTGCTATGTATGATGGTTTTGATCGGCGTCTCAGGGGGTTGTTTCTCCATGGTTGGAGAAACAGCTTTGCGGATAATTCGGTCCGAATATCCATTAATCTTAAGGGCTTGGTGTATGTGTTCCAGTTCACTGGCTAGGTGGTGTTGGTCAGAAATGCAGTGGGCCCTATGGTGTAGTGTTTTGATGAGGGAATGCTTCTGTGCCGGATGGTGGTGAGAGTCAGGTTTCAGATAGGAATCTGTGTGGGTAACTTTCCTGTAGACAGAGTGTCCCAAGGAGCCATCAGGTCTCTTCTCCACTTCCATGGTGAATTTGATGGATGGGTGTATGGAATTAATGTGGTCAAATAACGAAAGTGTCATTCACATATCTCTTCCACAAGGAAGGACGTAGGATGGATGTCTGGATGGCATCTGTTTCAAATTTCTCCATGAAAACATTCGCTATCACTGGTGATAAGGGAGAACCCATGGAGGTACCTTCATTTTGTTTGTAGAAAGTACCATTCCAAGTGAAGTAAGTGTTGGTAAGGCAGTACCTAACCAGCGTAGGAACATCAGGGTTCAGTCCATGTTGGACTAAATCTTCAATTATTGCTAAGGTGTCAGGCACAGGAACCTTGGTGAACAGAGAAACCACATCAAAGCTAACGAGAAAATTATCTGGGGACAGTGAAATGTCCTTGATTAGAGAGACCAAGTGAGCTGAGTTATGTACTGCTGAGGTAGTCTTGCCAGTGAATGGAAGCAAGGTATCAGATAGAAAACGGGCCAGCTTGTAGGTAGGTGAGATGATAGTGGAAACGATGGGCCGAAGTGGAGTGCCTTCTTTATGGATCTTAGGAAGCTATTAACATACATTTGTTATCATGTTACAGTGTATCATCGGTTCTTTTTTTCAACTGTTTTACTTAACTTGACTCCTATGTTTGTCGTGGTCAAATCTTGTAATCAAAATGTTCTCCTTTTCAATCAATTCCAAATTTGCACACGTACTCAGATCCGGTGACAATGCATGCCTGTATCAAAATCGGCATCAATTAATTAGTTTTTTTAAAGCAATTTACATTTTGTATGGACGCCTTATTATTTATATACATATGTGTGTAGGTCAAAAACGCCGCGGTCCCTAAACTTTGGAATCGCCTTGCCCAAGAAGCAGGCGTCACGTGTCTCTCTCGGGCGTCACGGGTCTCTCTCGGGCGCCACGTGACTCTCTCGGGCGCCACGTGTCTCTCTCGGGCGCCACGTGTCTCTCTTGGGGCGCCACGTGACTCTCTCGGGCGTCACGTGACTCTGACTCTCGTCTCAGGCGCCACGTGTCTCGTCTCAGGCGTCACGTGTCTCAGGCGCGCCTGCTCCATGTGAACGAGTTACTGGAGTAATTAATTCAATTCAGCGTTGATGTGCGAGCAGGCGCCGCATCATTGACGTACTTCTCAACCGTGAGTTAAACGAAGCACCGGGGGTGCTGTGATCACCCTTTCAGCACAGGGGGTCACCGCCTCCCTCTGTCCGTCTGGTGTGGGCGGGTGGGTGTGGATGAGGTGGATCTCTCAGGAGGAGCTCCGCGGCTGCCCCATTCTCACCGCTGACGGCTTTTGGGGGCTGCTCTTCCGCGCTCTGCAGGCTTCCCCCTATCCCCTCTGCTCGCGGTGATGCTGAGCGGTGGTGGTGGTGGTGGCTTGACGTGGCGTGGCCTGTAACCCAGCACCGTGGAGGGGTTGGTGGATGACCGCGCACACGGATGTTGTTGTGAAACTCCCGTCTAACCGTTCAACACGTAGGAGGCTTTCGCGACCAATATCGTCCGTAATGGATGCTTTTTGGGGTTAGGTCGCGTAAATATATAAATGTGTCGTTAAACCCGCCACCACCCGACTCAGCGAATTTGTAAGGTTTGTCACGTAAACAGAACATGCCAAGTCGTTACTCGTGCAGCACACCGGTGTCTGTCGAGGTGGTGCCGTACTGCTGGCTCGCGGGATCGAGCGTTGCCCCCTCACGCGAGGCGTGGGATCGTCTCCGGGTGCTCCGCTGCCCTCCCCCCACGTGGATAATGATAAACACGATGACTCAACATTGTTCATCGGCTGAAAACGTCTCGCTCATAAACACCCCAACGTGACGGCAGCAGCAGCCTCCTGAGTCCTGAGTGTCTCTCCTGGGTAGGTTAAGTAACATTATAATTACCGTATTACACTCAACATTATTATAATTAACATATTACACCTAACATGATTATAATTGCCGTATTACACCTCGCACTTGCCCCAACAGTCTGTTACAGGCTATACGGGGGTCTTTGTCTTTGTGGAGCTCTGTGCTGTTGCAATGTATTTGATCATGTGTGCATACGGATTACTTTAAAGCCATTGGTCAATCCAGTGCTGGAGTTAACTCCTAATGGGCGGCGGGGGGGGTCGACCATACTCCACCACGCTGGTCCGTGCGGGTTGGTGAAGGTGGATGGGGAAACCATGACCTGCTTCACGAATGATAGCCGTGAACGGAAATCAAACTCAGGTGATGGCGTTCATCGTGCAAACCAATGCGCCACCGCTCCCCCCACGGTCGCCCCGGTACGTACGGTGATGCACATGGGTGGAGCGGTGGCGAAAATGAGACTCAGCCTGAAATGAGTCGCTGACGCGGTGTGTAACCAATTAGCACTGGGGAGACAAAGGTGGCGTGGTTGTGGCCACCCCCACTACCTCGTAGGGACGTCGTTCCGACGTTCACAGACTGCTGCTCGCGAACGGCACTCGCCCCAGTAGCCCCCTGCAGGCGAAATGTCAACTCCCTCGCCTCGTATACAGAAGGTTGTGGGCTCCATTCCGACCCTGACGACGCCTGTTGCTGTCTATTTGGAGTTTGCGGTGTCTTTCTCACCCCGTGGTCGTGTGGATTTTTCTCCGGGTCCTCCGGTTTTCCCCTCCACATTTAGAAACACGCGCTTAAGAGTATTTGGCTACTGCGATACATTTCCACATGATGACGATAAGCCATCTTCATCAAGCTGTCATTCCTGGCCAGGTCGTTTATGAAAAAGAGCTGCAAAGCTCAGTGGACCTTACCTGGTATAAAAAAAACAAAATGTGAATAGTTAATAAGTTTTTCATTGTCCGTTGGTGCGTTTTTAATATCGTTCGCCTGTAAAAGGGCGAAATGAACAGACGGGTGTATATAAGAGAGTTGCACGGGATATGAAAACCAGCAGAGGCAGGCCGAGGGCACGCCGAAGGGTATTGGGTCGTTGGAGAGATTTGGAGCACAAGTGACGGAGGAGAGGGGAGAGATGAGAGAGAGAGCGAGCGAGAGAGGCTCTGTGATCACGGTAATGTGAGCTGGTGGGCAACAGTTAAAATCCATACGGTCCCTTCCATCTCGAACAAAAAAGAGATCAAATCATGAAAAGGTCAAACAGCCTCCGTCCTCTGTTATGCACTCATATCCCAGCGCATGCACTCCTATACACACCACGTGTTGTGTACTGGCCCCTACACTCCGATACACACCACGTGGTGTGTACTGGCCCCTACACTCCGATACACACCACGTGGTGTGTACTGACCTCTACACTCCGATACACACCACGTGGTGCGTGCTGACCCCTACCCCGATACACACCACGTGGTGCGTTCTGGCCCCTACGCTCCGATACACACCACGTGGTGCGTTCTGGCCCCTACACTCCGATACACACCACGTGGTGTGTGCTGTATTTTTCGGGTTGCGTCACGTGTTGTTCGGTACGATGTCCGACGTTTCGCTCCACGTCCTGTAGTATGTATATGTGCATGGGGAGAGCGGTAGGGTAGTGGTTAGCGCGCTGCGCTGCAAACCCGGCGACCCGAGATCGATTCCCACTCATGGCCAACACCAGTGACGATTATATGAACTGCAAATGAGTACCTGGTGCGGTGTGTAAACATCACCACGAGGAAGACAAAGGCGGGCGGGCGGGCGAGGAATGGCCACCCACCCCATTGTGTGCGGTGCCGACCTTTTATCGGTGCTCGCTAAACAGCACTGGCCCCGCAAATATGTCGAGGCTACGTGGGGAGTTTTTGTCTTTGTTCACGTACATTGGTAACCGGGCGAAGACCGTCAAGCTCACCGCACGTGAGAACGCGCCGTTATATTCACTCTGAGTTCCAGTCCACGGCCCTCGACGTTAACGTGGTGGTCACCGCGTGAGTCTACACGGGAGGGGGGGGTCTCTGTGTGAGCGGATAAGTTCACCGGTGGCCGGGCCGAGATGCATCGACTTCACTTGCACTTTCAGAAGCCGAATTCATCACTTTGCTTGCTTGGGACAGGCGGGCGGCTGAAATCCCACGGACTCAAAGCCAAGCAGCGTCTCGGCGGTGGTGGCTCAGAGTCTCTGAGGGCCCCCTTTGACCCACCACCCTTTGGGCACTCTGCCACCCTCTCTCAGACGGGGGGACGAGCAGCTTTAAACTCAGATTAAAAGGCTGCTCCTGCTGCTGCTACGACTGAGCTCGCACGGCAGAAGCAGCCACAGCAGCAGCAGTAGCAGCTGTAGCTGCTGTATCGGTGCACAGGGGATGGCACACACCACGTGGGGGGTGCTGGCCCCTGCACCCCGATAGACGCTGATGGTTTACGTCTTCCGTGTTGTGTATTGTACATTGGTTGGTTTTGCGTCGAACCAACGTCCATGTCTCACAGAGAGAGAGGAGGGGGGGGGGTGTCCCGATAAACATCTGGGCAGTTCAAGCGAGCCTGCCTCTGCTGATGAGACTCAACAATGTCGACACCAGTCCTTGGCTATAGACAACTGGCAGTTCACCAGCGTTGGTTGAAGCGAGCCTGCCTCGGCTGACGAGATCCCGAATGTCAAAACAAGTCCAGCGTTTTAATTTTGTGAACCAATACTGATGAAATAAGTGGTATGTAATACATGCGTGTTGCCTGTCAGGATCAGAATATTTATACTGGACGAATCCGATGAACTATGAAGCTCTTTTTCACAAATGTCCAGTAGGGGCGGGCCAGCAAGTTACATGTAGGGAGTGGTGGGCACTGGCAGGGCGTCGCCATTGGTTTGTTCACCCGTCACGCCTCAAGCCATATGTTCCTCCCCAGATAGACGGTTCATACCCAAGTCCCATACGGCCGGTGTCTGATGTGTCCGACGAGCCGGGGCAGTCGGCCATGGAGATTGTGCGTCAGGAGTGCTGCCCACAGTGTCCGAGCCCCTGAAGGCCAGGGAGTCACAGGAATCCGCCACATGCGATGGACTGCTGGCTGGAGCCTGGCCAAATTCTTACAAGGAGTCCCCCTTCAAGGCTTTTGTGTAAGCCCCCATTGCCCGGAGAGATACAAGATATCGCCCACAGCGATGGACCGGCGTCAAGAACCCGGTCAAAATGTACTCTGGCATCGGGTTGTTAACTGTTGTTATCCGTCGGGTTTGTTTATTCCACTTACATTGTTAGTTATGTTGTTATCGGGTGGGACGGTCCATGCCGCGCATTCATCTTAAATACGCGTCGTGCTCGCGATCAACGGACGTCGGGTTAATAAAAATATATATATTGGAGATTTTTGTTTTTCCCTAAACTAAGTTTTTGTAATTAAGATTAGCTGGGACTAGCGGCCATAAGAGCTAAATTATGGGTGGGAGAAAAGCACACAAACTACAGAAGAGAGTATGCATGCGAGCGACCACAAGCGGGGATAACTAGGCCAAGGGTCAAAGAGGGGATAACTAGGCCAAGGGTCAAAGAGGGGATCTATCCGGAAGCTCCCAGAACCCGCGGCAGAGTTTGAGAAGAGGGGCGTGGCCAGGGGCGGGGGCATGGCCACGCTGGGGGGATGAAAGGCGGAGAGAAATTGGGTTCTGGGCTGCCATGGGGTTTCGGGGTCCTGGCTGTCGTCGGTGTCATTGCTGCCGTCTCTTCGTCGCCGTCGTTGCTGTATAGTCAACCAGCTATATAGTCAAAACGTCACCGTCGTCGCTAAATAGTCAGCCAGCTATATAGTCAGGCAGCGCGATGTCCTACACTGTGACTGTGTCGTCAAGTTGTAGCAGTAAAACGGACGAGAATTAATAAGAAGCCCTCTACAGTTCGAATCTAGTTTTAAGCCCTCTATAGTTCGTGTCTCTGAAGTTGTTGTATTACAGAGGTATATATGTTCTATGTTAGTCTATGAGTCTCTATGGTGGTATATAGGTTTATAGTCAATGGTTCTCTATGGTGGTATATTTGGTCGATCTTAGTCTATGGGTCTTTATGGTGGTATATCATCATCACTCATAGGCCTGTGTGTCTCGAGAGACAATTATGTTGCACCTTACGAGGTCAGCTGTAGGTTTTGCAGCACCGAGAATTACTTAGGGCAATCCTTAAGTGACAATGCTTGCCACAGCAATTGCAAGTGAATGTGGTGGCAGCTCCAGAGGTATTTATTGCTTTTTCTTAACGTCGCTCCCTCTTGGTCTGCCAAGCAGTGTGTAGTAACCCCTCGCCTCTCCTGAGGCCTGTTTTCACAGTCTGCTGCCAGCTGATTCGGTCGCCGGCAGTTTTCTCCCAGTCATTTGGGTTGATGTCACAACTCTTCATGTCCTGTTTACAGACATCTTTGAAGTGCAGGACTGGGTGACCAGTGACCCGCGTGCCTGATGCCAGCTCGCCGTACGAGACATCCTTGGGTATTCTGCCATCCTGCATGCGGCGCACGTGTCCAAGCCATCTCAGGCGCCTATGACAGAGTAGAGAGTACATGCTGGGAATGTTGGCCAAGTTGAGGACTGAGGTGTTGGGAATGCGATCTTGCCATCTAATACCGAGGATGCGCCTGAGACAGCGGAGGTGGAATGTGTTTAGTCGATGTTCTTGATGGGCGTATGTTGCGCAGGGCTCAGACCCATAGAAGAGGGTGCTAAGGGCTTGGGCCCGGTACACCTGTACTTTGGTGTTGAGCGTTAGGGATTTGTTCTCCCACACTCTTATGGTCAACCTAATCATTGCTGTAGACGCCTTCCAAATGCGCTTGCCAATCTCTATGACAAGGGACAAATTGCAGATGATGGTGGAACCCAAGTAGGTGAAGTCCTGAACGGCTTCCAGGGTGTAGCTACCAATGTTTATGGAAGGGGTGTTTCTGACATCCTGGCCCATGACATTGGTCTTTTTCAGACTGATTGTCAGACCAAAGTTGTTGCAGGTGTAGAGGTGTATTGGTACGGATGGGAAACAAACACAAGGGGCGTGG
>CM025648.2:608291-625651 GCA_014621495.2 Entosphenus tridentatus | reverse complement strand
GAGGGGGAAGGCGAGGTGGATGTACACCTACAACGAGGTGAGGGGGTGACATGGCCGGTGTGCCGTCTGTCCGTCCGTCCATCGTCCGTCCGTATACCATGTGTACATCCATGCTTATCGGACCTCTTTGCCAGAAGGGGTAAAACCTAGGATTATATTTCATCATGCTTGACACGTTTTGCCACAAGAATGTGTGGTTAATGCAGACTTGATGCCTTGCAAAGGGTATCTATTTGGTGTTTGAACATCTTAAAACCTGTTTCATTTCTAGAAAGGGTAAAACCTATTACATGAACATCCAGCCATCAGTCTGTGTCCATCCGTCCGTGTCCCATTGCGTATTCCTCCATCTTGGTCGTCTGGCTGTTTGTCCGCATCTCCACAGTCTGCAAGTCTTTATGCCCTCCAATTAACTGTCTTGCCTATCTACCTATTGGCATGCCTATGTCTGTCAATCTGTCTGCTTGTGTTTTGGCCAAACCCCATTTGTCAGAGCCAGGAGACTAAATCCTTACCCTCGGGTTCCTCCAGAAACAGAAAAAAGCCACTGCGAGTGGCCATGTGGAATGTCCGAACACTGTGGAGGAGAGGCTGCTACTCCTCTGTCTGGAGCTGGGCCAATACCACCTGCATCTCTGCGGTATTGAGAAGGCCCGGTGGACTGGATCTGGCTCTTGTCACAATGAGGAGTGGACAGTCCTCTGCTCGGGGCAGGAAACTGCCAAACAACAGGGAGTGGCTCTTCTTCTGAACTAAATGAAGGGGGCGTGGGAGCATGGTGGTGATGTGTGGGAAGCTGTAAGCCCCAGGCTACTGTGGGCTCACCTTCCCATCAACCAGAGGCGAGGAGTGGTGATGTTGGTGTTTTATGCTCCCACCGAAGATGAACATCAGTGCAGGGATGCAGGCAAGGCCAATGAGTCAGATGGCTTCTATGACCTCCTGTCACAGGTGCTTGCTAAAGTGACCCCTCGGGATAGAGTCATCCTGTTGGATGCCTTTAATTCCTGAGTGGAAGGCATGGACCAGCTTAGCTCAATAACAACGGTAGGAAGCTGCTAGACTTTTGTGGAGCCCATGGGCTTGTAATTACCAACATGCAGTTCCAGCATCGGCACATCCACATAACATCATGGATGCATGCTGGACTATATATTGACAGAACAGCGGATGCCATGTCCTTGATACCAGAACCTACCATGGAACTAATCTGCCCACTGACCATCGGCTTGTGATCTGTAAGATGCGCCTGCCATTCTTCCACTCCAATGGTGGGTGTACATCTAGGACTCCATTCAAACCCACAGTGGCCTGGTCTCAGCTAGCTGATGAAAGTTGCAAGCGAGAATCTCATCATCGCTTGCAACTGGGGTTGGCATTGAACCCCCCTCTCTTCCTGATGCATAAGGGAAATGGGTGAGGTTAAGGACTGTGGCTCATGCAGCTGCAATGGCTGATTTGGGCACACGGTCCAAACCTCCCTAGAGATCCTGGGTGACAGAGAAGGTGTTCAGGCTGGCTGAGAAAAAGTGACATGCCCACTGCCGCCGTCTCGAGCATCCCATGCCGGAGAATGAGGAGGTTTACCACAGCCTTTGCTCGGATGTTCGGAGAGCCGTGCGGCTTTGCAAGGATTGGTGGTGTTCGCGGGTTGCTAAGGAGATGTAATCTGCCTCAGTGGCCAGCGATCATAAATCACTTTTTAATTTCATTAAAAAAGGTAACTTCCAGCGCCATTCCTATCACCATCATTAGGGGAAAGAACGGTTTGCAGATTTGTTGAGCATTTCTGTGAGGTCTTGGGGGAGGTGAAATGACTCAGCCTGGAACACATCATGGGGCAAAGTGGGTATGACCCTGCTGAGGCTGCCGTGCCTCAAATATTGGAAGTAGTCACCTCCTGTGAGTGGCTGGCTGAAGTACCATCTGTTGAGGAAGTACGGAAGGCAATCCAGAGTCTGAGACCAGGAAAAGTCGCCGGGAAGAGATGATCTTCCAAGTGAAATGCTAAGGGAGGTTGGCGTTTGTGTGCAGACTGCCCTATATGACATAATAACAGTCTGGAGCACTCGATGGGTTTTGCAGGATTGAAAGGATGCCCTGGTGGTCCCCTTCTTTAAGAAGGGGGACCACACAGACTGTAATAACTGCAGGGGGATCACTCTCCTCAGTGTGGCAGGAAAGGTCTTGGCAAGGATTGTTCAATATCTCCTTGCCAGGCAAGCTGGGGAGAGGCTTGCGGAGCCCCAATGTGATTTCAGGCCAGGGCGGTCCTGCACAGATGACATATTTTCTGTCTGCTACAGCAGAGATATAGGGAATTCCAACAAGATCTACATCTCTGCTTGTTGATGATACAATCAACAGGGCTCTGGGCTGTTCTTCGTGCCTTTGGAGTCCCTGACTCTCTGCTCACCATCATTAAGGACCTTCATGGTGGTGGGCAGGCCCCGGTAAAACTACGTGGCCAGGAGTCGGAGCCATTCACTGTTCACCTTGGGGACCAACAAGGATGTCCTCTGGCTCCCATATTATTTAACATATTTTTGATCACGTAGTTCGGGAAGCCTTCAATAACTGTATTGGAGGAATCTCCATCTGGTACAGATACAATGAGAGCCTGATCGATACCTGGGTGCGGGCAAGGAATGGCTCCCTATTGGTTAACTATGTTATGTATCTTCTTGGTTCTTTCGGTAAAGTCACGTAGAAATAAATTAATAAAATAATAAAAATAAAACATGATAAAATAATTCTCACGACGTTTCGGCCACAACGCAAGTAGTCGTCTTCAGGTGAAGAACAGGTCTGTCAAGGAGACAGAATCTGAATGGAATGCCCCAGGCTTGAAGCGACTATTTATGTTGGGATGGAGGGGCGAAGAGCATCTTGACAAAATAATTTGCATATCAAGAGGAATTTTGCATATTTATGTGAAATGCAGAAATGCGATTAGTGTTACTTGTGAAATGCGTAGGGGGTCTGGCGAGGGGTTTAAAGTCACTATGCCCATGCATTATGCAGGATTAGCAGCATCAAAGGGAGGAAGTGAGGTCAGAATTAATAAAGGGAAGGAATGTTAATAATATGGCGCAATGGGAGACTAGTGGTAGGAGGCTTGCAGTGGAGCAAAGAATCCATTCCTTGCGGAGAATACAGGATATATAGTCAATGTCAGTGAGTGGACTGCGGTCTGAAAGTCACCATAAACGTGAACACAATCAATTAAGATCCGAAATGGTTTATTACGTCCTTCCAATGATTGCTGAGCCAGAATCCATCTTCTCGGTTGAAATTGTCTCTGTGTTTGTATATGTGTTAGGTATGTTGATGATCTGGTGATTGCTGCTCCCTCAGAGGAGGAGTTGAGGGTGCTGCTGCTGAACCTGGAACATGCCACTAAGAAGTGGGGCCTTACCATCAGCCCCACCAAAACTAAGCATCTGCCTGGGTATTTTGTACCATCAAACACTCCACCAACAGAACTCCCCATTTGTGATGGGGCAGTTGTGGAGAGAGTGGAGAATTTTCCATACCTGGGCAGTGTGCTTATGATCAGATCCGGTTTGACAGCAGAGGTCTCACTCTGAATCAGTCGAGCGGCAATATCTCTGTTGCTCCACATGAAGTTTCGGATCTTCTCGGCCATGGTAATGCCCTCCGTTCTCTTGGCTTGTGAAACGTGGACCCCCTTAATGGAACATCTTCGCCAGTTAGAAACATTTTGCCTGACCTGCCTACGATCCATCCTGGGTTTAACAAGGCTAGATTGTGTGAGGAGCTCACAAATCCTCGAAAGATCTGAACAAAGTCCCATCGGTGAGCTCCTCCGGCAGGCAAGGCTGCGTTGGCTGTGTCATGTAACCCACATGCCCAGCCACCGCATGCCTAAACAGCTTTTGTTCGGCCGGATAGCGGGGTCTAAACGGGCGTATCATGGGCTAGAGAAGAGATGGAGTGATGTGGTACAAGAGGATGTGGGGCGGAGTGGACTTGCTGATGACTGGTACCAGTGGTGTCAAGATCGGCCTCTGTAGAGGAGGCTCGTGAAGGATGCTACTGGGAAGTTGGAGCCAGTCGCCCTCCAGCAACAACGGAGGGCAGAGGAGCGATGCTCGCAACAACGAGCGGAGCGCCGGGTGGCTAAAACACAGCAAGTTGGCACAGTAGGGGGCACAGGTGATGCATCAGCCAGTCATCTCAGTCATTCAACCCATGGCGACTGGGTCTGTCCCGTGACCTGCCAGTGGGCATTCCACACTTCACATAACCTTAAAGTGCACTTAGCTTGGCACAAGCGCCATGGTGATGTCACCTCCACTTAGTGGCGAATAGTGGTTGTTGTTGTTGTGTTTAACCTGTCTGTCTGCCTGCCTCCTCGTCAAGTCTGTTTGCCGCTCCACGTAACTGTGTGCCTGTCCGTAAATCTGTCTCCCTGTTTGTTTGCCTGCCTCTCGGTCTGTCTATCAACCTTGTATATCTCTCCATGCGCCTGCCTGTCTGTCAATCATTTCGTCAATGTGCCCGCCTGTCCATCTGTCTGCCTGGCTGGCCACGTTCCTGTTTGTCCGTGTTCCACACCAAACACACGCCCTCATGCCCTTCCCGTCCCGCCAGGAGGAGGCGGCATGGGTGCCGCTGTCCCCACTGCCGCCCCACGTGAACCTGAGCGGCTGCGCTCTCTGCGTTTTCTACAACTACCTCATCGTGGCCGGCGGGGTCACCCAGCCTGGCAAGGGTGCCACCGCCGCCACCGCCGCCACCGCCACGCAGCCGAACACTGCCGCCACCACCACCACTGGCATAGGGGGCACGCACCAGGGCTCCGTGGCCATTGCCGCCACGCCCTGCACGAGCGACGCGCGCCACGGCACCAGCAAGCACCACCGCACCGCCGGCAACAACTCCACCGCTGGCAACAACTCCACCGGCAATAACAACAGCAGCGGCAGCAGCGCTGGTTCACCAGCGCAGCCCTCCGCCGCTCGGAGCACCGCCAGCACCGCCGCCACCGCCGGAACTCCATCGGCGCAGGTGTGGAGCTACAACCCGAGCACCGGCGTGTGGGCGCCGCTGCCCCCAATGCAGCAGGCGCGGGCGCAGCTGCGGCTGGTGGCGTGCGACGGCGCCCTGTTTGCCGTGGGCGGCGAGTGCCTGCTGAGCGTCGAGCGCTACGACCCGCGGGCGGGCCGCTGGCGCCCCGTCGCGCCGCTGCCGCGCGGCTGCTTCGCAGTGGCGCACGAGGCGGCCGAGAGTGGCGGAGAGCTGTACGTGTCGGGCGGCTCGCTCTTCCGCCGCCTGCTGCGCTACTCGCCGCGGCACGACGCCTGGAGCGAGTGCCCAATGGCGCCCGGCCGGCGCCGCTCCGCAGACATGGTCGGCGTGGGGAGGTGGTTGCTGCGGTTTGAGAGCGAAAGGGCGACCGCCGGTTCCGCCGCCGCTGCCGCCGCTGGTGGTGCAAGCATCGCATATGGTGCTGCTGCAGCTGCTTATGCTGGTGCTGCTACCGGTGTTACGGCCGACAACAGCAGCAGCAATGAAGCGACACAGATTGTCACCGTCCAGCGCTACAACACGCACGCCAAGACGTGGTCCACGTTCGGGACGCTGGGTGACCCGCGCGCCATCCTGCACGCCGGCGAGACGGTGCAACCGGCGGAGGTGCCGGAGCCCGGCGAGCGGCCGACGCGGTCGCTGGTGCCGCCATTCCGCTGCGCCGCGCTGGAAGAGGAGGTGTTCTGCGTGAGCCGCTCGTGCGCCATGCGATTCGACGCCGGCGACGAGGGCCACCTGAAATCGATGCCGACATGGGGGGGCAGCAGCGTCGGCGGAGCGAGAGACAGGGCGGCCGCAGCGGCGCAGCCGGACCCGGCGCTCGCCGCCACCGTCGCCGTGCGGGCCCTGGGGCCGGTGCCGTCCGGACGAGGCCTGCCCGTGCCGTTCATCTTGTGCTTGCCCGAGCACATCTTTGGCGGCGGCGGTGGCGCTGGCGGTGGCCATCGGGAGACGTAGGGAGCAGTGCCTCGCTGGCACCCGTCGCTCCATTTGCTGTGAGCGACGCTGCTCCTCCTCCTCCGCCTTTCCGGTCGTCGTTGTCGTGACCGCAATGTCGGCTGCCGTCAGCCACCGAGTGGTGTCCTTCACGAGCCGAGTTTGCCGCAGAGAGGCCGCGCCTCATTACAGCTGACAGGAGCAGCTGGGCGCGAGTCCACTCAAACCAACGTACCACACCACCACCCCGTGCACTCCTTTCCCACACCATCCCATCTCTTCTATAGCCTGTGCCGTGCCCTACCCGTGCTGTGCCCATTTAACCCCTCCCCCTCCCACCACTATGTGGACAAAGCAAAGCTGATTGGCCATGGAAGGAAGGCCGGCCTTGCGGGTCACGTGACCCAGCCACACCAGGCCCGGTGGATCCGTTGCCTTCTGTGCTCGTCTACAAAACGGCTCTGAAACGTCAACACGTGCCAGTGTTCAACTTGGACCCGTGCGGGTCGTCGCCACGGTACGTTTGATCCCGCAGCTTTCGCTGGGGGTTTGGCATGTGACCTCCAAGAGCGGCCGCTTGCTTCTGGCTCGAGGTCTTCCCATTGGTCGCTGACCTCTGGGTGCAACTCCCAAACACCTGGCACGGTCAGCTGACCTCCTCTACCCTGCACACGTGCCCCACCCATCCAGAGACTGCTCCTTACATTTTGCTGATTACACATACTGCGCACTCTGTTCTCCTGTAACGCGTTATAGTTTTAATAATGCCAAGTGGATAGAACGCAATGAATGTACGAGGGAACACAATCTGTGTTTAAATAATGACGATACGAATTGGATGTAACGCGATTGAGTGAACGGAACTACGTCACGCGAGGGGGAACGAGTGGTCGTACAGCTGCCTCGGCGAAGCATCATCATCGCACAAGGCGGGATGCTGCTGGATGCTTCTAGATGCAACCCTGCACTTTGTTTGGCCTGCGTACGCATCTCACGTGTGGTCGCGGACTTCGCTTTACCCCATATTATCATTCATTACAATGTGATTTTTCTTCAGGAACGCAACTACTATCACCATGTTGTAGGGGAACAGACTCTGCATTACGCTTTCCTGCCACGTCATATGCAGCACTTCCAAGTTGCTCAACCCCTTATCCTCCATCCTCCGTGCATGCCCTCCCCATCCCAAACCTCCTCCTTCTCATAATAGTTTTTTTTGGGTTAGATCACATAAATATAAATGTGTCGTTAAATCCACCACCGGAAACAACAACACAAGCTGATACACAACAACACGAGCTGATATACAACAACAACACAAGCTGATACACAACAACAACACAAGCTGATACACAACAACACGAGCTGATATACAACAACAACACAAGCTGATACACAACAACACAAGCTGATTCACAACAACAACAACACAAAAGTGTTTGCTCGTATTTGATCGCTTTTTGCATGAGAGTTATCGTGCCACGCCGCACCGCTGTCAGGCGAGATGATGGGCAAAGCTTTTTTTTACCATTCGTCCATAAAAGCGTTCAAAATAAGAATAATGATGATAAAAGAGGGGCGAAGGCATTTGGCCTGGTGGAACGTAGGCGATGTTTGTAATGGGGCATTAGAGAGGTCCAGAGTTTTTTTTAAACAAAAAAATACTTTTGCCTTTACAAATAGAATGTCGTCTCGAGTGCCAAAATGATGCTGATGCAGTGCCGCTGCTGCTGCTGCTCGCTCAACGTCCGTGCAACCCATACTTGACCGCACCTCGTTGGGCACAACACAATCCTCCCGTCACCACCACCGCCTCCACCCCCCATCACCTCTATCCCTCCAAGGCCCTTTATCAGCTGAGGCTTCTTGCTGCTTGGCTGAAGACTTTGTTTGATCAAAGGGCCTCTTTTGGTAGGCCGTAAACTGCCCTCTGCATGGCTTACAGCAGCAGTGTTCTTCATTGCAAGGGCCCCCATGGGGCCACTGGTGGCCCATGATGGCCTTGACGGTGCATCATCAAGAGGGCCGGTGGCTCGTGGCTGGCTACCAGTGGAGTGGCCCTGCAATGGAGCCGTCTCATGTCATTGCTGGCGGAATGTAGGCCTCGACTAGAGGGAGCCCCAAGAGCGAGAAGGCGCTTGGCCTACTCTTCCACGCTTTGCAAGGCCCCGGTGGGGCTCACGGGCGGCCCCCCAGTGGCCTTTGTGTGTGGCCGCTGATGGTGCGGCCCCCTCAACAATACACAAATAGTGAAAACACCCCCCCTTCCCCCATCATCAACATGCTTCTGCTTTCGTATGGATTAATAGCAGCAGATTAAAGACGTCATTTTAGATGTTATCTAGACAGCAGCGGCGGCAGGGGGAAAGTGTTCACGATGCGGGTCGATGGTTTGGGATTCGTGGCCGCACCACTCACAGGCCGCCGAATCTTTCATGACGCTATTTATGGCATCAGGTGGCCGCATCAGCCACATGGCCTGGTCCTGATTCGGTTGATGATCGAGCATTGTCAAACCCCAATGGTCTTTTAAATATGTGGTGGCGACCCTCACACTGATAATGTCTTACCAGCGAGTAAGAAATTCTGGCTCGTTTAAAATTTGCATCACTTCGGCCCTAATGCACTGCTATACGATCCTCAACTAGGCCTAATCCTGAGGCACATGCAGTTGTGAGGCCTTCTATTTGGCCTAAGAGAAACGCTAAGGCCTGGTACACGTGAATACAAACTGCTGCGGTATTTCACTGATTGACAACTGGTATGACCAGGGCCTGAAGTGCACAAGGCTTAGCCTGAATAATCTTCAATCTCGATATATTTTTTTACTTGGCCTACAGATTTCAGGGCAGAGACAGAAGGCTCTTTGCATGGTCCACATTTGTCCCAGCTTACCCTGAACGAGCCTTCTCGATATATGAAGGTCATGGTATTGGCAAGAAGGGCACATTCTTTCCTAAAAGGTGTTTGTTAGGCCTAAATAACCGGCATCTCATTCTGAATCTCTCTTGCTCGGCCTAGTGATAGCAGACACATTGCATGGGCCTACATTTGCTTTTTTCCCCGACTTGGCCTAATAGTTCGTCTGCTTGATTCAAGGGTTATAATTCCAGCCCTGGTGGCCATTTGCATGGCCCCAGAAGTCTTGCGCCAGGCTTAAAGTGCACTACACGTGGCACTACACGTGGCCCCACGGGCCCAACTTGCTCATCCTCAGAAGCCGAGCGTTGGCCTTGAGGCCCTCCTGATGGATTTGCAACGTCTCGTCCACACTGTTTTCTCTCTGCACATAGCAGGCCATTCTGCTCAGGGCTGTTTGTCACAAGCTGAGGGGGAAGCTCGCTAAAGAGTTCTTTATCGTTTGCAAAGCCATGAAATGCTATTTTTTGTACATAGTAGTTTTGAAACGCGTAGACACTAAACAGAAAGCTATTTTGAGATTGCGTGGTATGGTTCAGGTGCGCGCGGCTGGATTTGTACTGAGAAGCCAAGAATGCGATGAAAAGAGTGCACTTTGAGCGGCCGTGTAGACTCCAACTTTACTCCTGTCGATTCCAAACACGTGTACCCTAATCGCGGGGAGTGGCTTTAAAATTATATTCTTAGGTTTTTTCGGTAAAGTCACGTAGGTAAAAAATTAAAATTAATAAAAGTAAAATAAAAATAAAATAAAAATCACGACGTTTCGGAGGCAACACAAGCTTCCGTCTTCAGGTGGAACAGTCACAGCACAATAGCTGTATCAAGTGAAGTGGCTTTAAAAGTTGTAAAATCTCCTGTAGATGTAGATGCCACTGGTTCTTCATGTTATGCAGATGTAGATGCCACTGGTTCTTCATGTTATGCAGATGTAGATGCCACTGGTTCTTCATGTTCTGCATATGTAGATGCCACTGGTTCTTCATGTTCTGCATATGTAGATGCCGATGGTTCTTCATGTTCTGCAAATGTAGATGCCACTGGTTCTTCATGTTCTGCATATGTAGATGCCACTGGTTATTTATGTTCTGCAGATGTAGATGCCGATGGTTCTTCATGTTCTGCAGATGTAGATGCCACTGGTTATTTATGTTCTGCAGATGTAGATGCCGATGGTTCTTCATGTTCTGCAGATGTAGATGCCACTGGTTCTTTATGCTCTGCAGATGTAGATGCCACTGGTTTTTCATGTTATGCAGATGTAAATGCCAGCGGTTCTTCATGTTCTGCAGATGTTGATGGCACTGGTTCTTCACGTTCTGCAGATGTAGATGCCACCGGTTCTTCATGTGGCATCTACATAACATACGGACAGGTTTGTTCATATCTCTGAAAGTTCGTAATTCGAACGATCATAAGTAGAGGAGCCCCTGTATAAAAACACCTGTGGCGGGCCGTACGGTAGTGGGAGCAGCCTCGGTTTCACTCGCAACTGCATCACGACTGGTTGCGCGCAACTGCATCACGCCCAGTTTCACGCAACTGCATTGTGAGCAGTTGCACGCAACTTAATCGCGATTGATTGTACGCAACTGCAATGCGACCATTTACATGCAACTGCATCGCGATCGGTTCCATGCAACTGCATCGTGACCGATCCAGGCTACTGCATCACGACGGGTTGCATGCAACTGCATCGCGATCGGTTGCACGCACACGCAAATGCATCGCGACCAGTTTCAGACAGCGGCATTGCTGATGTTGTGGACGTCGATGCAACCGGTTGCTTAAAATGCGGACAGGCTTTATTTACTTTTCCAGTGACGATTTGCTCAGCCATTTGATTTCTCAGGTGCTTGAATCATAATTTCAACTCTCGAAAAGAGAGAGAGGCGGACCGACTCAGAGGCACGAGGAGGCCACACAGACGAGTGGGGAAAGAGGCAGCGGGCACCAGTGGCACTTTGCAGATGTGTCGCGTGGTTAACGCGTTGACCACGCTGAATGAATGACCCCTTGAATGACCGATCCCTCGCACCGCGACGTTTAGTGCCAGGCGATTCGGGCCGGACCGTGCGTCTCGAAATCCTACAACTGAAACCCCCGTCGCGCACAATGGGGAATTGCCGATACCCATCAACCGCAATTCCACGCGCGCCTTGACCCCATTAATAATCGCAGTTGTGTCAATTCTGCAACCACGTGAAACGGGAAATGATTCATAATAGCGTGTATTTGATTTTCATGAATTCAGAATCTCGTACAGAAATCAGTTTCTGGATTCCAACATTCCAACAGCGCTATGGTCCTGCTATGAATAAAAAAGCAGCAGTATACTGTACTTCGATTCTAGGAAACCAAACAAAATCCATAATCAAAGACTCGTGATTACAAAATTCTGGGATTACGGTACAGTAGAACCCCTCTGAACGACCACCCCTGTCAACAACTAATCGCTTAACGATGGGCCTCCATAGAGACCAATGTGTTCGCTTACCGACCATTCCCCTGTTAACGACGGGCTGTTGTAGGTACAATAAATATGAATTAATGCATTAACCGCGTTAATTTTAATGTTATGTGTTTATAATGTTGATAGTATATATGTGTTAATATCCATTGTTTAAATATTATGAAGTACGTTTTTGGGGTGAAAAGGTGGGTAATTCGATGCTATCGGAACGAATTAAGCCTTTAACGTACATTCCCTGTGCTCGCTTAACTACCAAATTCGCTTGACGACCGGTTTCATGGAACCAATTCCCGTCGTTAAGAGAGAGGAGGAGGGCTTCTACTGTCGATCAATCCAAGAGCCGTTTACGATGACAAATTCTGGTTTGGAATTGCATCTTGCTTCTTAGCACATCACCGGTGGGACTCACCACTGGGAGAGCCCCATGTCCAGCGCTCGGCCACTGCGTGTCGGAGACTTGGTATCTGCATGTTGGAGATTTGGCACTGTGTGTTAGAGATTTGGTACCACGTCTTGATATTTGGTACCGCATCTTGAGATTTGGCAACGTGTCTTGAGATTTGAAACCAAGTCTTCCTATTTGGCACCGGGTTTTGAGGATTTGGCACCGGGTCTTGTGATTTGGTACCCTGTGTTGGAGCTTTGGTATAGCATCTTGAGATTTGGCACTGCGTGTTGGAGATTCGGTGCCACATCTTGAAATTAGGGACTGCACCTTGAGATTTGGCACCGGGTGTTGGAGACTTGGCACCACATCTTGAGATTCGTCACACGGCGTCTTCACTGAGCGACGAGATGGGGACGAGATGTGTGCAAACGTGTCGAGACCTCGCGCGGGATGTCGAGATCACGGTGGGATGGGGGGGGACCTCCCTCTCCCTGGCCGAGGTTCCGGTAGCACCTCCAGCAACCTTCGGAGTGAAACCCAGACGCGAGCGACCGAGCCCCACCTTGAATTAGAACACCTACGGCCCTTGTTGCCAGGTGGGACATATTCCCGGCTAGTGCGGCTCGGATGTTTGTGGTGATGGATAAATGATGGTTTGCCAGCTGTGTGCGAAGTGGTTAGGCCTCATGCGGTTGTGGGCTGTGTGAATGAAGTCACGGGCTGTGTGAAGTGACGTCACGGGCTGTGTGAAGTGACGTCACGGACTGTGTGACGTGACGTCACGGGCTGTGTCTGGCCCCAGGGCCGTCGGGTTCCTCACCCCTGGTCGAGATCCTCCGGTGTGTGTACAGACACGACGGTCACCTCCCCGAACCCTGAACACTACGATCCACGGGAGCAACTGGAGGGCAATTGTTCCCAGCAACCGTCAGCAGCAACGCATGAGCCACGAGCGACATTGGCAGCTTCGTGGACAACGGATTGGAGTGAGAGCCATTCCTTGATAGTCACTTCATCACTCACCCTTTCACTCACATGGTCATTCACTCGATCAGTCAATTGTGAGTATAAACAACAGAGGCACCGCGGTGGCAAGATGTTAACCACCTCGCCTGATCAGCAGGAGGCGGTGGGTTCGATCCTGACCCCTGTCTATTTGGAGTTTGCGGTGTCGCTCTCCCCATGGCGGCGTGGATTTTTTCTCCAGGTCGTCCGGTTTTTCCCTCCACATTTAGAATCAACGTACTCTTTGGGTCTTTCAGTAAAATCACGTAGATATAAACATAATAAAAAAAATCTCAATAGTGATTTTTTTTTCTATCTACGTGACTTTACCGAAAGACCCAAAGAGTATGAATTCCTGCAGTCACGAAAGCTTTAAGTCAATTAGAATCAACGTCATGCATTTTAGAGCAAATGTGCATGCTATACATTTCCGCAAGGATGAGCCACTATCATTGAGCTATCGTCTGTGATGGCCAGGTCACTTCCGAAAAAAGAACTACACAGCTCATGACGTCACGCACCTGGGGGGGGGGGGGTCAGACCATTTGTGACGATGTGTGACGAGGGGGGGGGTGAGAAATGTGACGTCACATCAAAATGCGCAACTTTAAATAAATATAGACAACACGTTCTACTTAATTAAATAGACTTTTTAATCAATTTTTCTCCTACAACATCAGTGCAGCGCCACATCAAATACACACCACAATGACAATAGTTTAAAGCGATTTGAAGCATGGTTTCTTTTTGTGGGGGGGGGAGGCAGAGCTTTGTGACGTCCTATTTGAGTGGGGTCTGGCTTTTTGTGACGTCGTGTGACGAAGGAGGGGGGGGGTCAAAAATCGTCCAAAATCGCGTGACGTAATTTATGGACGGCCCCTTACCTGGTAAAGTAAGTTTGAAATAGTGTAAGCTCTGATTTCCGTGAAAAGAGATGAATCTCTGTTACGCACCGACTTTTAGCCATTTCTCAAATGAAGACAGCTTGGCCATCAGACAGTGACGTGACCCCCATCTGTGATCTGATTGGACGTCACCGTCCCAAGTTGGCCACTCGGGGCAGTTGTAGATCAGATTCATTCAGATGCTGGGTAACCAGATGTTGGCCAGTCGCCGGCGACGGTTGCCCTCAAGTTCCCCCAGCGGATCATGGCTCGCAGCCGTCTGCGTCTGCACGACTCGGGGAGCGGCAGTGTCAGCAGTTTGCGCTGAGCCACGAATCCGGCTCGAACCCCCGAGTTCGATTCCCGCTCACGGCCATCAACACCTGTGACGATTATCTGAAACCGGTCCTGGGCCTCCCCTAGGTTGACTCGACCTCAAATGAGTACGCTGGGTGCGGTTTGTAGAACTTTGCCCCGGGGGGGGGGGGGAGGCCAAAAGCCGCCGAGCGCGTGGGGTGCTGCCCCCCCCCACCCCGGCCTTCATAGTGTTGCTACTCGCCAACAGCACTTGCTCCCACCAGTCTGTTACAGGATGGACGGGGGGGCGGGGGGATCTTTGTGTTTAACTTTCACGACTTGGCACGGCGTGCCATTTACTCTCCGGCTGCACGGATGATGACGACGTCACTTGCTCGCTCGACAAACTGCGCGCGTGACGTCGGCGGCACGGCTCGGCTCCCGGCAAGTGGAAAAAATAACTGGGCTGGCTTGGCGTAGCATGGGCCCCGGTGCGGAACGGTTTGTACGCAGCGACGCTGTTTGTGTCTCAGCGGGGGTCCTGCCGACTTGCCGCCGCTTGAATAAAATAAAAACCCACTTCACTAAGCCGGGGGGGGTGGTTATTTTTATATATTTTTTTTTTTTAACGACAGGACTTCACCATTGTGGAGCCATCACGATTGTCGTCGCTGTCATCATCATCAGCATCGTCATCATGAATTATCATCATTGCAGCGATTATTCCCGAACGGGGGAATTTTTTTATTTTTTATCCGCAGTCACTTGCAAAATGTACCCGTAGATTTAAAAAAATAAATCGTACACAACACACGTGCGCGCGCGTGCCCGCGTGCCCAAGTGCGCGTGCCCACGTGCGTACGTGGGCCCGCGTACGTGTGCGCGCGTACGTGCGCGTGCCCACGTACGTGCCCGCGTGCCCGTGTGCGTGCGCGTGTGCCCGCGTACGTGTGCGCGCTCGTGTTAAAGAACAATTCGAGATATCTCGAAGCCAGACTCGCGAGGGACACAGCACCCCCCCCCCCCCCCATTCTGGTTCGTGTCCGGCAAAAACTTTAAAAAAAACAGTGCCAAGAAGAAGTTTGTGCACGCCAATGATAATTCATAATATAGCTTTTTTTTAGTTTAGATCGCGTAAATATATAAATGTGTCGTTAAAACCTGCCACCACCCGACACAGCCAACTAGTAAGGGTTGTCATGTAAACAGAACGTGCCAATTCGTCACTAGTACAGCACTAACCGGTGTGTTGGAGAGCCAAGCCACAACATTTACAAACTGAGTACGACATTTCGCCAGTAATTACAACTGCCTTTATCAGGCGACAGCCAGATTTGTGAAGTCCACCAGTTTCGTACCTTATCTAGAGGCGTAGATGTGGTGACCACACTTCTGCGCTCTTGCACAATGATGGGGGGGGGGGCGAGATTACTGAGTCAACATACATGATGCATGTGCATTATGCGAGCCCTTTGATCTTGTCCTTCCTGTCTATTGTGTGTTAAAATAGATAGCCCTACCAACGGTAATCCCTATTGAAGTACGCTGCCCTTTGTAGGCATGCATTTAAATAATGTATTATTTGATGATTCGCTTCCACGCAGCACTAAGGCAGTCGCTATCCGAACGGTGAAAGTTTTTTTTTCTATTTCGATAGATTATCTAATTTAGTCTTGTCCAGTAGTAGCTAGTTTTGCACAAAACTTCAACATTATCAAAATCAATTGAGTGTCCTCGTTGGCAAGCGTGTTCTGCTGCTGCTGCTGCTGACAGTTGCATTTGGGAGAATTTAATATTTATCTGATGTTCGTTTAGTCTCGTGCTTTAGTCTCATTTGTCCTGTTTGCCCAACATAGCATTTACCACACGTGCAGTTAATCCTGTACACACCTTCTGTTGATAGATATACAATTATCTATTTTACGTACCGTTCCAAATCTGACTCAGATGTTTTGTTTTTCCAAACATCTGGCTAGTTTACCAGTTACTGCCGCAATGTATGGTATTTTGATCATTTTAATTACAGCACACCAGTGTGTTGGAGAGCAAATTTGCTTCCTCAGGCGACAGCCAAATTCGGCTGTTGCCTAATGAAGCTGGTTGCAATTAGTCGTAAATACTGCCGAAACGTCGAACTCGGATTGTAAATGCGGTGGCTTGGCTCTCCAACACACAACCGGTAGTGCTGTACTCGTGACGAATGGGCACGTTGTTTACGTGACACACCTTACTAATTGGTTGTGTCGGGTGGTGGAGGGTTTAACGGCACATTTATATATTTACGCGATCTAACCAAAAAAACCTGTATTGTAGATATTGGTCGCGAAAGCCTACGTGTTAAACCCAATGATAATTATGGAAATTCCATAGTTTTACCACGAGAGCATTCTTGAATAAAAACCGGCCTTTTCTTAAATATCCAACAGGGTTTATATTCGCCAATTCCATGTAGGAATTAAACAATGAGTAATTAAGGTTCAGGGCATGTGAAAAAGTAAGTGAATCCCTGGTTTAAGGGAATAATTATAACCAGGTGTTTAAATAATGAGGTAGATCTTTAAAGGTGAGTTGGGTCGTCACCACATCGGCGTGTGGAAACAAGTCACACCAAGATCAAAATAAATCTGAGGACCTCAGAAAAAGAGTTATTGATGCTCATCAGTCCGGAAAGGGTTACAAACCCAACTCCTCAAATCTGGTGTGAGAGAGACTGACCAGCGGTTACAGGAAACACTTAGTGGCAGTCATTGTTGCTCAAGGGGGTGTCACCCGTTACTGAATCTACTTTTTCACACGTGGTGATTGAATGTAGAATAATTTGGGGATACATAAATGTTGAAAGAGTATCATGTTTTTGTACCATTTGTTTAATCAGGTTACCTTTATCTATTATTAGGACTTAGATTAAGAGCTAATAACATTTTAGGTCTGAAATATGTAAAATATGTGAAAGTCCTAAGGGTTTCACAAACTTTTTCTAGGCATTGTAAGTAAATATTGTTGTTAAATTACTATAGTTTAATTATATGTACACGTACTTAACGTAATACGCTAACTAATTAACACTTAGTGGCTTTAAATTAACGAGCTCATTATAAAATTTGTAACGCGCACAAAATAGAACTTTTAAAAAGACGCAGAGGATAAATGACGGCGAAACGAATCACCAGATTCCGTCAGAGGTCATCGCACTGGTGGTGAGGCAGCAGGACGGAGGGAATTACAGACGACCAGAGCTGCGACAGGCTCTCTGTGAGTCTATAGGTCTCTTTGTGTGTCTATGGATATCTCTGTGTGTCTATGGGTCTCTGTGTGAGCCTATGGGTCTCTATGCGAGCCTATGGGTCTCTATGCGAGTCTATAGGTCTCTATGTGAGTCTATGGGTCTCTGTGTGTCTATGGG
>CM025648.2:523302-539983 GCA_014621495.2 Entosphenus tridentatus | reverse complement strand
GGGGGGGGGATTAGTGGGGGGTGGAGTAGAGGGGGGAGTAAGGGAGGGACGTGGGAGGGGGAGTAGGGGGAGAGAGGGATGTGGGGGGTGGAGTTGGGGGGGAGAGGGGGGGATATGGTGGGGGTGGAGTAGGGAGGGGTGTGGGGAGGGAGGTGGAGTAGGCGGGTGGAGTAGGGGGGCCTAAGGCCAGAGATGACCAAAATGAAAATTATTCAGGAAATAGTAATAGGTTTTTACCCATTTTTCTGCCAACAAAACTGACACCTTTATACAAGGGATCATGTTTGCATTAACCACAACACTTGCGGTCAAAATGCAAACAAAAAACAACTCTGATAATGTATGCATTGTCCTTGAAATTGATTGGTCCACACCTGAGACAGCTTTTCTTAGAGCCCAGTCTCACATGGTGTTGGACCAGATGACGCCTTTTGGGCTCTAAGAAAAGCTGTCTCGGGTGTGGACCAATCAATATCAAGGACAGTGCATATGTAATGTGAGGATATATCCGGGTGGTTGATGGATCACACCTCGTTACAATGATTGGCTCTGCCGGTCCTGGTCCATAGCCAATGGGGGGAAGTCTAGGGGCGTGGCTCTGACGTAATGGGAAGGTGACATCTGTAAGCAGAGGATTGGATCTGCTAGCTTTAGCCACAGCCAATGGGGGGACGAGTCGATGGAGTCTCGGAGATTCCATGGAGGTTAACCAGGATTGGTGGAAAGGTACCACGTGACCCCGGTATTAAAAGGGGTGGAGACGGACAACACGTGGTCAGATCTGGAACGAACGGAGGGTGAGGCCACGCTGGAGCGGGGTCCAGGCTGCCACGTGGCCATGCGTGTCTCTCTCTATCTCTCCCTCTCACGCTGTCTGTTAGCAGCGTGAAGGAGTAAGACAGGAGTGTTGTGAACAAAAGACAAATAAAGACCAGATTCCAGAAGTCGCTTCCACGACCTTTATTACACACTAGCGGTGAGTACCCGGCGTTGCCCGGGCGAAAAAGGCAGACACACACATGTAGTTACACACACAAATCGACTGACACACACACATAGAGTTACACACACATATCGACTCACACATACATACATAGACTGAACAACAACAACCGCCATTCGCCAGTAAGTGGCGGTGACGTCACCACAACGCTTGTGCCAGGCTATGTGCACCTTGAGGCCACGTAAAGTGTCGAACGCCCGCTGGTAGGTGACGGGGCAGACCCAGATGGCACAGGTCGACTGACTGAGACGACTGGCAGATGCACCACCTGTGCCCCCTACTGTGGCAACTTGCTGTGCTTCAGCCACCCGGCGCTCCGCTCGTTGTTGTGAGCGTCGCTCGTCCGCTCTCCGTTGTTGATGGAGGGCAACTGCCTCCAACTGCCCAGTAGCGTCCTTCAGGAGGCTCCTCCACAGAGGCCGATCTTGAAACGGCTGGTAGCAGTCATCGGCAAGTTGACTCAGCTCCACGTCCTCTTGTACCACATCACTCCATGTCTTCTCTAGCCCGTGCGGGCCGTTTAGCCCCCTCGATCCGGCCGAACAAAAGATGTCTAGGCATGCGGTGTCTGGCCATGCGGGCTACATGACTCAGGCAACGCAGCCTTACCTGGCAGAGGAGCTCACCGATGGGACTTTGTCCACATCTTTCAAGGATTTGTGAGCTCACACAATGCAGCCTGGTTAAATCCAGGATGGATCATAGGCAGGCCATCCTAAATGTTTCTAACCGGCAAAGATGTTCCATTAGGGGAACGCAAGCGTAGAGAAGGGAGGGAATGACCGTGGCCGAGAAGACCTGAAGCTTCGTGCAGAGTGATAGACCAGGTAGCTTCCACACAGTGTTACGCAACCAATGAAAATATAATGTGGCTCGACTGATTCGGAGACCTCTGCTGTTAAACCGGAGCCGGTCATTAGCACACTGGCAAGGTATGGGAAACTCTCCACTGTCTCCACAACTGCCCCATCACCAATTGGGAGTTGTGGGGGTGGAGTGTCCGATGGTATAAAATACCCAAGCAGGTGCTTAGTTTTGGTGGGGCTGATGGTAAGGCCCCACCTCTTGCTGGCAAGCTCCAGGTTCAGCAGCAGCACCTCGAACTCCTCCTTCGAGTGAGCAGCAATTAGCAGATCGGCATACATAACGTGGTTGAGCAATAGGGAGCCATCCCTTGACCGCACTTGGGCATCGATCAGCCTCCCATTGTATCTGTACCAGATGGAAATTATAGCGGTACAGCCATTTAAGGCTTCAGGAACTACGTGGTCAAAAGATATGTAAAATAATGTGGGAGCCAGAGGACATCCCTGTTGCACCCCAAGGTGTAGAGGGAATGGCTCTGGCTCATGGCCACGTAGTTTGACGCGGGGCCACTCACCATCATGAAGGTCCTTAAGGATGGTGAGCAGTGGGTGAGGGACTCGGAAAGCACGAAGAACAACCCAGAGGCCAAACCTACTGATGGTATCATAGGCCTTGAGCAGGTCAATAAAGCATACACATGGACTAAGATGTACACATGGGCCTACAGACACGCAAAGAAATGGACTTACACTGACTAACATGGAGGCATGCACACACAGCAACTAACACACACGCACATGGACTCAGACACACACATATGGACTCACACAAACACATCGACTTAGACACACACACATATGGACTGACACACACATACACATGGACGTACATGGCCAGATGACAGACTGGCAGACCGTCGCAGCGTCATAAAAGCGCAGCAAAAAAAGGGAACATTTAGCAACCTAAAAATAAAGAGTTTTGTGCACACAAACATTATTATTGTAATATCTCCCAACGTATTTGTTTGATAATAGTAAGCAATCAACGTGAGTTCTTATCTGCACACAAACATTATTATAGTAATGTTTGTCAACTGTGTTTAATGATAGAAAACATTGGACTTGATTTGTTAGCGTAAGAAGCTTGGAAATTTGTACTTACCATAAGCGTGTTGAGGCCTTGTGCCATGCGTAGCCCCCCTCCTGGCCTACATTGGCGAGGCGGCGGAGTTGGCACGTTGCCAGGCTAGGGGTGGGCCGCTACCCCCCCCCCCCCAGCATCCCACGCCCGTGCAAGAATAATGGTATGTAAGCAGTAAAATATTATCTAGGGAGTCTGTAGTATAAACTGGACACATCGTGTTGGGGGGGGGGGGGCGAAGAGGACATGACACTGTGAAGAAATATCCGCAGCGTCATGTGTGTATGTGTTGGCTGTAAAACGCGTAAAAGGAAATGTCCCCCCCGTGAGCTCGAGCGAACGCGCAGCACTTGGTAGGGTCCGTCCCCCCCACGCAATTGGCGACAGTTGCTACGGTCGATGTCGAGAACTAAGTAAATAATTCATAATAAAAACGGCACAAATGTGTTAATTAAACTACTTTAAAGTTTAGGGATGGGAAAATGAAATAGCCTATTCCCACCGTGGGGCTTAGGGCGTGGCGCCTGGCAAAATTTTGTTTACATATAGCCCACCGTCTGAGCGCCAAATCCCCCGCAAGCGCGAGCGCGCGGAGACTTTTATAGGTAAGATAAATATAAATATAATATAAAGATATAAATATAATATAATGTAGTGTAGAGTATGTACACGTTGCGAATGCGGTGCCCGAATACGCTTTCGCCCGACAGTCATCGTCTGCGCCGCTTCTGTCGGCTTCGGCACTGTGAATTGAAAACGCCTCCGACGACACGGCGAGCGCGAGTCGCGATGTAAATTCGAGATTTCTCGACTGGCAGATTTGTGCCAGAACAGGCGTGCCACTCGCGCATGTGTGTGCGTAAGCAAAAACGTAAAATGGGTCTTGTGTTTCGTTCGGGAGCGCAATGTGAGAGCCCACGACACTTTAACACGGGCACGTCCGCACAGACGGGATCACGAACCCACTGCTTGCTGTACTGCCATCTGCTAATCACACTGTAGATCTGTAGAGGTTTGGGAAGTCCCGCAAAGACACAGATCCCCTGTGTAGCCTTTAACAGACTGTTAGGGCAAGAGCTGTTAGCGAGTAGCACCTATGAAGGCCGGCATGGCACTCGAGGGGGTGAGTGGCCAGCACCACACCCGACCGACTTTGTCTCCCCAGTCGCGATGTTTACACACTGTACCAGGTACTCATTTGAGGTTGAGTTGACCTAGGGGAGGCCCAGGACCGTTTTAGATAATCATCACCAGTGTTGACCGTGGGAATCCAACTCGGGAACCAAACTCGGGTGGCTGGGGTTCATAGTGCAGCACGCTAACCGCTGCGCCACCACTCCCCACAACACACACGCGAATGACCCTGCGGCAGCGAGTTTCGCCGAAATGTTGCAGAGGTATCGCGGTTCGACTCCGGCAGGCCGCCGTGGTCAACGCCGCGGGCGCGTACCAGCCCTAAAACAAACACTGCAGCGCCGCCAGACCTCACAGTGGGGCGTTAAAAGATCCCCGCGGTGTCGTTCGCAAGTCACAAACCAAATCATCATCATCATCATGTGCAACGGTTTCGAAATTCCGATGCGAATTTGACGAAATCGAATTTCGCCTGCCTACGGCTCAGTCGACCTAGTTGGTATAAATGCTCTGATCGTGCATTGTCTTTGTACAGGGTGTTTAAAAAAGATGGACCCGATGTGAAATCGCTCTATCTCTGCAACCACGAACCGCCCATGAATGAATCTCTTACCACTTAAAAGGGCGGGGCATATAGTTTCAAATGATTACCGCGAGATGCCTCTCCCAGCGCACAAACAGCCCCTAGCCTCAGTCATGCGCAAGATGGCCAACCCACAACACAAGGGGCGTTTTGCGTTCTGCAGTTCAGCAATACTGAATCCGTAATTGCGGTACAGCGTCCGTTTCAACGGTGTTTTGGAATTGATCCGCCAATATCAAAGAGCATGGTGGCACAAAAGACCGTGTTTTTGTGCCACCATTAGTGACTAATCTGGATGACCTCAAAAACAGAATCACGGCAGCGGTGACTTCAGTGGAAGAAGACACTTTGAGAGGCGTTTGGGACGAATTCAACTATCGTTTCGCTGTTGACCGTACAGCAGGTGGAGAGCACACATAGCATTTATAAAATGGTTAGTAAAACTTCATAACTCATTAAACCGTTTGTAACTTTTTGTGTAATTGTAACATGTTGCCATCGTGAAATATACTACTTTGAAATTGGGTCCATCTTTGTTAAACACCCTGTATTGTTCGCCTTTTAGCGTTATCTGGTCTGACAGTGGTGAGACTAGACCATAAAGAAGGCTGCTATTTCTGGTGCAGGCCAATCAGTTTTAAAGACAATGCCATATTATTATTCTCAGAGCTATGTTTGTTTGCATGCTCACCACAACTACTGTGTCTGATTAATGCAGACATGATTCTTTACAAAAGGTTTCTATTTGGTGTTTGCACATCTTAACACAACTCCTGTTTTATTTCCAGAAAGGATAAAACCTATTCGTATTTTTTTTCATACTTTGCTTCTGGCAAAAAGGTCCCATTCTGGCTTCTCGGCGCTTTGCGCCTCGCCCGTCGCCCCCACTGATGTCCCCCCCCTCCCCATGTGTGCAGATACTGCTGACTATTGTTTGTTGGGTGTGTAGGCATACGTAGGTAAACATTGGCATACCTACACACCCTACAGATACTACTGCCTCTGTCGGGTGTGTAGGTATATTTACCTACTAAATAAATATTTTTGGAGGGTGGGGGGGGAGTGAAATATTTTATGGAGTCGACAGTTGTTGTAAACCTGTTGGATCAACTTTTTACCCCCACATCTGGAGGGGGGGGGGGTCTCCTTTCTATAACTTTTTGATTCAGGCCTTCTGAAAGGATCTCATAATTTAGTTGACGGACACACGGAACGCCGGGATTTTCTAAGATCGATTAATTGAAGAGAGAAAAAAAACCGCGGTGCAATTGTCGACCCTTACTGCGAAAACTGAGCAGGAATCTCTCTGCTGGAAAAGAGTTGAGACTGGGAGATGCTTTCCCTGGGTTGACACACACACACAAAACAACAAATAACCGTGACACACACACACAGACACACGAGCACAACGCGACAACGCAGACTCGAGTTCCATCGACAATGCCCAGGTTGTCGTGCAATGCTGCGGGGTCGCTTGCGTCGACTCGTGGACTGGGTCGAGTTCCGGTTCTGGCTCGACCGGTTGGACATGCGACGGGAACGGCCGAGCACCCTCCGGAGCGCGCGTGGCTCCCTCCGGAGCGCGCGTGGCTCCCTCCGAGGGCGCGCGTGGCTCCCTCCGGAGCGCGCGTGGCTCCCTCGAGGCTCAATTGAGATTTAATTGGGAGGCAAGATGACGATGCGGTGCGGTGTGTGGTGAGAAATCCTACAAGCTTGCCAAGCCAGTCCCCCAAGGGAGCTTTACAAAACTCAGTCTGGGGCAGGGCCCTATTATCCAATAGGCCACTGTGCCTGGGGCCTACGAAGACTAAAAGGGCCTACGAAACATGCTTCAAGTTTGTTTTGTATGTATGATATCTTCTTGAATAAATATATTCATATTGCAAGGATCGGCACAGTATTTCAAATTAAAGCTGCTTATATAACTGCGGCACGAAGCGCGCTCCCATCGAATTAGGGCACAGACTAAATAATGAAGTTGGTGGTAATAACATGAGCGGTGCTGATGACATGGGCAGCAGCAGTTCCAACCGTTGGAAAGTGATCACTCACCGAAGGCCTACGACACAAGGTCAGGGGGCCGACGAGAATATCCAAAGTCACGTAGGTAAAAATGAAATGAAATAAAATAAATATTTAATTTATTTCATTAGAATTTTTACCAACTTCTAGATATGAAGCTTTTATGACTGCAGGGATTCATACTCTTTGTTTTTTTCGGTAAAGTCACGTAGGTAAAAATGAAATAAAAATATTTAATTTATTTTATTAAATTTGTAATTTAAATGTTTTATTTACTTTATTAATTTTTTTATTTTATACATTTTTAATTTAATAAAATGAAATAAAATAAATTAAATATTTAATTTATTTTATTACATTTTTACCTACGTGACTTTACCGAAAAAACCAAAGAGTATGAATCCTTGCAGTCACAAAAGCTTCAAATCTAGAATATCCAATTCACCGATTCCTCCACCGGTTATCGGCGATTCGATGGCACGGTTAATCGGATAGCAAACGCAAATATCTGTCTTCATCTCCGCTTCCCACGGGTGCTGCTGGACGGCAGATGACGGACGCGGCTTGGTAACGTCATTGGAATCATTGTCATCATCAGCCAGGATTGTGTGTGGTGTGGCTTGTGAAGTGGGGGGGGTCCCATCTTCGAAGAATTTTTTTTATTAAGGCGATGTCCAAAAACTTGGGAAGGGAAAAAGACGAAAGCAGAAAGGACTACGTAATTGCAAAACCACAAACGCGTTGTGCTCTGAACGCTACCCCATCGGCTTCTGCGCTGCAAATTAACTACAAGACAAAGAGCATGTTCGATAAGCGTGAGGCGAATGTCAAAAATAATAGGTTTTGACCTTTCTGGCAATAAAAACAGGAGTTGTGTTAAGATGTTCAAACAGCAGATACCTTTTGCAAGGCATCAAAAGTCTGCACTCACCACACACTACTTGTGGCAAAACATGCAACCATGCTCTGATAACAACAATAATGTCCGCATCGTTTTTGAAACTGAGTGGCCTACACCGGAGACAGCGGCCATCTTCATGGCCTTGTCTCACCACCAGTGGTAACCAGAGCACGCCAGAAGGCGTCCCACGTGGATCTGGGGGGCTGCGATGTTGGTGGCCTGCGTGGTGAGATTGGTGGCGACCGGTGTTCTATTGTAGCGCAGTGGTTCTTCACCTGGGCGCAGCTGCACCCCCTGGAGGTGCGAGATGCCCTTTCTGGGTACGGGAATACAACCACTTTGTTTCATAAAAACTCTGTTTTTATTATTAACATTATACATGTTTTAACGATTGAGAACCAAAGGGGTGCAAGGCTGCAGTAAAGGTGAAGAACCACTGGCCTCGGGGCTTTGTATTTTATTTAGTTGAGAAACTAGTCAAGTGACAATTCCTGGGCATAGCAACAAGCACGCGGCCACCTCCCTCAGCAGCCAATCAAATCACCGAGCTGGAGCCGAGTTGGAGCCGTCAGTCATCGAATACCGTGGAAGGGTGGGGGGTGTTCCCAGGGGGGAGGGGGTCATTGTGGCCATGCCGGGAGCCACTGAGGCCGGGCACCGCTGGCATTGTGGGTTCGAGTTCGGGATTCAGCCACCCGACCAACCGCTGAGCCGGGTTACCAAGGGCTCACACAAGAGTCCACATCGACTGGCACAGAGACCAGCGAACTAACATCGAGAGCCGAAGAACCAAAGTCTCGCGCACGAAATGAGTTGCGATGAAACAAGGTTTCTCAATTGTTGCTGGTCTCATAAAAATGTGGCCAACATAACACGCGGGGTTTTAGTACGGCAACATTATAATTAATAATAGATTTTTCGGTCACGCCACAATGATCTGGCAAAAAAAGTGTTGTCGCAAGACCCTCCAACACCCGTTGACGTTGCCAAACAATTCGAATGTTCAGAAATGCAACCTCAATTGTAAAAAAAAATATGGGAGGCATTCTCTCTGTAACATAAAATACCGAAAAGCCACGTGTCCAATTGCTACGTTTCTCCGTGCGAATTGCTCTCCGACTCAATTGGAGGCGTCGTGCACCACTTGTACACGTGGCAATTCAATTTTAGTTTCGCGGTGTTGGGTGGTGGAGGGCTTTACGACACAGAATTTACCGTTTTCATTAAGTTGACAAACCCGACAAAAGAAATCTACTCTGATTGAATTCGGTCGTAGACCGCGAATTTCAACTCTGAAATGGTTGCAGCACCACCTAGTGTTGATGAGCGGTAGTCGTAGGGATGTAAGAAGTAGCTCTGTGATGTCAACTTCCACGGACCACGTTTTGCAAGCACGTGTACATTCTGTTCAACCACGGTGAGAACAAAAGAGCCGAGTTCCTGAATAATTTTCATTTGGGTCATATCTGGTATGATGCCCCCCTACTCCTCCCCTCCTCCACCCCCTCCCCACACCCCCCACCCTTTTCCACCACCCTACCCCCCTACTCCACCCCCCTACTCCACGCTCCCCCCCACTCCACGCTCCCCCCCCCGAGTACCGAACGACTTCGTACATTTTAACACGCTTTCATTTAACTCACTCTGTTGTCGTTTTATCCTCCATTCTTGTAACTCAATTTTAACCCACTTCCCAATGCGGTAACGACTGCAAACTTTGTATACTTACGTCACACTGATGACATTACTACATTTGAAAAGAAAAAATATATTTTTAAACATTTTTAATCTTATGTTTCGGCTTGGGTCTAATTGTCCACGCTCAACTGACGTTGCCTGTAATTGCCCACGGTCCTTTACGTTATGGCAAGCCTCGGGGCCACTTCCATTATGAGTACATTTCATAAAAGCGTGTTTTTTTTAAGTTGATTTAAATATTACTTAGTTTGTGAATTGCCCAATTTACGATGCCCTGCGGGAGTTTACGCGAGGGCGATGCGAACATTGCCCAAGTCCGCCATATCAACGTCCACACGCGCACACGTGGCCACTCGCAACAACAACCGCTGCCGCCGCTCGCCACCACGGCGACCGTGCCATGCGCGGTGCACTTTGAGTCCGCGTGAAGCGGCCAAAGGTCCGCTGTGCGTCCGTTGAACTTAGTTCATCGCTACCGTAAGTAGCCAACCGCCTGCATCGGAGATGCCGGGGGGAGAACCACAAACTAAACACAAAGAGCAGTTAGAAAGACATGAGTTTGTCGATCTCGATTTTAAATTGGAAGAGCGTTCCAGACGGTCGCAGAAGCGCAACTGAAAGCGCCGTGCGATGCAGTGACCGTCTTCGATGGCTCGCCAAAAGCCGGAACAGACCCAGGTGCCATGGGTTGACTGACTGAGATGACCGGCAGAGATGCACCAGCTGTGCTTCCCACACATGCAAACTTTCTGCGTTTTAATCGCCCGGCGCTCCGCTCGTTGTTGTGAGGGTCGCTCCTCTGCCCTCCGTTGGTGCTGGAGGGCGACTGTCTCCGTGTGCTCTCACACAAACAAAGATCCCCCGTGTAGCCTTAACAGATTGTTGGGGCAAGTGATGTTAGCGAGCACCTATGAGGGCTCACGAGGGGGTGGGTGGTCAACACCATGCCCGGCCACCTTTGTCTCCCCAGTGGTAATGTTTACTACACACTATACCAAGTACTCATTCGAGGCCGAGTCGATCTAGGGGAGGGGCCCATGACCGGTTTAGATAATCGTCAAGAGTTGGCCGCGAGCGGGAATCGAACTCGGGTCACCGGGTTGGTAGCGCAGCGCGCCAACCGATGCACCACCGTTCCCTACGTGCGCTCACACGCGCGCACGCTGAAGGCGAAACGTCGCGAGGGAGAGGGGCAATGGCTCGCTACGGTTATCTCCAAACAGCAGCCGCTTCTTCTTATTACTACTACTACACGCTTTCGATTAACTCACTCGGTCTGCTGTTGTTGGCGTTGTCATATCCTCAAATCTTGTAACTCAATTTAAACCCACTTCCCAAATGTGGTATCGACTGCAAACTTGGTATACTTGTCATACTGATGACAATACTATAGTCTATCGTTAAAAAATCTAAACATATTTTTAAACATTCATTTTTATATGTTATGTTTCGGCTTTGGTCTAATTGTCCACGTTATGGAAAGCTTCGCGGCCACTTCCTGGAGTCGTGGAGTTCTGCTATTACGAGTGCGTTACATTTCATTAAAGCGCGTTTTTAAAAACGTATTTTTAAATATTACTTATTAAAAGCATTTCTCGAGCCGTAAAAAATTAACCCGTAAAAACAAAGTTTTTCACTATAAATCCTTTATATGCGTGGAGGCTCGAGTCCTCTCGTCCTCTGGCTTGAGATGGCTGCCACCTATGGGTCAGATGATTGTCTGGCAGCATTAAGCAATTGGTAATTAAATATTTAAATTTGTTTCCCTAAACAGTGTAAAAATTTGGAAAAAAATTTCCACAAAATGCATTGTCATGCACAACGAGTCTGTGCAAAATGTCAGCTCGGTTGGATCACGGGAAGTGGGTTAAAAAACGACCGAAAGATTTGCACGGTCCTAAGCAAGCAAGCAAGCGAACTTAATATAAAGGATTTTAAAAAACACCTACATCGATACCGAACACGCAGACACACGCGTGCCCAAATCGTGTACAAATACTCGCCCACACACACTGAAACCCACTGTTCACAAATAGACGAAATCAGAAAGCCTTTTTAATACTGTTAAGCAAGCAATTATTAAGGCCGGCATGGCACACGCTTCACATGCGCACGCAAATAAATTACACTTTCTCAGAAACATTAACATCGCCAAGCAAGGCAAACGCACTCAAACAATTACCTACACGCACTTTCAACACGTTCGCAAAAATAAGTGCGTGCAAAGATCACACTCGCATCCATCACTTTATCAAACATTCGTCAGCATTAATAACGTAAATCTCCAACTTCAGCCCAGCAGGAGACTCGGCGTTGTGCAACGGCGGCATCCACGTTGGGTCAGGGTCGTTGTCCTGGCAGCCGATTGGCTGGCAGAGCGGGACGCGCAACGGATTGCAAATCGCGATGCCCGGTGGGATTGAAGGCAAAGTTCCTATCATGGCACGGCGATGAAGTAGAAAGCCATCGCAACAACAAAAACAAAATAAATACCATCCCACGTTCGGCAGGCCATTCTCTAGCAGTCGATGTCCAGCTTCCTTGCTGCGAGTTCTCTGATGGTGAGACGGCACGCACACAGACGCGTGTGCACGGGGGTTGTGCATTTGTCGCTTGTTGCAGAGGTCCACGGCTCGAATCCAGCGGTCGCCCCCGGTTACTACTACGGTTGTGTACTAACCGTAAGGACACCCCGCGCCTTCGAAGAGCGCGACGACGACAAGGACAAAGATACTCGGCGGTACGCTTCACGGTGGATGCGAGAGGACGACGTTTGTTGTGTGCCTGCGTCAGAGTCCAAATTTACCAAATTCGAAAATGGCTCGCAAATTGTACGCGCATCAGCAATCGTCGCTACCACGCCCGGGTCAGCCTTGCGAATGAGGCTCATTCTGGCCCCCTGAGATCTCACCCAGTTATAGAAACGTTTACTTGAGAAACTTGAACCATGAGAGTCTCCAATGGATATTGCGTCTAATCTCGTGACAAGATTTGCCGAGTACAATTGAAAATAGCAATAAATATTAACAGAACAGGGGCCGGTACAAACTGGTAACGAATAAAACCTTAAATGCTAGAAAAATAATAATTGTTCACATTTGATTTTTGGGGTTCGGCCACGTAAAGGATCTGGCAAATGTTGTGTCGTCAAGTCCCTCCAAACAAATGAAATTGTCCCCTACAGTGGGAGAATTTTTAACGCCACACCGATTACGATTGTCTCAGCTCACTCACCGATCAGACACACGGCGTTTCAATTGAAGCCACATCCAGTATCATCGGACAGGACCCAGGAAGTCAGCATGTGACATCCGGGCAGGTCAGACCCCCCCCCATGCAAAGATGACAATGATGTGGACAATGGCGGTGATAATGTTGACACGACGATGATTATGATCAGAATGACGATCGTGAAAACATTTTAATGGGCGGCAATGATAGAGACAATGATTAAACTGTTGACGACGGTGGCGGTGCTGGTGACAGTAATTTATGGTGGTGATGATGATGTAAATTATGGTGAAGATAATGACAACCCAGACGATGACAACAGCATGGGGGGATTAGTTACGTTGATGAGCACGCTGGACTCGCAATACAGAGGTCGCCGATTCCATTTGATCTCCCGGGGCGGCAGTCGAAACAATTTCCAAGTTTTTTTAATCCCTCCCAACCCCCACTGCCTCTGTTCACCCAGCAGTTTGCCGACGCATGGGACCGTGTGGCGGTGGGGTAAAGCGTGGGTACTTTTACCTATTCCAAGGAGTCTGGCGAGTGTGGAAGAGGAGGCCCAATACTCCCTCCTCTGTAATAGTGGTGGGGCAGTCCGGGACAGGCCCGCAATAAACGCGTCGTGGAAGCGAATTCACCGAAACTCCTCAAGCACTGGCTCGGGTGAAGTTCCCCAAACACATCTGCTACCGACAAAGCAGCCAGATGGACCGAATGGGGGGCCCCTCGCTCCCCCCACCCCCCTCTCATATGTTAACATATCGCTCGTGTCCCTAGAACGCCCTCTGGTGGGAAAGCCCCTTCTCCCAGCAGGGTGACGAGATCACGCGATTGCGGGGCCGCGCCTCGTTACCCCCAACATACTCGTCAGGAGGACATCGTCATATCGGGGGGAGGGGGGGGGCGGGGTAGGAGTCTAGTGAGAAATTGCTCCGGGTCAATCTGTGACGAGCCACAGCGGCCCCCCACCCCCGCCAGTGTTTCAGTTTCTAGCGAGGGCGCTTTTTTCCAAAGCACGCTCCCTCAACGCCGACACGTCACTCGCTGCCACCGATCAAGTGGCTGGTGGCGTTGACAACGTTGATGATGATGGTGACAATGATGGTGGCGGTGACGATGGTGGTGATGATGGCGGTGACGATGACGGTGACAACGTTGATGATGATGATGGTGACAATGATGATGATGGTGACAATGATGGTGGCGGTGACGATGACGGTGACGACGATGATGGTGACGACGATGATGGTGACGACGATGCCGACCTCTCCCCCAGTCGTCACCCCCCCCGCAAAGCCACATCAGTCATCGCCGCTCACGACTGCATCAGCACGAACACGTCCCCCGGGTTCTGCTCGGCCAGCTTCAGCAGCAGCGCCACTCCCGGGTCTTCCCCACCGGCCACCGTCGCCACGTCCGTCACCTGCTGCTGCTCCTCCTCCTGCTGCTGCTGGTGCTGCTGAAACTGCTGCTGCAGCTGAAGCAGCTGCTGCTCGTGCTCGTGCTGCTCATGGCCCATCTCCTCCACCTCCTCCACGGCCACCTCGCCACCCTCGCCGCTCACGTCGTTGAGCAGGTCCACGGCGAGCGCCAGGCTCTGGCTGGCGCTCAGTGTCGACGGAGTGATGGTGTAGGTCAGCAGCGACGGCTGCCCGGCGACGGGGACGGTGAGCGCCGTGCCGGGCGGGAGATGCTGCTGCAGTTGGAGCTGCAGCTGCTGCTGCTGCAAGGAGTCGGCGGTGGCGGCGTTCTCCTGGTCACCGGCAGCGGTGGTGCGCAGCCGCCGCAACTGCGGGCAGTAGTCGGTGACACGGCCGTGGACCTCCATGTGCCGCCGCAGGTGGGCCTGGTGCGGGGGAGAGGAGGGGGAAGAGAGGGCTGTGAAAATGTGTTCATCAGCTGACACCGCGGCGAGTGGACAGGACAGGGATTGTTGACAGGGTAAGGATTGTTGTTGACAGGGACTGTTGACGGGGCAGGGATTGATGATTGGACAACACCGTGGTGCTCCTGATTGATGTTGAATCTAACGATGATGACAATGGTAATAGCAACAATGGTGATGACGAAGCTGAAGATAATGATGCTAACGAAGATGATGGTGACAACAACAGTGATGCCAATGAAACCGACGAGAATATTGATTACACTGATGAAGCTGATGATGATGATGCTGCTGCCGATAACGATGTTTCCGATGGTAAGTGGCGAGACTACTGACGATGGTGGTGACGATGAAGATGGCTGTGACATTGTTACCCCCCTCATCATCGCCCCCCCCCACCCGCACACACCCACCCCCGCCCCCCCCCACACCTGACGAGTGAACTTGTATTCGCACAGAGAGCAGTTGAACTTGCGCTGCCCCGTGTGCCGGCGGAGGTGAGCACGCAGCTGGTCGCTCGCTGACGCATGGAGAGACGCAACAGGTGGGGAGAGATGGGGCAGGGAAAGAGAGTGGAGGGAGAGAGAGAGAAAGACAGAAGGGAGATGAAAGATGGAAGGGGAAGAGAGAGGAGAGAAGTGGAAAAGGAGGTGGGGGGGAGATAGGGGAGAGACATGCGAGAGGAGATTGAAGAGAGGGGGAAGGAGTGTGGAGAGACTTGAGAGGGAGACGAAAGAGACAAAACAGAATGTAAACGGGGAGAGAGGAAATACAAGAGGGACGAGAGAAGGGGGGGGAGGGTGAGAGAAGAGAAATAAAAAGTGAGGGAGAGAGATGGGAAAGAGAGTGGGAAAAGTGGTGAGTGGAGTGGAGAGAGAGGGGGGGGGATAAGAGATATAGGAGAATGGAGAGAGAGGGTGCAGAGGGAGCGGAGAGTTCAGAGGACAGGAGAGAAAGAGGGGAGAGTGTGAAGAGTGATAACTCAGAGGAGAGAATGGAGAGGGGAGGAGAAAGAGAGAAACACACAAGTGAAGTTGACATCCAAACTTGTGGCACCATGCTCATAGCTTCTCACAGTATCATTACCACCACCATCACCACGATCTGGCTGCTGGACTGTCCTTTAAGCAGGCAAGTCTCAACGTGATCAGCCATGATCCACTGCTGGGTGTAGGCCTCCCCAAGCCGCTGCTATCTCTCAAAGTCCTGAGAAGTATTCATAGATTTGGTACGGAGGTGGGGAACTCGTTCCTTAACAGGGAGTAAGGAACGAGTTCAGATTAATCCGACAATGGGGAAGCACATTTACAACTGGATGTGGTGTGCCGTGGCGGGTGGGTGAGGAGGGGGTGGGGAGGGGGTGGGGAGCTGGTAGGTGAGGGCGGTGGGGTGCGTACACTTGAAGGGCTTGAAGCAGAGTGTGCAGGAGAGCAGCGGCCCGTCCGAGTGCACGCTCTGCATGTGACGCACAAGCGAGCCGCGGTCAGCGAAGCCTCGGCCGCAGCGCTCACACGGGACCGGGCGCTCGCCCGTGTGCGTTCGCTCGTGCTTCGCCATCGTTCCTGCACGCGGCAACGGGGGTGGGGGGAGGGGTCGTGGAGGGAACGGGGAGGAGGGAGAGGAGCGGGATTGGGAGGAGGATGGGAGCTCGATGATTGTTTGGTATTGTATTGGGCCAGGAGAGCACCGGAACAGGGTTAGTACTGCGCTGGTTTGTGTGTACGTTTGTACGTTGAACTTCTTTCGTAGCCAACCGTACTCATCGGAGGTGCGGGGCTAATCGGTGGTGCGGTTCATCGCAACGACAGGGCCAGCACTTGGCTGGTGCCGGGCCGGTATCAAAATCTTTGATCAGAATTTTATTTATTTAGACTTCAGGAGGAATCCGATGAGCTACGAAGCTCTTTTATCACAGATGTCCCCGTAAGGGGCAGGTCAGTGAGTCGCAACAGCGAACAGGGCAACAAAAACACGACGAAAGGAGCACAAAACAGAGAAAATGGCGGGCAATTAACTAAATATAAATGGTAAAATCATTATATACGTCAGATTTATCAAGGTAGAGCAAGACAGCAAAAACAACTAAATAATCCCAAACCACACCAAGATAACACGCAGTAGACCCTCAACAATAGGGCACATTAAAATTGAACAATCAAGACATGGGTAATGACTGCTCCTGGGTTGGTACGGAGCCAGTAGAGAGCCGGTACTGGAGTGAAAGACGGCCGATACTGTGCTGGTAGTGGGCAGATACTGTGCTGGTAGTGGGCAGAT
>CM025648.2:497324-517261 GCA_014621495.2 Entosphenus tridentatus | reverse complement strand
CAAGTAGCTCCGCCCACTGTCCAAGTAGCTCCGCCCACTGTCCAAGTGATTCCGCCCACTGTCCAAGTGATTCCGCCCACTGTCCAAGTGACTCCGCCCACTGTCCAAGTAACTCCGCCCACTGTCCAAGTAACTCCGCCCACTGTCCAAGTAACTCCGCCCACTGTCCAAGTGACCCCGCCCACTGTCCAAGTGACCCCGCCCACTGTCCAAGTGACCCCGCCCACTATCCAAGTAGCTCCGCCCACTATCCAAGTGACTCCGCCCACTGTCCAAGTGAATCCGCCCACTGTCAAAGTGACTCCACCCACTGTCCAAGTGACTCCGCCCACTGTCCAAGTGACTCCGCCCACTGTCCAAGTGACTCCGCCCACTATCCAAGTGACTCAGCCCACTATTACTTATGGCCAGCTAGTCTATTGTTTTGCATAGCAAGTTGTGTTAAAAAAATAAAAACACTCACGGCAAGCGAAATCTCCTCGTGGCAGACACGCTTCACCAACTGGGCTTCGCCAGCAATTTCCTCGGACGCCCGCGGGACCTCCCGTGATTCCCCGGAAGCCGCTACTTTCCAGGCCATCCGTGTGGCCTTAGCAGGGGACACCTCGAGTTCATCCACGGGCGCCGGCGCTTTCCTGGCTGGCCGCGGGGTTTCGGCAGGCAGCGGCGATTCTTCCCTCGGGTCCTCGGATTCTGGCACTTGCGTGGCTGCAGGTGGTGCCACCTTGGCCGGGCAGGCCTCCTTTGGTTCCGCCAACACGGACACTTTCCTGGACGCCCTTGGGGTCTTCCGTAGGTCCTCTGCCGACTCCACCGGCATCGGCACTTTTCTGTCCACCTGTGGGGTCTCGGGCGAGTCGTCCGTGGACTTTGCCGTCGCTGGAACTTTCCTGGACACCCTTTTGAGCTTCGATCGGTCCTCTTTAGGCTCTGCCAGCACGGGCGTTTTCCTGGGCGCCTGTAGGGTCCTGGCCGGGGGGGAGTCCCCCTTCGATTCTGCCGGCGCGGGCACGTTATTGGCCTGCCATGGGTCCTCAGCAGCCGAGGAGTCCTTGTAGGGCGCCGGGATAGTCCTCGGACGTTTCTGCGGACGCCCGTGCCGAGGTGCCGGAACTCCGCGCGCTCGAGACGGAGCCGAGCTACTCCTCGTGCCGTTACCGTCGTCGTCGTCGGTGGTGTCGTTGAATTCGCTAGGGGTAGCCCCACCTCTGTCGGCCCCAACTGTGGAGTCAGAAGAGCAGAATTCCGAACGAATTGGCGCTCGTGACAAATTAAACCGCGCCAACAGAGTTACCGCGTTGTGTACGCACGTCTCGACTCGTTCGTCGTGCGTGACATCGGTCAGCATGCCGTGAGGACGCGGAGTCACCACGGAATCGAGACGCATCTCCGCCGCTTCATTGCGTCCGACGTCAGCGGCTCGGCTTCTGCAGTGGAAAAGCAACCTGGCACCTGCCGAGCCATGTCAGGCTGACTCGGCACGGCCCTGGCATGTCTCAGTTGCTTCCAGAGGAAAACATGTACGAGTACTAAAGAGGAGCATTGTGGGTAGAGGAAGTGCAGGCAGGGCACCGTGGGCACAGGGAGTGTGGGTGGGGCACTGTGGGTGTAGGAGTGTGGGTGGGGCACTGTGGGTGTGGGGGTGTGGGTGAGGCACTGTGGGTGTGGGAGTGTGGGTGGGGCACTGTGGGTGTGGGAGTGTGGGAGAGGCACTGTGGGTGTAGGAGTGTGGGTGGGGCACTGTGGGTGTAGGAGTGTGGGTGGGGCACTGTGGGTGTGGGAGTGTGGGTGGGGCACTGTGGGTGTGGGAGTGAGGGTGGGGCACCGTGTCACGGCCCTGGTTCAGCTCGGTTGTTTCCAGTGGTAAGGACATAAGAATGCCAAAGAGGAGGAGCACTGTGGGTCGAGGAAGTGCGGGCAGGGGAGGGACTGTGGGCACATGGAGCGCGAGGAGGGCGGCACCGTTCACGGGCTCCATGAAGGCGGCGATGGCTCCGGTCATGCGGAGCACCTGCGCGGCGTGCAAGGTCAAGCGGTCGCGGGCAGCGTGCGCGTCGAGCCGACCCCGGTAGGCAAAGTCCAGGAGCCGGGACACGGCCAGAGGGCCCAGCGTGGGGGGCAGCTCGCACAGCCAGTGCCCGGGCACAGCTGCGCACAAAAGACAAAAGGCAAAAATCCCACCCCCCGTATAGGCTTATCAGATTGTTGGGAGGCCGAGCCGACCTAGGGGAGGCCCAGGACCGGTTGAGCTAATCGTCACTGCTGTTGGTTGTGAACGGGAATCTAACCCGGGTGGCCGCACACACAACGCATGCACACACGCGGGTCGCCGGGTTTGTAACGCAGCATGCAAACCGCTACACTCCCGCTTCCCACGGACGCACGCAGAGGCACATTCGAAGGTATAAAAAAGACATTAAAGATCCTCCGTATAGCCTTAACAGACTGTTAGGGCAAGTGCTGTTAGCGAGCACCTGTGAAGGCCGGTTACAGCACACGAGGGGATGGGTGGCCAGCACCACGCCCAGTGGCGATGTTGTTTACACACCGCACCAGGTACTCATTTGAGGAAGAGTCGCCCTAGGGGTGGCCCAGCACCGATTAAAATATTCGTCACTCGAGTTGGTGGCACTTGGGTCACCGGGTTCGTAGCGTAATGTCTAACCGTTGTGCCACCACTCCTCCAACCGTGGACACACATACAGGCATGCATGCACAGGGAGGCAAAGTCAAAAAGAAACACATGGACAGGCACAAACACAACACGTGGGGTGAACACAACACGTGCAAGGAACACAGATTAACACAAGGCATGCCTCATCCATTACAAAGCTCATGTTCATGACGCATGGCCATAATCGTGAAAAACATTTTTGCAATTAAAATGTATTATATTCTGTAAGCACTTTTTTTCAGTGCGATTTGATCAATTGCAGTGTAAAGGGGCCAAATTAAAACGGTGATTGTAATGTAATTGTAGTTTTCAGCTAACGATGCTGCATTAACTGTATTTAAAATTGAACAAGTCTGCCCAGTATTCACGTGCAATTATTTCACCAATTTTCTTTTTCTGCACATGACAAGAGCTGCGAGCCATTTGAAAGTTTTCCGCATTTGAACCCAGCTCAGCGCTTTGATCGACCTCCGAGCCACCGAGCCACATCGCAAAAAGATTGACTTAACTTGACGGTCGTGTTTACTTGTGTATTGCTAGGGGCAGGCCAATGCGTTGTGACATGGTGAGGGAAACCTGGTCGGAGGCGAGGAATCCACTGTCCCAGTGAGCTGGGATGAATCGTCGGCGTCTCATTCCTCGTGGCCATCTCCGCATCCCTTACAGGTTCCTCCTCTTCTGCCACAGCTGTCTCGGGGTCACTTCTCTCAGCAGTTACTGCGCTGCTGCTGTGCTCCTCAGCCGTCTGATAGCAACTTAAAACTGTCTCTCCAATCACGATCTCCACAATCTTCAGGACCGCCTGCTCTTCCTTGAGAGCAGCATCTGCCTCTTTCCACAGAACCTCCTCTCCTTCCTTCACATTCGTTTGCTCATCCCTCGTCATCGCCTCCCCTTCTTCCAGAGCTGTCGCCCCTTCCGCCGTCGCGGCTGCGCCCCCACCGTCGTTTCCGATGGCTGCGCCAAGGCCGTCCTTCTCAGCCGACGTCTGGTCTCTCGCATCGGCCGCATCCGCCGCCTCCTCCTCCTCCTCCTCCTCTGTCCTCACGGCCACATCAACGCCACTTCCTTCGCTCACCGCGTGGCCATTGCTCCCGGCCGAGGTCCCCTCGTTCCCGACGATCTCCCCGTCCTCCCACGCGCGTTCCCACCGGTCTGCCCCCACGTCGTTAGCATCGCCGCCGGCGCCGCCGCTGCCGCCGCCGCCATCCTGCACGTCCCCACACGTCTCGACGACGGCGTCTCGAAAGAGAGGGCTGCACGCGGCCAGCACGGCGCGATGGCACGGCATCAGAACCACGAGCTCCCCGGCACCACCTCCCGTTCCCTCCACTCCCCCACCAGCTCCATCCGCTCCCCCGGCTCCGGCTCTCCCTCGGCCGAGCTCCCTCCCCACGCCCCTCCTCCGCCTGGTTGTGCCGCATCCTGATGATGCTGCGGCAGCAGCAGCAGGAGGAGCAGGAGGAGGGACGTGGACGATGAGCGCCAGGTCGCAGAGCGATGAGCCCGAGAGGCGTTGGGCGCTCAGCGTCGTCATGATGGAGACGCAGTGGTCGGGGCACGGGCGAACCGTCATGGTGTCGGTGGAGGGGAGGAGGTGGTGAAAATGGTAGTGGTAGGGAGGAGGTGAGAATGGTGGGGGTAAGAGGAGGATATAGAGGAGCTGGAGGAAGAGGTCAGCAGAAGAGGAAGGAGAGTAAACCGCGAGGCAGTGGAGATGCAGGATAATTGGATGAAAGATTGAGGTGGAGGAGAAAGCAGAGGGGGCTTAGAGATGGAGGATATGCGAGGGCAAGGAGGGCAGAAAGGAGAGATGCGGTGAAGGTCGAGAGGAGATGGGGAGCGTGGAGGAGATTGGGAGGGTGGAGGCGGGGGGGGTGAGGTGACTGCGAACGAGGTGGACGAGGAGAGGCGATGATGACGTTAGCAGAACGGGCAGAGCCACGCCATTCGACTGGAAGACGAGTGGACTCCAATTACCTGCAAAATCAATTGTCACAGTGTCAGTGTCAATCTCACAGTGCTGGTGTCACAATGTCGATATCACAGTGCCGGTGTAACATCATCACAGTGCCGGTGTAACATCATCACAGCACGGGCACGCAAACACTGCTCATGCAACGTTGTCCCAGTGTCGAGTGCTGGTATCGCGGAACGAGAAGGCGCGCCGTGAGCGTCAGACACCGCGCGTCGTGGGGGGGTGACAGCTCGCGGCGGCCACATCCAGTGCTTGACCACCGCCTTGCCAAAGTGCCACAGTGCTGGTGTCACAGTGTCAGTGACTCAGTGTCACAGTGGTGGTGTCACAGTGTCAGTGTCACAGTGACAGCCGCGTCAACGCCATTCGCGTCGCGTTTGTCGCAGCGTCGGTGCCGGTCACAGATCCCGCCGTGAACGCTCGTGCCACGACGAACTGGCTGTTGACACTTCCACGTTCGCGTGACGAGTGCGAGTACATCCGCATTGTGTATGTCACGTCAACGTCGGGCTCAGATTGTAAATGTTGTGGCTTGGCTCTCCAACACACAACCGGTGTTGCTGTACCAGTCACGAATTGGCACATTCTGTTTACGTGACAAACCTTTCTAATTGGCCATGGCATCGGGTGGTGGCGGGTTTCACGACACATTTATATATTTACGAGATCCAACCTCCAAATACACCTCTTATCGATGATACTGGTCGCGAAAGCCTCCACCACCACCACCAATGTGGCTGCTAGGCTCGCGCTGGGGCGTCGCGCGTTCTCACCTCGGCCACGAATCGAGCGACGCTCCTCCCTTCACTCAATCACTTCGCGGCGCAACATCTCACCTCGCCGTCTAAACTACAACACTTATAAAACGTTAAGTGTATCATTTACAACGGGGGAGGGAGGGGGTGGTGGGGGTTAAGTTCACCGCGGTCCCTGGAGCCTCCCGGCCGCCTCGGGTGCTGTTCCCTCGCTCCGCGCTCAGAGTTTAAGACGCTCGAAGTGAGAATTCAACTTGGACGTGAAGACGGAGCGGAGGGTTAAGAGAGTTTTTGTTCAACTATTTTACACCGGAGGCGCTCTGCTAGGAGGCGGGAGCCTGTGGCGCGAGGAGCCGCGAGGCGGCGGAGGAAGACTAGGCCGCATGTCCCAACTGAAAATCGTCCGGGCTGCGTGGAGGAAACGCAGCTCGTTTTTTTAGTTCCGGTGGTGGGTGGAGCTGTCCGTGGCTGAGCTCCAGACAAAAACAAAACCCACACAATTGCCAGCGAGCGGAGTCCAACGGGAGGGATAAACACGCGCTTCGGTGATTTAGCTGCAATACATTTCCACGTGACAAGCCACTTGGTTGAACTATCATCTGTGGCCAGGTTGCTTCTTAAAAATAAGTTAATAGTTCACTGGGCTTCAGCTAGTAAGAAAGAATATATAGTTTCGTTTTATTCGTGTTTTTCAAGGTTATTTGTTTACCTCTCCTATACTTTGCACTCCTATCGTGTTTTTGTATTGTTTGTTGTTGTAACTTTCTGACCAATCCCTACAGGACAATCTGTGAAAAAATATATATATATATAGCCCATTGGATTCCTCCTGTATTAATACAGATTCTGATTCTAACATAATACGCCATTTCGTTGAGCTATCATTTGTGATAGCCAGGTCGCTTCTGAACACTGAGTTAATAGTTATGTGGGCTTTAGCTGGTAAGATTAAAAAATAATATTTTGTTTGTATTTTTTAAAGTGATGTGTTTGTCTTTCTATATTGTGCACACCTGTCGTGTTTTTGTACTGTTATTGGAACTTTCTGACCAACCCCTACTGGACAATATGTGGAAAAAAGAGCTTTATAGCTCATCAGATTTCTCCAAGATAAATAAATATTCTGATTCTAACATGATAAGCCACTTCGTTGAGCTATCATTTGTGATAGCCAGGTCGATTCTGAAAAAAATAGCTCTACAGCTCAGCGGGCCTTACCTGATAAAAAATTAACCCGTAAAAACAAAGTTTTTCACTATAAATCCTTTATATGCGTGGCGGCTAGAGTCCTCTCGTCCTCTGGCTTGAGATGGCTGCCACCTATGGGTCAGATGATTGCCTGCCACCATTAAGCAATTGGTAATTAAATATTATTTATTTTTTCCTAAAAAGTGTAAAATTTTGGAAAAAAAAATTCACGAAAATAAATTGTCACGCACAACGAGTCTGTGTGCAAAATGTCAGCTCGATTGGATCACGGGAAGTGGGTTAAAAAACTACCGAAATATTTGCACGGTCGTAAGCGCGCAAGCAAGCAAGCAAGTGAACTTAATAAAAAATTAACCCGTAAAAACAAAGTTTTTCACTATAAATCCTTTATATGCGTGGCGGCTAGAGTCCTCTCGTCCTCTGGCTTGAGATGGCTGCCACCTATGGGTCAGATGATTGCCTGCCACCATTAAGCAATTGGTAATTAAATATTTTTAAAAAATTGCCTAAAAAGTGTTAAATTTTGGAAAAAAAAATTCACGAAAACAAATTGTCACGCACAACGAGTCTGTGTGCAAAATGTCAGCTCGATTGGATCACGGGAAGTGGGTTAAAAAACGACCGAAAGATTTGCACGGTCGTAAGCGCGCAAGCAAGCAAGCAAGTGAACTTAATGTAAAGGATTTAAAAATAAAAACACAGTTTAGTTGATAGTGTAGTTGTCCATGGACTACAGTATTCTATTCTTGCCTTAGGCAGCAATATATTCAGGAGCCACAGGCCAATGTCGAGACCTGCTGCTGGCCACGACGAGAGGGCTTCAACAGAGAGAGTTTGCGTCGTTGTGGCTCTTCCTCCTCCGTTGGGGGAGCGCAGACCGCATTGGCTTCACCGGCGGTGTTCACCATACCTGTCAACCCACGCGGTTTACCCAGTATTGTTTTATTGGGAAATTGGACTTTCAGGTCCATATGGCGTACAGCCGCATCAATATGGGCAACAAAACAAATAGTCTATTTGTTCGTGTTTCTCCCTTGTGATGGGACTTTTTAGGATGAACGTTGAGATTTTTAAAGGCAAGGGGTGACCAATACGGTCTGAATCTTTGAAGCAAGAGCACTTGCAAATACATTAAAACCATCTTTTTGGTTTAGAAATGTATTTGACACTTTGGTTGTCTGGCCACATGGTAAAGATACACTTAATGCATTTCTAAATCATCTCAATTCACAAAATCCGGCCAACCAGTTCACCATGGAAATGAATTTGAATAACACGATCCCTTTCCTAGATATTTTGCTCCGATGCGGCCTAAATGGTAAAATAAGTAATATATATTTTAAACATTTAAACACGTTTTAATGAAATGTACCGTACAAATAATGGCATAACTCCAGGACTCCAGGAAGTGGTCGTGGTGATTTACAACCAACGTGAGTTGAGCGTGGACAATGAGACCCAAGGCGAAACATAACATATAAAAAAGATGGTTTAAAAATAGTTATCATTATTTTTAATGATAGAATATAGTATTGTCATCAGTATGACATAAGTATACCAAGTTTGCAGTCGATACCACATTGGGAAGTAGGTTAAAATTGAGTTACAAGATTTGAGGATACGACAACAACAACAGAGTGAGTTTAATAAAAGCGTGCAAAAAAATAACACACCGTTTACCGAAAGGGAACCCACACTGATGCCTATATGAATGCAGATTCACATCATCACCTCGCACTGAAATCCTCTCATCAAGATGCTCATACATCGGGCTAAAACAGTGTCAGATGGTGAACGTCTGAGGAGAGAGATTAAACATGTTAAAGAAGCGCTACGAATGATTGGCTACACCAATGCTCAAATTAACAGAACATTGAATGCCAAACCAAGATCGAACAGCAATACTGCTGAAAGCAATCAGGTTATTAAAACGATTAAAATACCATATATATCACTGACAAATTAGCAAGAGTTTTGCAAAAGCTAAACATCTAAGTAAGATTTGGCACGGTGCACAAAATTCCAAAACTAGTATCTTGTACTAAAGATGAATTGCCTAAGTTATCAACAGAAGGTGGCATATCGGATTAATTGCTTATGTGGCAAATGCTATATTGGACAGACGGGACGTAACATGAGCATAAGACTTAAAGAACACCAAAGAAACATGAAATACTCTCAAACACAACTGTCAGCAGTTGCAGAACATGCTTGCCAACAAGGACACTCAATTGATTTTGATAACGTTGAAGTGTTGTGTAAAACGAAGTATTACTGGCCAAAACTAATTCGAGAATCCATTGAAATTGAGTGAAATACAAATAATTCTAACCGCTCTGACAGCTACAGGCTTAGTGCGGCCTGGAAGCGTATTTTTAAATAATCTTACAATTACAATTCCTTCTCGAGGAAACACATACTAATTAACTGATTACTAATCTAAAAATTACAATACCCCCCTCCTCTACTTCTGATCTCTGCACCTGATGGGTTCAGTGATGACGTCGTCCTGATGCTGCTCTATTTAAGACCGGAAGCAGGTTGATGGCTTCACTATTCTGGCAAATCGCCCGATAATGCTGGATGTAATTACCAGCAAAACGTCGTACTACTCAAATTGTAATTGTTGTGACCGGTGGGCTGAAGTAACTAATTGGCGTTTTGTTTACGTGACAAATCCCTTACTAATTGGCTGTCGGGTGGTGGAGGGTTACGACACATTTATACTTGCGCGATCGAACCCAAAAACCTTCATTATGAATAATATTGGTCGCCAAATCCTACGTGTTAAACCAATTAAGGTTTGAATTGGTCTGTAATAGGGTAGGCACGGATATGCTATACACTACACTATAGTAGTGTCGTGTATAGTGTAGTATATAGTACACTACTATACCATAGCTTTCAACCCATGATGTTTACCCCATATTCTTGTACAGGAAAATTGAGTTTTCAGATCCATACGGCGTACAGCCGTTTCAATACGGGCAAAAACTTATTTTTTTGTCGATTTGTTTGTGTTTCTCTCTTGTGATGGGACTTTGTAGGATGAACGTTTAGATTTATAAGGGCACGGGGTGACCAATAAGGTCTGAATTGGTCTGTAATAATGTAGGGCACTGATAAGGGGTTGACAGGTGTGGTGTTGATGGTCCTACAGTTTGGGTTGCATGGCCACAGTCGCACTCCTGTCGATTGTTTGTCATGCATCTCTTTGAGCATGTATCTCTACGTGCCACTTTGTGTATCCATGAGTATCACTACGAGTAGCTTTGTATCTACGAGTATGTATCTCTACGTGTATCTATGAGTATGTATCTCTACATGTCACTGTGTGTATCTATGAGTATCTCTACGTGCCACTGTGTGTATCCATGAGTATCACTACGAGTAGCTTTGCATCTACGAGTATGTATCTATTCGTGTACCTTTGAGTATGTATCTCTACATGTCACTGTGTATATCTTTGAGCATGTATCTCTACGTGCCACTGTGTGTATCTATAAGTATCACTACGTGTAGCTTTGTATCTATGAGTATGTATCTATTCGTGTATCTATGAGTATCTCTACATGCCACTGTGTATATCTAGTAGTATCTCTACGTGTAGCTTTGTATCTACGAGTATGTATATATTCGTGTATCTATGAGTATGTATCTCTACGTGTCGCTGTGTATCTAGTAGTATCTCTACGTGTCTCTGTGTATCTACAGTGAGGGAAAAAAGTATTTGATTCCCTGCTGATTTTGTACGTTATCTCTACGTGTCTTTATGTATTTACAGTGAGGGAAAAAGTATTTGATCCCCTGCTGATTTTGTACGTTTGCCCACTGACAAAGAAATTATCAGTCTTTAATTTTAATGGTAGGTTTATTTGAACAGTGAGAGACAGAATAACAACAACAAAAATCCAGAAAAACGCATGTCAAAAATGTTATAAATTGATTTGCATTTTAATGAGGGAAATAAGTTTTTGACCCCTCTGCAAAACATGACTTAGTACTTGGTGGCAAAACCCTTGTTGGCAATCACAGAGGTCAGACGTTTCTTGTAGTTGGCCACCAGGTTTGCACACATCTCAGGAGGGATTTTGTCCCACTCCTCTTTGCAGATCTTCTCCAAGTCATTAAGGTTTCGAGGCTGACGTTTGGCAACTCGAACCTTCAGCTCCCTCCACAGTGGCGCCTCTTCATTGACAGCTCATCCAGGAGCCTCAAAGCCGTGCTGCTCCATAATGGTAACAAGTACCCGTCTCTTCCCCTGGCTCACTCGGTGCACGTCAAAGAAGATAACAACAGCATCAAGACCTTGCTGGACGCCTTGAAGTATGATGAGTACGGCTGGGAGGTCATCGGAGACTTCAAAATGGTGGCATTCCTGATGGGTCTCCAAGGCGGTTTTACCAAGTTTCCCTGCTATCTTTGCCTTTGGGACAGCAGAGACACCAAGGCACACTACCACAGGCGGGACTGGCCACAGCGGACCGAGTACTCTGTGGGGAGGAACAACGTCAAGGGGGAGCCACTGGTGGACCCCCGGAAGGTGCTGATGCCACCACTACACATCAAATTGGGCCTTATGCAACAATTTGTCTGAGCTGTAGATAAGGAGTCGGCAGCCTTCAAGTACCTTCAATACTTATTCCCTAAGCTGTCTGAGGCAAAGGTCAAAGCCGGTGTCTTCGTCGAACCACAGATAAAGAAGATCCTGGAGTGCAATAAATTTCCCAAGAAGCTCACTAGGAAGGAGAAAGCGGCTTGGAACAGCTTTGTTGCAGTGGTTAGTGGCTTCCTGGTTGTCTGGTGAAGAACTATGGCACAATGGGCTGTAGGATGTCCCTCAAAGTCCATATCCTTGATGCTTATCTTGATAAATTCAAGGAGAACATGGGAGCATACTGGGAGGAGCAAGGCGAGCGCTTCCACCAGGATATACTGGACTTTGAACGCCGCTACCAAGGACAGTATAACGAGAACATGATGGGAGACTACATTTGGGGGCTGATTCGTGATAGTGATCGACAGTATAATCGTAAATCTCGAAAAAAGATTCACTTCTAAATCTTTTGTAGTCATTTTTGCATTACTTTAGTATAAATACATGTTAATTTTGGTTAATGTTGTTTTTCTGACTTTGTGAACGAAAAGACACAAATTCGCCCATTTTCTCATTGAAAATAGGTAAAATTTAAAATATCACTGTCGTGGTCACAAAAACAAAATTTGTGGGGAATAATATAAATTTTCTATACTTTTTAGGGATACGCAATTAGGAAATAACACTTACTACCCAGGAACAAAAATTGTGTTACATAGTGTAATCGTCACCGGTGGCCGTGAGCGGGAATCGAACTCAGGTCGTCGGGTTCGTGGCGCTAACCGCTGCACCACCGCTCCCCCATTCGGTCCTTCACGAGCCTCCACGCAAGCTCAGGTGCGTATCGCAGCCATCATCGCACCCCGACTGGCAGGGCTGATGCCACCCAAGGTCACTCATGCCAATGAGACTCATCCTGGTCTCTCGGATTCTCTCCTGCTGAAAGAAAATCACACTCAATCGCTCGCTTGCTCGCTCACTCATCAACTCAATCAAACTGCACACTTACCCGCAATCTCATTCACTCACTCACCCACTCATTCACTCACTCACCGACTCATTCACTCACTCACTCATTCACTCACTCACCCACTCATTCACTCACTCACTCACCCACTCATTCACTCACTCGCTTATTCACCCAATCCACAGTCTTGCGAATGAGACCCTATCCTGGTCAACCTGAGTTCTCGTCCAGTTAAACAAACCCACGGTTGAACCAAGTGGACGTTGAGGCTTGCAATCGGTAAACAAACATCCGTGTATTTAAATCTCCCTGATTCTACGCCTCTTGCGCAGTTATCACATGGGGCGCCAAAGTGGCTAGGAGATTCGTCTTCTTGGTTCTTTCGGTAAAGTCCCTTCTACGTGACTTTACCAAAAGAACCAAGAAGATGAATCCCTGCAGTCACGAAAGCTTTAAATCGAAATTTTGGCTAGGAGATGTTAACTCGCTCGCCTGGTTGGCAGGAGGTCGTAGGTCCGATCCAGACCCTGACGCCTGCTGCTGTATATTTGGAATTTTCGACATTCCTCCACATTTAGAATAAAAATCACGCGCTTAGAGTATTTGGCTGCTATAAATCTCCACATTGATAAGCCACTTGGTTGAGCTATCACTTGTGATAGGTCGCTTCTGAAGAACAGCTACGTAGCTCAGCGGGCCTTACCTGGTAAAATAAAAGTGTTTTTGTTGATAGTGTTTTAGTTGAAATGCATCACGGACCGCTCTTAAGTCTTATCACCATCATAATCTTCTGAATTTTTTTTCCGAATGAGAATATTTACTTATAGCGGAGAAATCCGATGATCTATAAAGCTCTTTCGACTTCTTCCCTTTAGGCCGGCGACGGTGCCCTTCTGGGCGCCTCTCAAATGCCCTCCTCCCCCCGCTCCGCCCCGTGCACACATCTCACGCGAGCGCAACACACTCCAGCAGCGATCTTGGTCGGTCTGAGCCTCCAGAGCGCCTTCATCCCAATCCACGGGTCCCACTGCATGGCAAACTTCTGGCGATCATCGCGAGGCGTGGACTGCCACTCTCCCCCGCCACTCTCCGTAACCTCCCCCCCCCCCACCAGTTCACCCCATCGCCCCACACGCGTCAACCCGTCCCATTCAACCGGAGCCATGAAAGACGCAGATGCGCGTGTATTTGTAAGCGCATTGTCACATTTATTAAATAACTGTTTTAATGGGTTTAACTCGTCTTTCATAAATATGGTGGGTTTTGCCGATGAGGTGTAACACGCGACACGGAAACTGGTTTCACACCAGCCTACGTAAGTTTACTGAGCGATCAACGATATATTTTGTTGATTACACACCGCTATTGTCCGCCAATTAAAAAAACATATATATACTATTGTATTCTCCCGATGATAAGACGCACTTTCTCCACTCCCTCTGCGTCTTATAATCCGCTAGGTTGGTGCGCGTGAGTGTTGTATCATTGTGTGTGAGTGCGTGTGTGTTCGCGTGTATGATAGTGTGTGTGCGGCGGTGTCTGAAAATCAGCACTGGGGGAGACAAAGGCGGACGGCCGTGGTGTTGGCCACCCAAACTCGTGTGCCGAGCCGGCCTTCATAGGCGACTCTCGTTAACAGCACTTGCCCCAACAGCCTGTTAGAGAGGCGACACGAGTAGCCTTTGTCTTTTGTAGGTGGCCAGATGTATATAGCGGGGCACATGCTTGACGTGCATCTTACATTGAAGAGCTTCTTGTAATTGGGTGGTAAGTGCGTCGTGTTGTCAACCCCAGTCTGGCAAACATCTCGTGGCAGGGACTGGCCCAGGGTGACGACACCGCAGGGTCCACATCAATTCGGGGCCTCTTCTTCATTCAGTGTCTCCTGTCCACCACGAGACGGCGCTGTCACGCTCACTGGATCGGCGCTTCTCGAAGTGATCGTCATCCGATAGAGAATTTCACTCCCTCAGATCTGACTATTCAAGCGTGCTGCAAAACGTCAAATTATTTTGTCCAGTCGCTGGTGACCTGGTGGAGACGATCGACTCATCACGCAAGCTCCGGTCATCCGCGCAGCAGCAGCAGCAGCGGCTTTTGGTTAGCTGTCGGACAAAGACGGTGGTCACCGCATCACACGGCGCTTTCAGATGCCCTTCTGCGGCCGTCTGAAATGCTCTTCCTTCCGATATTAGGAAATCACTGGATCTCTGCACTTTTAAATAATTGAAATTGACAAATTAATTTCTTTAGAACTGCTTTGTGTTTAGTTTGTTGTCCTTCCCCCGCACCTCCGATTAGCGCGGCTGGCTACGTACGGTGCGAAAGTAGTTCAACATACATGTATACATACGACTTACTACTGCACTTGGGAAGCGAGTTTAATAACGGGTGGCTCTAACCTGGACAAGCAAACAAAGCTCTCAACGGTGGTGGCTCAGTGCGCTTGACACGGCCAGTATGAACTTTATATGCGAGCCGGCCACCATAATTTGTTATAATCGAATCGGCGTCACCACAATCACACAGGGCTCGTTGGATCATCAGTTGGCACCGCCGGTGGAACTCCAACAAGCCATGCACCGATTGGTTCAATAAAGTACGTAGGACAGGTGTGAACCCATATCAATATATTTAAGCCGCGCGGCATTGTGGGAGTAACCAACCACACAGATGCCACAATACACAGAGCCTTCGATTGGCAATTAAAACATCACATTGACGCTGACAAGCCACCCAATGCAACCCATCAGCCAGCGGAGTAATCGCGTACACGAGCAGAAGACTTCTGCCTCCACATATAAGTAAGCCGTGTTGTTTTGAGTTGGTCAACCTGATTGGCTTTGCGAAGCAATATTACCCAGCGGTCACTCATTCTCCTCTGCTGCCCCGCATCGCCTGGAACTTCCTTCCCCCCCCGGCCAATTGGACCGTGCTGTCGACTTCCCGTCCCGCCTCTGTTCCTGTTCAAGCCCAAGCCGAAGACCTTTCTTTCTCCTCTGCCTGTGACCGACTGCCTGCCTGCCTCGCTCTGTAAAATAACAAGCGCACGCGCCCGATGCGTCTGCGCAGAGATGTGGAGGACACTGAGACGCCCCGTGTGAATCCGCGTTTGCCTTCGAGCGAATCACCCAGAATGCACCCATCTCATGACATTTCGCAAGCTGAGCCTGGATAGCGGAGGGCAGTGAAGCAAAAGTCCCCGTTGTACCATACTTCTATGTTCTCGCATCAATGCCCCCACCCCGGCTTTATCAGCCTACAATGACCGGCGTGGGTGAAGTATGGTCAAATCACCTCTGCGGAATAATTGCTGCTGGGTTATCCAGATGTTATTGGAAAAAGCATTCCCATCTAAACTACGCACCCCCCCCCCCCCCCCCGTTCAATGCAATCTCCGATTGTTCCACCAACCCCAACCGGGCTTTTTCAAAATACCACGGCTTAAACGGAATCCCACAACGCCACGCGGCACAAATACTGTGTGCGTGTGTGCACGTCTCACACTCGGGCAAAAACATCGAATCAAATATAGTTCACGTTCGTTTTAGATTTTATAATTTTTACCGTGGTCATAGTCAGGGTCAGCCGACCACCCCTGCAATATAAAGCCTCTGGCCCCCCCCCCCCCCCCCCCCCCCAAATCGCGTGCGACCCCCAAACGAAAACCCTCACGTAAGTACCCACAAGTGTCACACAAGCCCTGCACCCCCTCCCTATGCCCCATTGATTTTTAAATGCGTAACGTATACCGGCTAAATGAATAAATAACAACTGGTTAAAAACTATACATTTCATACAGACAACAACGGTCACACCGCGCAGTGGAACTCCCTCCCCTTTTAACCGCAAAGGTCCCTTTCGCGTGTGTGGCTCCCCGCTATCCGGTGCCTGGTGCGCCGTTGTTTTATATTCCGGAGGCGCGCGCGTTTCGAAACCCAGGCGGCAACCCTGGCGATTTCCAGAAGAATGGGCGTTGTGATGGCTAGGAGATGTTAACTCCCTCGCCTGGTATGCAGGAGGTCGTGGCTTCGATCCCGACTCTGACACCTGCTGCTTTATATTTGGAGTCTGCGTGTCTCTCTCTCTCTCCACGTGGTCGCGTCGATTTTTCTTCGGGTCCTCCGATTTTCCACTCCACATTTAGAATCAACATCACGCGTTTTATTTCACTGCTGTACCTTTCCACATTGATAAGCCACTTCGTCGAGTTGTATATTTGTGATTGCCAGATCGCTTCTGACAAAAGAGCTACACAGCTCAGTGGGGCCTTACTTGGAAAACTTTTAAAAAAGTTTTTGCTTAGTTAAATATACGTCGGCAATTACGTTATTCAGAATAAGAATATTTAAACTCGAGGAATCCGATGAGCTATAAATCTCTTGTTCACAGATATCCAGCTGGTCCCTGTGTGACGTTATCCGGAAAAGGTGGAGGCCGTTGCGCGTGCGGGCGTGGAGGTCCAAAAACATTTGCCCGATACCAAATTGATCACATTTCACTCGCAAGTTACTGGGTTGGTGTGAAACCCCACCCAGTGACGCGGCAACATCGCTCCCCAACTGGCAGACCATACCCGCCAGTGCGACAGCAGCGCCTTCGCCATTGGGTTTGGCCCCCCCCCCCCCCCCAGAAAAAAGTAGAACGGCGCAAATTTCAAATTGCGGATAACGGGAGCCGCGGTGCTAAACTCACAAATCCGCACAATTGCGCGCTCGCGCAGCCAATATTCATCACGGACAGCGGGACGGAACATCGTCTACATCGGCGATTCCGCTCGTGCACGTGCGCGCGCGTGTACGGATGAGAGGAGTGCCACGTGTCAAGGGCGGTTTGCGGATAAAAGGAGCGGCACTGCACGGGAGGGGAGGGGGAGGGAGGGTCGCTTCTTTCTCAGGGGCGGCAGGCGTGGTCATGTGATGCGGTCCGTGCGTCGTCCCGGTGAACGCGTGTCGCCTCTGTGACGTCACACGCAGTACTTCCAGAAGCAGGCTGCGAATAACGGGGGGGGGGGGGGGGATCGCAAACAGGAGGCCCGTCACGGTGGAGTTTAGTGCTGCTGTAGATCAGAGCGTGTAAGTGGTGGTTCAAGTGGTGGTGATTGTGGTGGTGATTGTGGTAGTGTAAGTCGTGGTTTTGGTGGTTAAGTTAAGTGGTAGTTTCAGTGGTGGCTGTGGGGATGTAAGCGGTGGTTTAAGTGGTGGCTGTGGTGGTTTAAGTGGAGGTTTTGTGGTTGATTGTTATAGTTGTGATGGGTTTTGTGTTTGTCGTGGTGTTCTGGATGTTGTAGTTGTGGTGGTTTTTGTGGTCGTCACCTCTTTTGAGAGGGGGTCCATGTATTAATCTGACACCAGTCCGTCCAGAACCAGCAACCTGAAAGAGACCACGCAAACTCACCACTCACCATTCACTACTCACCACTCGCACTCACCACTCACCCACCTCGACACACTCCACTCCCACTCGTCCATCTCGGCTACCCACGTGGGGAGGCCGAGTAACAGAGTTAGCGGCAGCAATCCCACGGCCGAGACACGGAGACACGGAGACACGGGGACGGTAGACAGAGACACGGGGAGAGGGAGACATGGGGAGAGAGAGACACGGGGAGAGAGAGAGACACGAGGAGACGGAGACACGGAGACACAGCGAGACACGGGGAGACAGAGACACGGGGAGACAGAGAGACACGGGGAGACGGAGACACGGGGGTGGTAGACAGAGACACGGGGAGAGGGAGACACGTGGAGAGAAACACGGCGGGAAGAGAGAGACACGGGGAGAGAGAGACACGGGGAGAGAGAGACACGGGGAGAGGGGAGACACGGGGAGAGGGGAGACACGGGGAGAGAGACACGGGGAGAGAGAGACACGGGGAGAGAGACACGGGGAGAGAGACACAGGGAGACAGAGACACGGAGACACAGCGAGAGAAACACAGGCCTCTCCACGATATACCGTACATCTCTGGGTCCCTCTGTTCTCGAGTGTCTCTGTGTCTCACTGTGTGTCCCTGTGTCTCTCTCTGTCGTATTGAATCTGTGTGATCCAGTGTCTATGTGTGTGTCTCTCTCTGTCTTATTGAATCTCTGTGTGTCCCAGTGTATATGTGTGTGTCTCTCTCTATCTTATTGAATTTGTGTGATCCAGTGTGTCTGTGTGTGTCTCTCTATTATTGAATCTCTGCGTGTCCCAGTGTCTATGTGTGTGTCTCTCTCTGTCTTATTGAATCTGTGTGTGTCCCAGTGTATCTGTGTCTCTCTCTGTCTTATTGAATATCTGTGTGTCCCAGTGTCTCTGTGTGTCTCTCTCTGTCTTATTGAATCTGTGTGTCCCAGTGTCTCTGTGTGTGTGTCTCTCTCTCTGCCTTATTGAATCTGTGTGACCCAGTGTCTCTGTATGCGGAAAAAATTCCACATTCCCATGGCAGAGATCAGTCTCTCGCCTGGATGCCCATTGTAGAGAAGGTGATGATGCTGCTGCTGCTGCTGATGATGATGATGATGCTGCTTCTGCTGCTAATGATGATGATGATGCTGCTGCTGCTGCTGCTGATGATGATGATGATGCTGATGATGATGATGATGCTGCTGATGATGCTGATGATGAGCTTACCCGATGTGATGGCGCCACGTCGGGGTTGAATGCCACAGGAGGAATATCAGCAGGCCATGCATCTGTATGACGCAACAAAGACAAAGATTCCCCGTATAGCTTTCAACAGACTGTTGGGGCAAGTGCTGTTAGCGAGCAGCAATGAAGGCTAGCACGGCACACGAGTAGGTGGGTGACCAGCACCACGCCCGACCGCCTTTGTTCCCCGAGTGGCGATCGCATCAGGTACCCATTTAAGGTTGAGTCGACCTAGGGGTGGCCCAGCACGGGTTCAGATATTCGTCACTGGTGGTGGCCGGGTTCGTCATGCCAACCGCGACCCCCCGTCCCGCCCCGCCACGCTCGGGCTCCCGCTGGGCTCACGTCGCTTGCCTTGAGAGTGGCGAGGGGGAGCGAGGCGGATTACCTTGGCACGTGTCACAACGCAAAGGTTACCTGCTCCAGTGACGACGATGATGATATTTATTAATTAAAACTTTTAAAATCCTTTTCCCGATTAACAAACATCTTCCCGATTGTGCTATTGGTTTTACTGTTGCCACCTGTCCCTGTTTTGACCCGGACAATCCGAGGCATTGGTGTCTGTGTCTGGGCGGGGGGCGTAGGGATCGATTCGTACCGAGATCTGGTACCGGTATTTGTGTTTAACTTCATCGTCCTGTGCAGAACCGGTGGAAATCCTACGACTCACTCACTCACCCACTCATCCACCCACTCACCTCACCCACTAACCCACCCACCCACCTATTCACTCACCCACCCACCCACCAACTCACTCAGCCACTCACCCACTGACCCACCTACCCATTCACTCACCCACTCGGGTTGCACATTTCCCGAGAATTGGCTTCTCTGTGTTTGGGTGGCAGCAGCAGTTGATTCGGAACCGAGATCCACTACCGGTGTTCCCATGTTGACTGTCATCGCAAGATGCTGCACAGTCCTGATGATCATCGACCTTGGTAGTGATGTTGCTGAGACATGTGTGCGGGTTTGGTCTCCAGTTGGAAAGGTGACGCTCCTATCACTCACTCATTCAGTCACTCTCTAAGACGAAGACAATAGTCCCCCGTGTAGCCTTCAACAGACTACTGGGGCAAGTGCTGTTAACGAGCACCTATGAAGGCTGGCACAGCACGCGA
>CM025648.2:438528-463690 GCA_014621495.2 Entosphenus tridentatus | reverse complement strand
ACACACACAAACACACCCACACACACATACCCACACACACAGACACACAGACCCATACCCACACACACAGACACACACACATACCCACACACACAGACACACACACACAGACGCACAGACCCATACACACAGACACACAGACCCATACCCACACACACAGACACACACAGACACACAGACCCACACACACAGACACACAGACCCATACCCACACATACCCACACACACATACCCACGCACATATCCACACATATCCACACAGACCCATACCCACACAAACACATACCAACGCACACACACACATACCCACACACACATACCCACACACACATACCCACACAAAGACAAAGATCCCCCGTATAGCCTTAACATACTGTAGGGGCAAGTGCTGTTAGCGAGCACCTATGAAGGCCGGAACGGTACACGAGGGGGTTGGTGGCCAGCAACCACGCCCGACCGCCTTTGTCTCCCCAGTGGCGATGTGTACACACCGCACCAGGTACTCATTTGAGGCTGACTCGACCTAGGGGAGGCCCAGGACCGGTTCAGTCACTGGTGTTGACCGTGAGTGTAAATCGAACCTGGGTCGCCAGGTTCATAGCGCAGCTCCCTCACCGCTACACTACCGCTCCCACTACAAACCCACCCACACACATACTCACACACACCCACCCACACACAGACACATACCCACACACACACACAGACACATACCCACAGACATACCCACACACACCCACACGTCGAACCCTGGCAACCCACCACGCAAGACTCGCACGCGAGACACCTCGCCCCGACGGCGGCCCCTACCCACGCTGTCCTTTAGCGCGCATAATCGCTGCCAACCGACATAAAGGCGGCGTAGAGCAGGCGAATTAGCGGCGTAATTAGCAAGAGAATGGATGGATAGGGCAGCTCGGGATTAGGCGCGGAGATAGGGGACTTGGGTATGTCAGTGCGGGAGATAATGTCAGGATGTGTATGCGAGGGGGGGGGGAATAAGTGATGGCCGGAGTGATGGATCTCACCCGGGTGGATGCACGTGTGCCCTGTCCTGTACACCGATACACGTGCGTCCCTGTACACCGATACACGTGTATCCGTATAGTTCTAGAAGTTATATGCTGCTGTATATCAGTGGAGTTTCCATCCAGTGCCAATACAGTTCGTGGCACGGTGATGAGCAACAGTGCACCATGAACTTCACCACCCTGAGATTGATCCCCCCCCTCCTCCCCCAACCACTGCTAACATCAATGTCGATTAATATCACAGCTGGTGCTGGTACTCCAGCCAGCAAGTGAATGTGGTGTGTACCACTGCGGGAGACAACGGCGGCCGGGCGTGGTGCTGGCCACCCACCCCCTCGTGTGTCGTGCCGGCCTTTATGGGCGCTGCTCCTCGCTACTCCCACGTGTATCCGCGGACACGACGGACAAAGACCTCCGCCACGTGCCCCACCCGCCCAGTTCGTGTGCCCTTTAACAGCGACACAAAGAAAACCTCACGTTTCGTCAATCACGCGCTGGGAAAGAAAGCTCAGCCCATTGCTCGGAATAGAGGGAAAGTACTGTATGAAACAACGCGTATGTGATAGGCGACGTTTCGGGCAACGGGCCTTCCTCACAGCGCGTGAAGAATGTGAAAGATTGTGCGGTGAAGAATAAGGGCCATGGACCGAAACGTCGTTTACGTTTTCCTAATAGGGCCACACAACGTGGTGTTTGTTAAGCACGTGGTTTGAACATTTTTCGCGCACCATATGTAGCTGCGGTTACTGACGAAGGTTTCACGAGTGCTTTGTTTGTTGTTGTTTGCTGCACCACTGCCAATGCAGTGTCACCATATGAACCTTATGGCGGGACCCCGGGGTCCCGAATAAACGGAAATCAAAATCGTAATAATAATAATAGTTCAATTTATAACGCGCGCAAATTTGCTGACGTAATGGCCGCAACTCAGAGGCGCGGAGCCAAGCTCAGAGTCGCTCGAAAGCGTGGTTATAGAGGTGAGTTTTTAAGTGTCTCGAAGGAGGCGATTGAGGTGATGCTGCGAATGTGCAGAGGGTTGATGGCGTTCCAGACTGTTGGGGCTGCCACCGAGAAGCGGCGCATAGACATGGCCATCCTGGATCTTGGTATCAAGAGGAGGTCGTGAGTCGCAGTGCGCAGGCATCTGCCGTGTGCTGAGCTGCAAGTTGTCAATAATGAAGAAAGGTACGGCGGGCAGGCAGATGTGAAGGCATGGTGGCAGAGGCAGGCGATCTTGTATGTGACCCTACTGGCGATGGGTAGCCAGTTGAGGGCACGGAGACAGGCGAGTGAGTCGAGACGGGGATGGGTGTGGCCAATGATGACGCGCGCTAGGTTATTTTGTAGTCTTTGAAGTTTCTTTAGGTTGCCAGCGGAGGTCCGGACTAGGACGGAGTTGCAATAGTCAAGGCGAGACCCAACTATGAAACATGCTAATGTGTTGGCAATTTCAGTGGAGATGAGAGGACGTAGATGTGTGGGAGCCTTCAGGTGAAAGTTACATGAACTGATGATATGGTTGGTTTGATGGTCGAAGGATAAAGTTGAATCTAGGATGACACCGAGGTAGCTGAAGTGGTCGGTGAACCTGATGCTGTGACCGAAGATGTCTCTGTGTGTTGGGAGTGCTGATGAATTGAGACGTTGCTTGGTACCTAACATGATGGCCTACTGACTTTTTCGGATTAAGGGCTAGGTTGTGTGCAGTGAACCACCGTTGCAAGGTGGTGGTACATTCCGAGAGCCTCTCGAATCCAGATGCATTGCTAGAATCGATGGCGGTGAATAGAATCGTGTCATCCGCGTATGAGTGGTGCTTAACACCAAAGCTTGCAATGAGCCGGCCGATCGAGGAAGTGTAGGCTGTGAAGAGCAGGGGATCTAGTACAGAGCCTTGGGGAACCCCGCAAAATGATTTTGTTTCAGGCGATGTGGACATGCCCACACTGACTGAAGATTGCCGGTCAGAAAAGTACAAAACTATCCACTTGAGTGCTGAGCCACATATACCAAAGTCAGATTTCAGGAGGGAAGTAAGGAGCGAGTGGTTGATGGTGTCGAAGGCTGTCCAAATGTCCAGACTTACAAGTGCAACAGCGGAGCCGGAATCAATGATCGTTAAAATGTCATCGAGCACTCTAGTGAATGCTGTTTCTGTGGAGTAGTTTTGACGGTAAGCTGACTGGAAGCAGCAGTAGTTTGCGGAGAAGGTAATGTGTGGTTTTAGCTGGGCAAGGGCTAGTCGTTCAAGGAGTTTAGAGAGGTTCGAGAGATTAGTGATGGGACGATAACTAGATGGGTTATCCGGGTCGAGACTGGGTTTCTTTAACTAGGGAGAAACCAGGCCAGATTTGAGGTTGGACGGAAAACACCCCATAGAGAATGAGGCATTTGCAATGTTCCTGATCATGATGGCGAGTTCCGGAGCACATTGCTTGAACAAGGAACCTGGGAGCACGTCGAGTGGAGATGACTTCAATTGAAGTAATTCAATTAAAGAGAAAACGTATTTTGTAGACACCAGCTTTAGCGTAGTTAGAAGAGTGTCTGGGCGAGTGCTTACAATTTCAGGTAACTTGAGCAGGGTACAATGGCGCGATGTGCGAGTAGACGTTCTCGAGTTTGCGACGGTGATGAGCTTGTTGGTGAAGTAAGTATTAAAAGAGGTGGCAAGTTTCAGTGAGGCAAGGGGATCGCTAAGGTGAGGGACCATGGTGCTACCAGGATGTAGAAGATCTATGAGGGTTTTCCATAGAATGCGCGGTTTTCCGGTTGCTTTTTTGATGCGATCCTCAATGTAGGCGGAGCGTGAGACTAGGATCAGTTTGTTAGTTTTCCTGCAGGCAACTCTGTAGGCAAGTCGATCAGCAGGTGTCTACCTGCGGGATGCGATACTTTCAAGGCGCCTCCTGGTTCGCTTAGCAATGATGGCGTCTCTTGAGAGCCAGTGAGTGTCGTGGGAAGACTGCCTAGCGGTTCATGATTTTAATGGAGCCAGTTTGTCTAGCACCGCCCTCATGTCAGCTTCTAGTTGGAGAGCGCAGATGGTTGGATCCGATGATGGGGATAACATTGAAGGCGAATTTGCAAGGAGGTGGCGTAAAGCAGAAAACTCGATACCCTTGAAATTAGGCGAGTTGCGGAGGAATTTGATGGTGATTGGCTGGGGAATTTGGAGGGAAAAAAGTATGAGGCGGTGGTCGGAGTAACCAATTTGGAAAACTCCCTGTGCAGTGATGCGTCGATGCTGGTCAGGTTCCAGAACCAGGTCGAGCATGCTCTCAACATTTGTCGAGGAAACTCTGGTGGGGCCGGAGTTTGTGATGACCAGGTTATGGCAGGCTGGGGTATTGCCGGGACAATTAAAGTCACCTGTAAGTACGAGCCTGTGAGATGGGTTAGGAATCAGATATAGGAATTCCGAAAGCTCGTTTAAGAAGGTATTGATGCTGCCATCTGGAGGGCGATAGATGGAAATTATGGAAAAGCACTCGTTGTTAGTAGTGAGGGATGCGGACTGGACTTCGAAGGTGGCGGGAGCCATCGGTAGATAGAGCTCTTTAATTTTCAAGTGTGCATTGTAAACGACCGCTAAGCCACCACCCCGCTGGTTAGTTGCGCGAGGTTTATGAAGAACCGTAATTACTTTTTGGCGACTCCGTCCCACCGCGAACACAAATGCTGCAACCCACCTGGCGCGGATCATTCTGTCGTCACGTCGTGTCCAAGCGCAGCAGCGAAGACGAACGCGCACAAGAGCTGAACAAGCGAATGCACTCCACGCTCGAGTATGGGCAGGATCATAAGTCTTATCCAAAGCTGCTAAAACTGCCTACACGACTTAAATCCTTCATTTGTCTTAACGGTATGCATAATACAGTGAAACTGCTCTTATCTTCATTATTATTTGTGACCTACCAATGTCTGCAGCCAGGATCGATCGATGACAATCCTATTACCTGCAGATATTTAACAGATGAGATGCGTTGCACCGTTAATTCCTCCTGTTTGATAATACTTCTCTTGTCCGTATGCATGTGTAGATCGTTTATTTGCTGTTAAGCCATAGTCCCCACATACTGCTAAGAGGAGCGGCGACCCACTACTCTGTAGAGTAACATTGGTATAAACGCTTGTTGGAATATGAACAGCGCATTGAAAACGTATTGTATTTTATGTACTGTTGACAAAAGTGTGTTCACAAATCCACACTGAGAAACACGATGATTGAGGGGTGTCAATTATTTTTTTCGATAGTGTATTTAAATAGAGGTACTGCAGGTAAGTAGTTTTCAGTTTTAAAGGCATAGTTTAACAAGACAACACTTGCCACCATCCTTCAAACTCATTAGTGAAAAAGAGCTAAGTTTTTGTTTAAATTATAATATAATGTTCATGCGAGAGCTGGGGGCTTATGGGACCCCGGGGTCCCGCCATAAAGTTCATATAACTTACCCCATTAAGTGCTGTTTACACCACGCACGACCGCCTTTGTCTCCCAAGTGGCGATATTTACAAATCGCAGCAGGTACTCATTTGAGGCTCAATCGACTTTGGGGAGGCCCATGACCGTTTCAGATAATCGTCACTGGCGTTGGCCATCAGCGGGAATCGAACTCGGTCACTGGGTACGTAGTGCAGCGTGCTATCCATGACTCTACCACTCGCACACATATACACTGGCACACACCACATTCACAAGCTTGGGGGAAGACCAGCACTATGGTACCAATGGACATTTATGTTAGCAGTGGTTGGGGGATCAAACTCAGGTGGTTATGGTCATGGTAGAGTGTGCTAACCCCTGTGCCACGACCGTATCAGCACCGGATGGAAATTCCACTGATACAGCCATAAATAACTTCTAGAACTACGTGGTCAAAACGATGTTAAATAATGTGGGAGCCAGAGTGCATCCCTGTTGCACCCAAAGGTGAACAGGAAATGGCTCGGACGCCCAGCCAAGCAACTTTACCCGGGCCTGCCCACCGTCATGAAGGTCCTTAGTGACTCTGAGCAGAGGGTCAAATGACTCCAAAAGCACGAAGAATATTTCAAAGCCCTGGCCCCTTGATGGTATCGTAGGTCTCGACCAGGTCAATAAAGCACAGCTAAAGGTACGATTGAAATTCTATACACCTGTATGTTGAACGTCTTTCGCACCCTACGCAGCCAACCTCTGCTGTAGCAGACATGGTACATCTGTGCAGGACTGCCCCGGTTTGAAACCATATCGGGGCTCCGCAAGCCTCTCAAAGCATGCTGCCTAGCAAGGCGATGTCGCATTATCCTTGCCAGCACTTTTCCTGGCACGCCGAGGATGGAGATGCCCTGGTAGTTGTTGCAATAAATGTGATCTACCATCCACCTCACCCCCATCCCCCCAAGGGCATCCTTCCATTTCGACTTTGAAACCCCCCGCTCACCTACGCATTTCACTAGTACTAATCACATACCTGCATTTCCCATAAATATGCTAAATTCCTCTTGATATACACATTCTTTTGTCAAGGCACCCTTCCCCCCTTCCAACCCAGCTTAAATATACGCTCCAAGCGTGGTGGTGTTTCATTCAGACGCTGTCTCCCCGACAGACCTGGTCTTCACCGGAGGACGGCTGCTTGTGTTGTGGCCGAAACGTCGTGAGAAATATTTTATTGTTTTATTTTTATTATTTTATTACTTCCCTTCTACGTGACTTTACCGAAAGAACCAAGAAGAGGCATCCTTCCAATTCTGCAGAATCCATCCCGTGGTCCAGAAAGTCGTCACCACCCTTCCTCGCTTGAGAGGTCATCTCTCTCGCTTTCAGTAGTCTCTGGGGATGTTGTTTGATGACCGCTTTGATTATGGCGGTGACGAAAAATGCGCTAAGTTATGCGGCACCAGATCGATGGTTTGCAGCGCGATTTCTGTTTCGGCCTGGAGGACCGACCGGTTCACCTTCCAGGACGTTCCAGCGAGCAACTGGCTTGGATGTGATCATCAGAATTTGAAGCCCGATGCGGACGACTGCTTGGTCGTCGTTGGCTTCTGGGGAATGGTTGCGAGGATTTTCCTCGTTGCGGACAGCGGGAGGCCATGGTGGTCTTTGAACACAAAGCAGAGGTCTGGATTGTACACTCCCTACCCGCCCCCGTTTCCATTCAGCAGAGTGGAAACTGCCTTCCCTGTTCAGGGTAGAGCGAAATATTGGACATCATGCCAAACACACGGGTAACAACCCGAAAACACGAATCTGTAGAGCTGCACTCGGTTGCTCTCTATCTTTCATTTACGATGAAGCGCAGCCATTGGACCGGATCGTTGACCCACGTGCAGGATGGAGGAGGGCAGGCGACCTCGACGAGCGTGAGAGCGGCACCCAGAGATTGGTGACACAAGGAAGAGCCTCCTAAAAGGACAGGCATCGGCTTTACAACAACAATAACAGGGTATCGCGGGCAGAGGCCACGATAACCTCTTAACCTTGACAAGAAGCCCAGACAACCTGAGGGTCACAAGATGACAAAGGTATTGTGTAGTATTGTTTTAATCAGACTGAAAGGTGCGACGGTCACACGCCACCCCACCCCCGCTCGTATCAACAGCCACGACCTCCACCTCCGACCCCTACCCCCAAACCAAGGAATGGTACAATATGCATGTTCAAGTCCTTGCTATAATAATTAATATTCATTAGAGTATTCACAGTTCGGTCAGGTGGCGTGTTCAATGCGTTTCACTCCCAAAATGAAGGTCGTTGGTTCAATTCCCAACATTATTCGGGGGGCGGCAGGTGGTGATGAACTTCATCCAGCAGTGGATTGCCAAACGGCAGAAAATTAGAATTAGCGCAGCATTAATGAATACACGTGTCACCATTTTGTTGGAAGGAAATAATTTGTTGTCACTGCGGATACATTTCTACTGCTCATCACCATGGGAATGTGGAATTTCTACCACTGGCTCAGGGATGCAAGCACAGGTTAGCGCTGGGTCAGCGTGGGTAGAGGAAATGGGTCATTCGGTCAAACTACAGCCTCCAAAAAATGAACAAGTAAACAATGCGATTCGGGCCGTACCATTCCACTTGCATAGCGGTGGGGGTCGGGCTAATGGGTAAAGACGCTGTATCCCTTCAAACGTTTCAGGCCTCTCGCCTTAAAAGACGCAAACAAAAGTACACACTCTGCTCTTCGATGGTAACTTCACACCGAGGCCGTCCATGGCTGCCCCACACACGAGTTTAAAGTCATTCCTTAACAACAAAAGGATGTTTTTATTTATCTTCACAGTTTGCGGAGCCAAATATAACGGTCCATACTTGTCTTTGGGTCCGGCCCACCTTAGCGGTTCGGAGCTTTTCCGCCAAACCTCCTCGTCATAGACGCTCCACGACCCGACGACGACTGTCACGCTCTTACAGGGACATTTATCTACGGCATGCCATTCGTGTCGATCGAAATTTTCTCCCGATTACAGCACCACAACTCCTCCACCGTGGCTCAAGACCTTTCACGACCGAATTCAAACATCAACAACATCAATCAACGCGGCGCCAACAACCTCCGTTGAGCGTGGCAATCTTGTCGGGTGGTCACAGGGGTTTAACGGACGGGAACGTTTGGCATTATTCACCGAGCAGCAGCCCGTGGCCAAACCACAAATATTTAACAAAGACCTTAAACAGACTTTTGCGCGTCACCGAAACGCCCCATGGCAGCGATGTCACCAGAGGGTCAAATTAAAGTATTTCTCTTATTACGATTATTATTCTCCTTACCAATGAGTATTCATATCGGCATCGGGACAGACAAGTTACAGACTATATACGATTTGATGAGATAATACCTGTTAGGGATGTGTCTTCATTGCATTAAGACACGACAATGACGGTTTTTATATATATAAGTATACTTTCTTTTTTTATTCAACAATCCCAATGTGTTCTAAGCACTACGTAATCTCATTCGTTTCAAACAATGAACACTGTGCAACATTTAACACGAGTAAGCTGTTTTGTGTGTGTGGTGGCTGCCGAGAGAAAAATCCAGCAAAAAAAATATATATTTGAAACTGTACAATGCACATCTTACACGACGAATCTGGAAAAATACTTGCGCCCTCTTCTATTACACGAGTTCCTTTGTAAGCGCAACGCGACCGTTTCATTCAGAACCGATTCCTCGTGTTGGCACAAACTGCTTGGCTTGTATGTATGTACCGTACGACTGCATTGCAGGTTGACTGTGGGACGTCAAAAGGGGGTGGCGGTCACTGGGTGTGCAAACCATTGAAACAATAGTGGCCATTTGGTGAAGGGGGAAAGGTAGAAATGGTCGCCATTTTGTGGCAATAGGGAAAGAAGGCCATTTTGTGGAAATAGAGAAACAAGAGCACCCATCTTCTTGGTTCTTTCGGTAAAGTTACGTAGAAGGGAAGTAATAAAATAATAAAAATCAAACATAATAAAATAATTCTCACGACGTTATTATGTTTTATTTTTATTATTTTATTACTTCCCTTCTACGTGACTTTACCGAAAGAACCAAGAAGATGAATCCCTGCAGTCACGAAAGCTTTAAATCGAAAGAGCACCCATTTTGTGGAAAGCAGGAGACAATTGCGGCCGTTAAGTGGGGGGGGGGGGGAAAGTCCGCTTCGGTGAGAGTGGGGGAAAAGTAAGATTCGGAGATGATTTGGTGGAGACGGATAGAAACGGCCGGCCGTATTTTGACGGTAAAGAGCGGGGAAACGGTGGTGACGTTTGCAAAATAAAATGGGTAGAAGACATCCGTGATTTGTATGAAAGTAATTGGGAAAATGGTAAGCGTTTGGTAAATACGAGAAATGAAGGGCGGACGGCTGCCATGAAATTTGTGCCAACACGGGAAGCGACGTGCCCTGCATCGGCGGGCGAGTCGAGGGTAAAAGCCACCAATGGACAATGGGTACCTGCCAATGGTTAAGTACAGCAAGTAGGTCTTCATAACATGCTTTGATCGCGCGGTGGTAAGCATTGTAGTGGGTGTTTTCTCGCATGTGTGGGCTTTTCTCCGCGCACTCCAAAATAAAAAACAATCGGAAATAATTCTCTAAACCTCCGAGGCAGAAGTATGAAGACAGATTTTCTGGGTAAATAAAACATCTCATAGTAATAAAACATTTCATCCTTTATTTAACCATGAAGTGAAAGCCCTCAGAAATGCATTGCCGATTACTATTCACCTTATCTTTTGTGACTAGCGTTTGTAATTCAACCACATAATGGACCACTGATATCCATTACTTATTACATGTTTTAAAGTAATTTCAAGAACCAGGTGAGAACCCATTCAAATTGATACTTGTTTATATTTAACTGACATAGTCGACTTAACCAGGTGAGAGCCATCGAAATTCAGGAAGACATTCAGATGGACACACACACGTGCACTTATCTATACCAAGATAAAGACAGAGCCTGGCGTACATTGAACAGCGGTGGGTGTGACCAGCACCATGCCCAGATGTAAATATCTATGGGACCTTTTGCCAGTATCCAAAATAATGAAAAATAATTGTTTTTACCCAGATGTCTTTGTCTCCCCCTTGTAAACATCACGCAGCACACACACTCATTTTGCATTCACAAATCTGCTCCGACAGACACACACACACACACACTTTAACACATAGACTTTCACGGCCAATATTATTAATAAAGGTTTTTGGGTTAGATCGCGTTATTTATAAGACACACACTATATATATACACAAAACAAAAGCAAGAAACACCCCCATTGTTTAGCCATATAGATCATAGCGGCCAATGCGTAGAGAGCACTTATTAAGGTCCAGGGCCACATCACACGAGGGGGTGGTGTGGCCAGGGAAGACAAAAGACAAAGGTCCCCCGTATAGCCTGTAACAGACTGTTGGTGCAAGTGCTGTTAAGCGAGCACTGATGAAGGCCGACACGGCACACGAGGGGGTGGGTGGTCAACACCGAGTGGTGATGTTTACACACCAGGTACTCATTTGAAGCTGAGTCGACCTAGGGGAGGCCCAGGACTGGTTCAGATAATCTTCACTGATGTTGGTGGCCGTCAGCGGGAACCGAACCTGGGTCTCGAGGTTCGTAGCGCAGCGCACTAACCGCTACACTACCGCTCCCCACACACACACACACTCGTAACCTCAAAGGAAAGCGTACACACACACACACGGTCTGTTGTGTCTCTTATAATCACCTGCATCTCACCAAGTGAGAGTTGTGACCTGGACAATCTGAGGGATGACATTCCCTGCACTCAGTGCATTGGAACCTTGATGAGCCACCATCCATTACACCGGCATTGACACTTTGACTGCTTTGACACGCACACGAGCGTACGCATGCGTGCGCGTGCGTGCGTATGCATGCGTGCGTGTGTGCGTGCGCACCTACAAACATAAAGATTCTGCCAAGTACCACCCACCACACCGCGTAGAGCACTAACAGATTGCTGGGGCAGCTGCCATTAGCGAGCACCTATGAAGGCCATTCACGGCAAATCACGTTTAAATGATATTCGGTTCACGGCACTCGGCAAAATGTGTTCGAGGGTTGCCAGTGGCCCCCGTGGGTGCAGAGGCCGGAAACCTCGTCTAGTCAACAACCTCCAAGCAGCCTGCACCACTCTCCGAAACCCTGTGTCTCCCCTGTGCTCGGATTCTTTCACACCGCACCAGGTGCTCATTTCAAATTTGAGACTGAGTCGACCTATGAGAGGCCCCAGGACTGGTTCAGATATAGACCCCCCCCCCCCCCGTATAGTCTTAACAGACTGTTGGGGCAAGTGCTGTTAGTGAGCACCTACGAAGGCCGAGGCGGTGGGTGGCCAGCACCATGCCCAGCCGCCTTTGTCTCCCCAGTGGCAATATTTTTCGCACCGCACCACGTACTAATTTGAGGCGGAATCGAAAAAGAGGAGGCCCAGGACCGATTCAGATAATCATTACTGGTGTTGACCGTGAGCGAGAATCGAACTTGGGCCGCCGGATTTATAGCGTGGTGTGCTAAACGTTGCACGAACGCGTCCCATAACATATACACACGTACAAAGACCCCCTCCGTATAGCCTTAACAGACCAGTGGGGCAAGTGCTATTAGCGAGCAGCACCTATGAAGGCCGACACGGCACACGAGGGGCTGGGTGCCCAGCACCACGCGTGGCCGTCTTTGTCTCCCCAGTGGCGATGTTTACACACCGCACCAGGTACTCATTTTAGGTTGAGCCGACATGTACACACACACAAACTCGCACACGCATATCCACTCGGACACCTGCACACGAATTTGACGGTAGTTTCACCGTTGTTTTTGTTGCAATGTTATTTGGTTCACGGCGTTCCGCAAAATGTGCGCGAGGGATGTCTGCGGCCCGCGGGTTGCAGAGAAGCCGGGAACCCCTTCCCCTCTCGCCTACACCCCTCCAAGCTAGCAAAGGGACACGGCCACACACGGCCACATCATTCACACTGAGCAACCAATCGAACCCGGCTCGGTTGCAACCCAGAGATCACTGTTCGTCTCGGCTGCCCGCTCCCCCCTCGCCCCCCCACAACCTCCCCCCCTTCCCCCCCTCCTTCCCCTCAACCCACCCGGCGCCGTGTGATTTATTCGGTAATCTCAGAGACGTATCGGTGCCTCTGCAGCCGGTTTTTCCATCTCGTTACTGCCCGAGCGTCACCATCGGTTCTCAATTCTCGATTCGTTTTTTTTGTTTTGGTCCAAGACGACGGACAGCGAGCCTGAGCCTAAGATGATGGGAAGTAGGGAAGATGGATCTTGAACAGAGAACTTCTGGAATGAAGAGGTGTGGGGGGGAGGAAGAATATATGGAGCAATTGGGACAAAATTAGGGGAGACGGATGGATATGGTGTCGCCAAAAATATCGCGGACCGGCGTTCAGGATTGTTCTGGCTGAAATTAACGACTGATTATCATAACACATCCTCTCCCTCCTGTCTCTGCCCGCGTGCCGCCCCGTGTCTCATCTCCCACATGGCCACCGCACGGCCGTGTAAAACTTCCATCAATAAAGCCACCGCCGCCGCTGCCACTGGCACCGTGAATGATTCAGCGGAGCAAGGCGAAGCGTTTCAGACAATGACTGCAGTCACAACCTCCACACGTCGCGGTGATTTTACTCGCTCGCTCGCGCCATTGCTCGCTCGTTCACTCATTCAACGGAACACAGTCTGTGTCGCACACTTTTGGACACCTATTGTCTCTTTACATTATTAGTACACTAGCCACCCTATATCTAGTCGATGTTTCTGTAGCTTAATTTTGCAATTGTGCTGTGATCAGTCGAATATATTCTGTAATTTTTGCCAAAAATTACAATAGTTATATAAAAGTAAACATCAAATAAATACAGCAATGAAAAGGACAACAATGCTTCATGGCTATACGGTTATTTGAATCATTATTTTAGTGACCCGGGTCACTCTCACACACGAGTCTCATCCTGGTCTCGCGAGGTCTCACCCGATTAGACAAACTTCACTTTCCTGTCGGTTTGCCTGCCCATCTGTCTGTAACATGGGGTCCAGATAACTTTGGGAAAGATGATTAAAGACAAACTAACCTCGAGTATAAAGTTACGTTACTCTCAAACGTTGTACCTGTGCCACAATGCAAGAAGGGGAGTAGAGTAATGCACGGTATCAAGAGAAAGAATGGGAAGGGGATGCCGGGATGGAAGTCCTCAGGATGGACAAAGGGGAGGGCACGGCTCAAGATATGAACCAGAGTATAAGGAGCGCTGAGCAGGAAGGGGAGGAGGTTGAGGTAATGACCGGACCAAGATGCGAGACCGAAGTGAGCTGCACGGAGCAGTTTCCGTTGTCGTAATGGGCGGGGAAAGGGGAAAGATTCAAAGTGGGATGGGCACACACAAATCATATGATTTGTGAGAGGCTTGAGGCGATTGAGATATATACGGTATAGATGATTGAAAACAGGACACACATATCCTTGGTTCTTTCGGTAAAGTCACATAGAAGGGAAATAATAAAATAATAAAAATATATAATCATCATCAGGTGTGAAATCCACAACAAGAAAATTTTCTTGCTGTGGATTTCACACCTGATGATGATTGCTTGTGTTGCAGTCGAAACGTCGTGAGAATTTTATTGTTTTATATTTTTATTATTTCCCTTCTACGTGACTTTACCGAAAGAATCAAGAATACGAATCCCTGCTGTCACGAAAGCTTCAAATCAAAACAGGACACACGTTCATGAAATGCAAGCCCAAATCCTAGAGACACAACGTGCCAGGGGTTTGCGTCACCCAAAGGCTGTGCTGCTCCCAAATAAAGGGGGCAGCACGCTTCCCGTTCAGTGCTGCATTCAAGGGGGGAGATTTAAGTGCCTTGTATACCGGGCCACAGGTCTCCCCATGGGCTCTCACCTGGCGAAGTAAAGGTGGCGTGTACTCGCTAGGCATGTTGTGATGCATCGATCCGCCATCCAAAATCGACTCTTACCGTTCACAACACACGATTACAACTACGACGAATTGGCACGTTCTGTTCACGTGACAACCCTTACTAGATAGCTGTGTCGGGTGGTGGCGGGTTTTAACGACACATTTATACATTTACGCGACCTAACCCAGAAACCTCTATTATGGCCACACATCTTGGAAGAGCTGGGAGTTACCTACACTTCACCCCACCTGCTGATCGACCGCCTGCCGTGGACTCATCTACACACTGCTGGGTGGACAGAGCGTAGAGGGATTTGATCAACTAGGCCCCCAGTTGTTTCAACTGCCGCGCTCGAACCTGCAAAGCATCGATTATGCTAACCATTGCACCACCGCCGCGGTAGGTTTCACTGTAACTGTGTAGGTATTAAACCGGGGTGGTAAACCTGGGCCAGCGGTAACACGTTTGCTGCATGTCGCGGAGGTTTGCAGTTCGAGTGCGGCAGGCCGCCCTGGTTAACACCGTGTGGGGTATTATAGGCGTGAAATAAAACTGCATGCCGGCCGCTTCCCAGTGGACATCTAGAGGTCCCGCGGCGTCATTGGGAATGGGTGGGGCCACTTGTGTGCCGGCATAGTGGTCCCACCGCAGATTACTCCGCTGGGATCGCACATGCGCACACACATCCACATGAGCAGCTGAAGCAACATCGCACCCCCCCCTACCCTCGCGAAACTACGGCAGGCCGTGTCCACGAAACATAGCGTTGGCGCCTTCCTTCGTGACAACCGCCCTGCGCTATTAAGAAGGACAGCGTCAATGCCAAAAATGAACCAAATATATTAAATTGTCAACAAGACCAAATCAAATAAAAAAGGGAATTTCCCGAACGGAAGCGCGACCCGGAGTCGTGAGCTGTGATCGGACACCGCGTCTCGATCGTCACATGCCCAGCCACCTCCCTCCCGTACGCGCACGGCAATTGTCTTGAGTGCATTCCAGGGGCTCCTGGGTTTTCAAATAAAATTCAATCAAACACAATAAATAAATAAATAGATATTTCCTTCGCTCACACTGCCGATCATCAGCACCACGTGGCGCAGCTACCCTACTCCGGCACACTATTGCTGAGGTTTTTTTAAACTCCCACAGATGCTGTGCAGCCTAAATATATATTTGTATGTATTTATATGTTATAATATTTCGGTTTTTCCCTGCCTCAGATGGCACGGCGTACGGAGAGGCGCATTCATCCGACACACGGGGGACACGGGGAAATTGGGACACGTGGACGATGTGAGACATGGGGACATGTGACAATGTGAGACATGGGGACATGTGACAATGTGAGACATGGGGACATGTGACAATGTGGGACACGGGGACATGTGACAATGTGAGACATGGGGACATGTGACAATGTGGGACACGCGAACACGTGACCATCCTGGAACACACGACCTGAGACACGGGGGATAACGGGACACGTGACATGGGCACACAGGACATCCGACCACAAGGACACACACAGAGTTCGGTGGGACACGGGACGACACATGGGAAGAAACAGCAATCGGGACATTGCAGTGGGGAACAAACACACTGCAAGCACACACGGTGAAGACACGGTTCATACAGAACACTCAGTGAAGGCACTGAACACACTGGCAATGAAGACACTGAGCACACAGCACCACCTTTTCACCGGCACAACTGAGCCGGGGCCGTCGCGTGCCGAAACGAGCCAGCCTGGCAACGGCTCAGGAAGCACCGGGTTTGTTTTTTTCCACTGCAGGAGCCGAGCCGTGCTGCTGAGGTCACGTGAAATGAACGCGCAACGCTCGAGCGTAACGACTGATGCAAAGTCATGACGACAAATAAAAACCTCGCTCCTTGGCCCTGCTGAGCCCCCGAGTCAGATTCAGAGGTCTTGCAAGGCCAGAGTTTCACGGTCGGGCTTTGCGGCAGGGAAAATGGTCAGTGGGAAACCACCCAGTACTGAGGGCTCTGGGCTGGCTTGGATCAGATGTTCCGGTGAAAAAGGTGTATTGGTGAATACACTTTACAGAGGACACTTAGTGACAAAGTCACTGTCATGTACACAGGAGACTCACCGAAGACACTTACAGTGAAGACACTGTCATAGTCACAAAGGGACTCCGTAAACACAACACTTACATGTACAGAACACTCGGTGAAGAAACTCCTTACACACACTTCACACACCGCACACTCACACATTTCACACCACACCAAACCACACGCGCACGCCCCCACACCCATTACCACCCCCCCACCTCCTCACACGTACATGTGAATGCGCTTTTGTATGACCTGCCGGCACAGCGGGCACTGCGCCAGGCCCGGTGCGCAGGCCCCGCACGCACCGTGCCCGCACAGGAAGACGATGTCGCGGATCTGGTCCATGCACACGGGGCACGTGAGCCGGCTCTCCATGTCGCGGCACCGCCGTACCAGCTCCGCCACCTCCTCCGCGCCTGCGCCGCCGCCGGCGCCGGGGTCGCCCGCCACCGGCAACGCCGCCGACGGGGCGGGGGTGGGAGTGCCATCCCCGCCCCCCACCATCAGCAGTAGCCCCGACGAGGACGGCGAGAGCGACGACGACGGCGTCGGCGTCGTCTGAAGAGACGCGATGTCGAGCTCCGTGCCGTCTGCTTGGAACAGAGGACAGACGGACGGATGGACAGACGGATGGATTGGACAGTCAGACAAACGGATGGATGGGCAGATGGACGATGGGATGGATGAACGGACAAGTTAAATGGACAAATGGATGGATGGGTGGATAGTCGGAAAAATGGAAACACGGACAGACAAATGGACGGATGGATAAATGGATAAACGTACGGATGGATGACCGGATGGATGGACAGACAGTTGCATGGACAAATGGATAGAGGGACAGTGGAACAAACGAACAGATGTTCAAGATCGGCCGTACACATTCGAAAAAAAAACTTTCCAGGACAAATGAATGCTGGAAAGCATTACATAAGGTTTAGGTTTATAAAAAACAAGTTGTATATGGCGTCGTTCGTGCCACCTGCATCTCACAAGGAACTGCAGTCGAGCAGGAAGGCAGCAGCCAGGCGGTGAGCCGACTATAGCAGTGGTTGCCCAAGCTCTGCAGTCCCCTATGCATCAAGATGTTCTCAAGCAATTAAGGCACATTCATACATGTGGGAGGAAACTGTAGCCGCACTGCCTTCTCCTGGTATGGATACTCCTCGACCCCCACCCACGGGAAGGGAGTTGTTGTGACATTGAGCGACCCGCCAACCCTCGCTGCTTCCATAATGCCGGGTTACACGTGCACGCCAGCGCGTGCGCCAACGCCGCCAACGCGTACGCACGACTTTTTCCTTGCTCGTTTGAAACAAATAAACCAAACATTCTCTTTCTCGCACATTCTATTCCATTCGTGCTGCTGTCGGGCGTCGTGACCAGAGAGACGCGATGGGGAAGTTACCACTGGGATCTCGAGCAGCGAGCAGTGCACCACCCTAAGCGGTGGAGGAGGAGCGTAGAGATGTCACCACTGACCTGATCGCAACTTCTTGACGATGGTCACTTGGCACGAAATGCATTTCTTCATCTTCACTGTGCACTCTGTAAGGGTGAGTGTGGTGGGGGGGGAAGAGCGGGAGTCAGGTTAATGTGGTAAGAACAAAGATCCCCCGTGCAGCCTTAACAGACTGGTGAAGCAAGTGCTGTTAGCGAGCACACACCCACACACAGGTGAACGAATGAGTGAGCGAGTGAGTAAACAAACAAGTGAACGACCGAGCAGGTGAGTGAACAGATGAGAGAACACTTAAGAGAGCGAGTGAATGACCGAGCGAATCTGTGACTGATAACGAAGTGAGCAAGCGAATATAATTCATGAAGGAGCAAGCAAGCGAGCAGGGAAGTGAAGCAGCGGGCAACAGGAAAACATCGTGAACAGATGAGTGAACAAATAAGCGAGCACATGAACAAACGAGCGGGCAAGCGAGCTAGGGGAGCAGCACGGCCTCAACCGCGATGTTGCTGCTGCCGCACCTTCGCACGCGACGCTGTGCTCGCACGGCAAGAAGCGCACCAGCGGCGCCACCTCGTTGCACACCAGGCACTCGGCGTGCTCCGCCACCGCCATCGCCGCCGCCGCCACCGCAACCGTCGCCGGGGGCTGCTGGGGCGACGGCGCCACCATGGCCAGGTTGGTGACGGTGTTGGTCGGGTTGGGAGGGGGCGCGCGGCGCGGGCTGGGCGCGTGGCTCCCGGCGAGACACTGCAGCGGCGGCCCCGCCGACGGCCCCGCCGAGGGCCCCGCCGACGATCCCGCGCCGCCACCGGCGAGCGTGGCCTCCCGCCGAGCCTGCTGGGCCCTGTGGGAGAGAGACGAGCCGCGTGACCGTGCCACTCGCGGTCTTTGTGTGTCTGTGTGTGTCTGTGTGCGCGTGTGTCTGTGTGTGTCTGCGTGTCTGTGTGTGTCTGCGTGTCTGTGTGTGTCTGTGTGTGTCTGTGTGTGTGTCTGTGTGTGCGTGTGTCTGTGTGTCTGTGTGTCTGTGTGTGTCTGTGTGTCTGTCTGTGTGTGCGTGTGCCTGTGTGTCTGTGTGTGTGTGTGTCTGTGTGTGTCTGTGTGTGTCTGTGTGTGTCTGTGTGTGTCTGTGTGTGCGTGTGTCTGTGTGTGTCTGCGTGTGTCTGTGTGCGCGTGTGTCTGTGTGTGCGTGTGTCTGTGTGTGCGTGTGTCTGTGTGTGCATGTGTCTGTGGGTCTGTATGTCTGTGGTCTGTGTGTGTCTGTGTGTACGTGTGTCTGTATGTCTGTGTGTCTGTGTGTGCGTGTGTCTGTGTGTGTCTGTGTGTGCGTGTGTCTGTGTGTGTCTGTGTGTGCGTGTGTCTGTGTGTGTCTATGTGTGCATGTGTCTGTGTGTCTGTGTGTGCATGTGTCTGTGTGTGTCTGTGTGTCTGCGTGTGTCTGTGTGTGCGTGTGTCTGTGGGTCTGTATGTCTGTGTGTCTGTGTGTCTGTGTGTGTCTGTGTGTCTGTGTGTGTGCGTGTGTCTGTATGTCTGTGTGTCTGTGTGTGTCTGTGTGTCTGTGTGTCTGTGTGTGCGTGTGTCTGTATGCCTGTGTGTCTGTGTGTGTCTGTGTGTGTCTGTGTGTGCGTGTGTCTGTATGTCTGTGTGTCTGTGTGTGACTGTGTGTGCATGTGTCTGTGTGTGCGTGTGTCCATGTGTGCGTGTGTCTGTGTGTGCGTGTGTCTGTGTGTGCGTGTGTGCGTGTGTCTGTGTGTGCGTGTGCCTGTGTGTGCGTGTGTCTGTGTGTCTGTGTTGTGTCTTGTGTGTGTGCCTTTTTCTTTGTGCTTAAGGCGGCTGGGCGTGGCGCTGGCCACCCACCCCCTTTGTGTGCCACAGTGCCGATCTTCATCGGTGCTGCTCACTAACAGCACTTGCCCCTACAGCCTGTTGTTTTTGTGTGTGTCCGTGTGTCTTTGTAATTAAAGCGTCTGGGCGTGGTGCTGGCCGCCTACTTACCCCAAAAGTATGTAAAGGCTACACACGGGGATATTTTTTTTTGTGTGTGTCTGTGTGTGTCTGTGTATCTTTGTCTTTAAAGGCTACACGGGGGGGGGGGTGGGGGACACCTTCGCCCATCGCACCAGTCAGCGAAGTCCTTGAGCAGCTGCGCCAGGCGGGGGTCGTGCACGAGGTCAAGCGGCGCCTTCCCGCGCACGTTTGGCAGCGCGATGTCGGCGCCCTCCTGTGCCAGGAAGCAGGCGATGGCAGCGCCCGTCGTCGGGTCCGTGAGGCCCAGCAGCCCCGTGCTCTTCAGCTGCACACAGGGACGGGAGATCCCCCACAACGCTGTAGCCGGGCATTGTTAGCGAACGCCTGTTAAGGCTGGCGCTGCGCACGGACGTGGCGATACGGTCGAACGCCACGCTCGGCCACCTTTGTCTTCCCACTGCTGGAGGTTACACACGGCACCGAGCACTCATTTGTTGAACTGCTTTCCCTCCGTACGTAGCCAAGCGGGCGAATCGGAGGTGCGGGCTAGGGGAGAGGGTGGCCCCAGGACCGGTCCAGACAATCGTCACTGACGTTGGCCGCGAGCGAGACTCGAACTCGGGACGCGCCGGGTTCGCAGCGTGGTGCGCTATCCCTTCCCATGCCCCGCACCTCCACCGAACACGGCTGGGCTACGTACGGTGTGATAGAAGTTCAACGTACAACAACAAAAACAAAGATTCCCCGTATCGCCTCAACAGACTGTTGGGGCAAGTGCTGTTAGCACGCACCTATGAAGGCCGGCATGGCACACGAGGGAGGGGGTGGTCAGTACTACCACCAACCACCTTTGCTTCCCCAGTGGCGATGTTTACATACCGAACTAGGTACTTATTTGAGGCCGAGTCTACCTAGGGGAAGCCCAGGACCGGTTTACTTATTCGTCACTGATGTTGGCCATGAGTGGGAATTGAACTTGGGTCACCAGGTTTGTAGCGCAGCACGCTAACCGCAACGCTACCGCTCCCGACAACAACAAACACGTGCGCACACACGCACATGTACATTGCACAAGCACTAGCGTATGCGCGAGGAAACTCCACGGATCCCCGCAAGTCACCGTCTCCCCAGCGGCTCACCCGGTTGACGAGCGAGTCGTTGGCGGCGCGAGTCGAAGACTGGGCGCACTGCCCAGCCCCGGTCGCACCGGCGGCACCGCCGCTGCCCGACCCTCCAGCGACTCCGACGACCCCTGCGGGCACCACGGCCGCATGCGTGCGGCCCAGCGCGAGGTGCAGCGCCGTGTCGCCGTCCTCGTCACGCGCGTTCACGTCGCAGCGCTCCGCCACCAGCAGCTGCACCAGCTCGACGTGGCCCTGCAGCACGGCGAGCAGCAGCGGCGTCTGCGCCCGGTTCGTCCGCACGTCCACGTCGCACTGGCCCTGGGCGCGCCGCGGCGGGGGAGGGAACGGGGTGGGGATCGAGACAGTGTGGGCGCGGGCGGAGCCGTTGGTGCCACCGCCGCCGCCACCGCCGTGGAACCTCGTCGCAACATAACGCGTTCTACGCACCCCCCCACCCCAGCCAGATCCCCCAGCTCCTGTGCAGGAGACAAGCGGCGATCTCCAAGATCTGCCCCGACCGTATCCATCCTGACCTTAGATAGACTCAGAGACCCACAGACTCACACAGAGACCCACAGACACACACAAAGAGACCCATAGACTCACATAGAGACCCACAAACGTATATATAGCACCACAGACTTATATAGAGACCCACAGACTCACATAGAGAACCACAAACTCACATATAGACCCACAGACTCACAGAGAGGCCCACAGACTCACATAGAGACTCACCGACTCATATAGAGACCCACAGGCTCACAGAGACCTACAAACTCACATATAGACACACAGACTTACACAGAGACCCACAGACTCACACAGAAACCCACAGACTTACAAAGAGGCCCACAGACTCACATAGAGACCCACAGACTCACATAGAGACCCACAAACTCACAAAGAGACCCACTGACTCACAGAGACCCGATAGATCTGTCCTAACAGCATCCCCACAATCTGGTCTTCGGTATTTTCTTTCCCTCGGTCGCCAGACTCGTGGAGACCGCTTCAATGTCCAATCTCGGTAAATCGGCTCTCACCCATCCTGCACGCATGTCTCACGCAGCGCTGCCGCGATTGTGCACACGCACGTATGGACGTTGAACTTCTTTCGCACCGTACGTAGCCAACCGTGCTAAATGCAAGTGAGGTTGCCAAGCCTTCAACACTTACCACCCCTGCCCCATTCTCTGCTGCACGTCTGCACTGCTCATCCTATCTTGCCAAGATATTCCTCACATCTGTCTCAGACACCTGCGGTCAAAGGCTTGCTCTTCTTTTTTCTACAGTAATAATAATTTAAAGTTATAAAGCGCCCCTAGACAATCGTTCTCAGAGCGCTAATCCAGAGTCATACAGATAGAGGAAGTGGAAGGTTCACAGTGGCCGTGTCTGAGACACCAAGCCGGCACAAACCGCCACTAGAGTCCTGCATCACGGCCAGGAATCTAACCTGTATGACACTTTGGCAATAGGCCACGCCAAGAGATCGTAGGGGTTGTCCACCCACCCCATGATACCTGGGGCTGGGTGTCTCTCTTTCTCGCCGAATGATTCACAATGGCCGTGTCGGCTGACACTCTCCCGGCACCAAGCCCACACCCACCGAGGTCGTGTGACGGCCAGAATATCGAAGCTGTGTCATTGAGGAGGCGCACGGAGGGGCAACCCACCTCTGCAATGAGGAGGCGGGCGACCTCTTGATGGTTGTTGAGGGCGGCGAGGTGTATGGGGGCGAAGCCGTCATCCTTCTTGACGTCCACCAGCTGCCGCGCGCGACCCAGGATCTTGTGCGTGGCTCTGTGGTGCGCGGAGGGTCTCAAGTTGATTTTGTTTAACCAGAGAACTCAAGAGACCAGGTTGTACGAGTGGCATGGCTCGAACGTCAGGGTCAGCAGCCAGGGTCACAAGACGTGCGTGCCACCTACGTGCAGACGCTCACCCAATCACACCCGCTAACACACAAAGACCAAGAACCCCCGTATAGCCTGTTGGGGCAAGCGGTGTTAGGGTGCACCTATGAAGGCCGGAAGGCGCATGAGGGGGTGGGTGGCCAGCACCGCATCCAGCCACCTTTGTCTCCCCAGTGCTGGTGTTGATACACCGCACCAAGTGCTCATTTAAGGCTTAGTCGACCTAGAAGAGACCCAGAACTGGTTCAGATATTCGTCAATTGTGTTGACCGTGAGCGGGGATCGAATCGGGTTGCCGGGTTCATAGCACAGCACGCTAACCGCTGCACTACCGCTCCCTACAAAGACAAAGATCCCTGTATAGCCTTAACATACTGTTGGAGCAGATGCTGTAAGCGAGCATCTATGAAGGCCGGAATGGCACACGAGGGGGTGGGTGGCCAGCACCACGCCCGGCCGCCTTGGTTTCCCTAGTGGCGATGTTTACTATACACCGCACCAGGTCCTCATTTGAGGTTGAGTCGATCAAGGGAAAGCCCAGGACCGGTTAAAATTATCTTCACTGGTGTTGGCCGCGAACGGGAATTGAACTCGGCTCGCTGGGTTCATAGCGCAGCGCGCTTATCGCTACACTACTGCTCCCCACACACACTCACACACGCACGCACACAACAACCGCCATTCGCCACTAAGTGCCAGTGACGTCACATCACTTGTGCCAGAATATGTGCACGTTAAGGCCCGCTGGCAGGAGGTCACGGGACAGACCCAGATGCTATGGGTTGACTGACTGAAATGACTGGCCGATGTACCACCTGTGCCCCCGACTGTGTCAATTTGCTGCGTTGTAGCCACCTGGCGCTCGTTGTGAGCGCCGCTCCTATGCTCTCCGTTGTTGCTGGAGGGCGACTGCCACAAACTGCCCAGTAGCATCATTCATGGGAATGCGGGCTACATGACCCAGCCAACGCAGCCCTGCCTGCCGGAGGAACTCACTTCGTGTGGAGCGACAGACCACGTAGCGTCCACACAGCAGCGTTACATAGGCAATGAAAAGGTAATGCTGCTTGACTGATTCGGAATGAGACCTTTGCTGCCCAGGTATGGACAGTGTGCTCATAACATTCGCACGCACAAATACACGTACGCACACAAACGCACTCATGTTCACACACGCACTCCCTCACTCGTCAACTCACATGGCACTGCCCTTAAGTGCCGCCTGGTGGAGCAAGTTGAAGCCGCGGCGGTTGCGCAGAGAGAAGTCAGCGATGGGCACGGCACTCAGCTGCTCCACCACTTCACGGTGGTCGCGCGAGATCGCCTCGTGCAGCGGTGTGTCGCCGTCCACGTCCTGGCCGCACCACCACCGGCGGGTGACAGAGGAAGGGGGGGGGGCCATGGGATCACGAAAGGAGTGAGGGGAAGGGGCGTGGGTGGCACAGTGTAGGGACGTAAGGGGCACGGGTGAGAATTTGGACAAGGGGCCAAACCCATAGCCCCATTCACGTTTGCGTCCGTTTGTCTTTCCATTCGCTCGTGTTTCCTGTTCGTCTCTCCACCTGTCTGTCTCCATTCATCCACCTGTGTATCTGTCCGTCTATTCATTTGTCTGTTCACTAACCGATCCGTCCGTGTGCGTCTGTCTGTCAGGTCTGTCCACGTAGCTGCGCGCATCTGTCTTGGGGGTCCTTGCCGCTCACCTGCGCGTTGACGTCGGCTCGGTGAGCCAGCAGGGCCATCACCACGTCCGTGTGCCCGATGCTCGCCGCCACGTGCAGCGCGGTGGTGCTCGCTTTGTTGGCCGCGTCCACGTTCGCACCGGCGCCCAGCAGCGCCGTCGCCGCCGCCGCGCGGTTGCTGCGTGGGGGTGAAGGGGAAGGTCATTAACAAGCGCCCATTGAGGCCGGCATCACACGACACACCACGACACGAGTGTTGTCCTGGCAAGGCCAAACCCAAGCCGCGTCGCCACTGTGTGGCGGTCGGCATAGTATTGGACTCAACTGGGACACGCGATGAGCCGTCAGCTCCATCCCTGATCTGTCCTGCCCACTTTGACGTAGCCCTGCCCACTCGGTTGCCAGCACCGCCCACTTTGACGTAGCCCTGCCCACTCGGTCACCAGCA
>CM025648.2:399016-438518 GCA_014621495.2 Entosphenus tridentatus | reverse complement strand
CCAGCACCGCCCACTTTGACGTAGCCCTGCCCACTCGGTCGCCAGCACCGCCCACTTTGACATAGCCCTGCCAACTCGGTCACCAGCACCGCCCACTTTGACGTAGCCCTGCCCACTTGGTCACCAGCACCGCCCACTTTGACGTAGCCCTGCCCACTCGGTCACCAGCACGGCCCACTTTGACATAGCCCTGCCCACTCGGTCACCAGCACCGCCCACTTTGATGTAGCCCTGCCCACTCGGTCGCCAGTACCGCCCACTTTGACGTAGCCCTGCCCACTCGGTCGCTAACACCGCCCACTTTGATGTAGCCCTGCCCACTCGGTCGCCAGCACCGCCTACTTTTGACGTAGCCCTGCCCACTCGGTCACCAGCACCTCCCACTCTGACGTAGCCCTGCCCACTCGGTTGCTAGCACAGCCCACTTTGACGTAGCCCTGCCCACTCGGTCACCAGCACCGCCCACTCTGACGTAGCCCTGCCCACTCAGTCACCAGCACGGCCCACTTTGACGTAGCCCTGCCCACTCGGTCACCAGCACGGCCCACTTTGACGTAGCCCTGCCCACTCGGTCACCAGCACCGCCCACTTTGATGTAGCCCTGCCCACTCGGTTGCCAGCACAGCCCACTCTGACGTAGCCCTGCCCACTCGGTCACCAGCACCGCCCACTTTGATGTAGCCCTACCCGCTCGGTCACCAGCACCGCCTACTTTGACGTAGCCCTGCCCACTCAGTCGCCAGCACCGCCCACTCTGACGTAGCCCTGCCCACTCGGTCGCCAGCACAGCCCACTTTGATGTAGCCCTGCCCACTCGGTTGCCAACACAGCCCACTCTGACGTAGCCCTGCCCACTCGGTTGCCAGCACAGCCCACTTTGACGTAGCCCTGCCCACTCGGTCGCCAGCACCGCCCACTGCTCAGGTAGCCCTGCCCACCGCTCAGTCAGCTCCGCCCTTTTCCCAAGTCGTCGCGAGTTGAGCATGAGGCCATAACATTTTAAACCACCAATGAAGGCAGATTTTCACAGGAGCTTCAGGACACCGGGAAAGGTTTACTGAATCCACTGAGACTGTTTCAGCCAAACCGGGCCATTTGGTAATTTTCAATTAACCAGGCCCCATCGAATCAGACAGAGTCAGTGGCCCATGTATTACTAGTTATCTTAACTTGGTCTAGTTGAAACCCAAGACAGTCCAATTTTATATAAATGTCCACGTGAGGATAAGGCACTTTGATGAGTTATCATTTCTGATAAACAAGGTCGCTTCTGAAAAAGAGCTACATTGCTCAGTGGTCCTTATCTGGATAAAAAAATAGTTTTAGTTGAGTTTATTCTCAGTAAAGTCAGGTTTCTTTTTCAAATCAGCCCCTGTCAGTCTCCAGGTGTTCCTAAGCAACTGCGAAGCAGTTCTAGTCTCGGCCTTTAACACTCAGGCTCAGCTCTGGCTCGGCCTCTAAGAATCAGGCTCAGCTTTGACTCGCCCTCTAATACTCAGGGCTCAGCTGTGGCTCAGCTTCGGCTCAGCTTCTAACACTCTGGCTCAGCTATGGTTCAGCCTTTATCACTCAGGCTCAGCTCTGGCTCAGCCTCTAATACTCAGCTCTGGCCTGAACTGCTCAGTGGTTCCCAAAGACTGCGTGAGTGAGTGCCTCAGCTGTGGCTCGGGGCTCATACTCGTAAGAATCCTGAGCACGGCTGGGACCGTGCTCAGAGCTGGCTCAAGTGAAGCGTGGTGGCTCCGAGCCGACTCACTGCAGCCAGAGCCAATCCTGAGCCGAGCCACGACTAAGAATACCGGGGCCGTCCTTTGTCTTCCCGGAGGTGCCCCCATTGCCATCTCCCCCGCCTGCCGCCCACACGTGCCAGTGGGGGTCAGAGCCGGCGGAGCGGCACTCACCCGAAGGCGGCGTAGTGCAGCGCGGCGTCTCCCTCGTCGTCGCGCACGTCTGTGCGGGCCCCCGCGCGGAGCAGGGCGTCCAGCAGGGCCCCGTGGCCCGCGAAGGACGCCACCTGCAGTGCAGTCTTGCCCTGGCTCCGTCCGTCCACCTGCAGGAAGACAAAGACCCCCCCGAGTAGCCTTAACAGACTGCTGGGGAAAGTGCTGTTAGCGAGTAGCATCCGTGAAGGCCGGCGCTATTGCAGACGAGGGGGTAGGTGCCGATGTTTAGGCCCAGGACCAGTTTAAATAATGTTTTATTTGGTTTACTCTCTAACACACGACCGGTGTGCTGAACTAGTAACGCAATGGCACACTTTGTTTACATGACAAACTCCTTACTAAGTAGCTGTGGCGGGTGGTGGTGGGTTTAACGACAATAATATTTACACAATCTTCAAACACCTATTGGAATAGTGAGTGGGAGAAGAGGGAGGAAAGAGAGGAGAGGGAGGAGTAGGAGGAATCGAATTCGGGTCGCCGGGTTCGTAGCGCAGCGCGCTAACCGCTGCACTCCCGTTCCCAACATACACACATAAAAGACAAAGATCCCCTGTATAGCCTTAACAGACTGTAGGGGCAAGTGCTGTTAGTGAGCACCGTTGAAGGCCGGAACAGTACACGAGGGGGTGGATGGCCAGCACATACACACACGCACACACATACGTACACACAAACACACACGTGTACTACTAAAACAACAACAGCCACCGTTTGTTACCAAGTGGCGGCAATGTCGCCACGGTGCTTGTGCCAGGCTAGGTACACTCTGAGGCCATTGCGTGATGTAGCAGAAGCCTCGTTGGCAGGATGTCACGGGGATGTGACCGAGTGAGATGGCTGGCAAATGCATCACCTCTGTCCTCCACTGTGCAAGCTTGCTGTGTTATGGCCGCATGACGCTCCGCTAAACTGGCGCGGCATGGGCTAGAGAAGAGATGGAGTGATGTGGTACAAGAAGATGTGGAGCTGAGTGGACTTGCCGATTACTGGTACCAGCGGTGTCAAGATCGGCCTCTGTTGAGGAGGCTTGTGAAGGACGCTACTGGGCAATTGGAGGCAGTCGCCCTCCAACAGCAACGGAGGGCGGAGAAGCGACGCTCACAACAACGAGCGGAGGGCCGGGCGTCATGGTGACGTCACTGCCACTTAGTGGTGAATGGCAGTTGTTGTGTTTACTTGTGTATTTGTGTGTGTGTATATGTGAGCGTGTGTGTGCGTGTGTACGTTTGTGTGGCTCACCTTGTCAGGATATCGCTGCAGAATCTCCACGACCCTGCCCAAGTTGCCGAGCGACGCCTCGCTCACCAGCTCCGACACGCCGCTGCTGTCCTCTGTGGCCACTCCGTGCACTGCCATGCCGTCCTTCTGGCACACCATGGCTGCCCCTGCGCCACCACCACCACGGCGCACATGCACGCCGCTCCTGGTTCGACTCCTTGCCGTGGCTCAAAACTAGACAGGTCTAACGATTGACCAATTCCTCCCCACTGAATGTCAGTGCGGGTGTAGGCATGCGTGCAGGCATACGTGTGTGTCTGTTTATATGTATGTGTAATAAACGACTTCCACGACGATCTTTGTCAGAGTGCTTCTTTATTAACTGTGGTACTGCACAGCTCCACTCCCCCGGTCTCGCCGTTGGCTGGCGGTGCGCCGGAGAGAAGAGACGGAGAGAAGAGACGAGCTTCGCTGGGGAACCCGCCACGTGGTCGGTGGCGCAGAGAGGAGTTGACGAGCAGCGACGCAGTCCGCACCCAAGGCTCCCCACACCGACCACGAGTCCTCCCCTGCCTCTGCTTATATTCACCCCGGCTGAGCTAGGCTCCGCCTCTAGCCACGCCCCCTCGAGGAACCTTGCCGATGGTTCCTGAAGCATCCTTCCCGACTCCGCCCGTCACCTTTGGCCCAGATGTTATTCCCTCTTAGGATTGGATGCCGATTACATAATAGTGCCTGTACCCAGTTAGCCTCTGGCACTCCACCCTCTCATTACATCACCCCCCCCCCCCTTTAATAAAAAAACTAGCCATCCCGGCTAGAGATAAAACCCATATAAGTGTTGTGGCTAATAAAACTGGAGGAAGCTTACTCTGAGGAAACACGTTAATTACTACACCAACAGACTACAATACAAAGGGGTAATGGCCCCTTCCACCCGATACTCTATGTAGGGAGTCCCCCGGACTAGCTCGCCGCTTACTGGCAATCACTACGCCAACACGGCTGGGGATTGAGTCTTCTCTTGAGTCTTCACTGGTTATAAGCTGGAGCTCTCACTGGTAAGAGCTCGAGCTGACCCTAGCCAGGGGTTTGGCTCTGCCCATTGGGCTCTTCTCTTCAGGGCTCCAGGTGAGGCTCTTCGGTCTTCGGCCGGACGATGACTGAGCTGGACACTCAGGGACCTGGCTTTTATACAGGATCCCGGTTCACTCCACCCCTGGCCACGCCTCCCTTCCAGAACCTTCTCCAAGGGCCTGGAGAATGATCTCATCCCCCAGCCTCCTGCCTGGGGTCCCGACTGTTGGTCACGATGTTCCCCCCTAGGGATTGACTAGGGCCAACAGCCCATCATCACTATTAAGCCGGACCGGTCTCTCTGCTGCTCCCTACTGGCATGAGCTAGTACTGCCCGCATCGGCCGGCAAAACAGATTCCTTCGGGCGTTCATTCCGTAACCGCATCTCCCCCGGTCCGTCGGACACGTCAGACCCAGGCAAGTCCAATTTTTCGAGGTGAAGGCGCAATACGCGGAGGGATAAACGGTTTCAACCAAGAGGGGTGGACGAACCAATGCCGGCAGCCCGCCCGGATACGCACACACTGCGGACGTTTGATCTCGACCACCTCCACTGGGCCATGCCAGGGCTTATGTAACTTAGGGGAGGTGCCAATAGGCACCTGATGGCAATGTAGCCAAGCCTTGTCGCCAATGGACCATGACATGTTATGGTCAGACCTGCGTGCATAACGTTCATTGCGCGCCTGCGTCTTGGCGGTGTTCATCCTCGCCGCCTCCCGGGCCTCGGAAATACGACGCAAGGAATCGCGAACATGTTCTGGCAGTTTAGATTTAACATTATCAATCAGTGCTCCCAATTGGGTATCGAGAGGGGGAACTTTTTCCCACCCATACATAAGGAAGAATGGCAAGAATCCCATAGAAGCGTGCGGGGCCATCCTATACGCAGCAAGCACGCTCGGCACATGTAAATTCCAATCAGCTTGCTTGGCATCCACCGTCATGGCGGACAAAGTCCTGTTCAGACGTTCGACCATCCCATCTGTCTGAGGGTGGTACGGCGACGTCCTGATTTTCTTAGTGCCCAATGCGTCGCAGACCTCGCGCAACAGCTTAGAGGAGAAGTTCCGACCTTGGTCCGTAAGCAGCTGTTCGGGAGGACCTTTGTCCATTACATACCCGTACAAAAACGTGTCGGCAATGGAAGCCGCCGACTGATCCGGCAGCGAACAAACCATCGGCCATCGAGACAAATATTCCACACCCACCAAAAGGAATGTGTTACCCCTGGAAGTGACCGGAAAGGGTCCAAGGACATCGAGTGCCACCAGTTCGTTAATACGCGAAACCGAAAGAGATTGCAACGGCGGATGACATTTCTGCTGCGGTGGTTTCCTCTGAGCACATTCCGTACAAAATTTAATCAATTTGGAAACATCGGCTGTCATCCCCGGCCAATAATAATCACGCTGAAACGTCAACAAGGATTTATGAACCCCAAGGTGCTACAACTTCTCCTCGTGCAGAGCGCGTACCAAGCCGTTACGGAGGGCAACGGGAACAACTACTCGCCAGCGATCCAGTATTTCCTCCCTCCACATCAAAAGGCCGTCGTAAAGAATCAACCAGCCCCCTTCACTCGAAGCGGGACCGGCCTAACGCCGCAAACTCGCTAAGTAGTCATCCAGGAGCTGCTCGAGCACCCACACGGAGCGTGGAAGCTGCAACATGCTGTCAACCGACGCATCTGCGTCCAGAGGTGTCCAACCGGCTACGGCAGACATGACAGTACGCGGTCGTGACACAACGGGTCCACGACGGCTCATCCCAGACAAACACGGGCAACTAGACGACTGCAGCAATCGCGACAAGGCATCCGCGTTGCAATGTCGAGAACCCTTACGATACACCACGCTGAAAGAGAACTCCTGTAAAATCTCGAGCCAACGAGAGAGTTGGCCAGCTAACTGCTCGACTTTAAAGGAATATTGGAGGGCCGCATGATCAGTGCGGACCACAAATTCCCTACCATAGAGGTAAGGCCTGTATTGCCTGACAAAATAAACAACGGCCAAAAGTTCTCTCCGGGTGACACAATAACGACGTTTCGCCGGGGAAAGGACACGGCTGCCGTACGCGACCACCTTCTCAACACCGTTTTAACTTGAGATAGAACGGCGCCAATGCCCGTGTCGCTAGCGTCAGTGTCTAGGATAAATGGCAGAGAAAAATCTGGATACTCGAGCGTGGACGCATCCGACAATCGTTCGCGGAGGGCCAAAAACACCCCATTTAAATCTCTGATTTTTTGCAGTTAACGCGTGCAAGGGTTTTGCGACCGTAGCAAAATGCAGCATAAACCTACGGTAATAACGCAAATCCGACGAAACTGCGCATATCACCCACACACGTGGGGGTCGGCCAAGCGCGAAAACAGGCTGTTTTTTCCAGGTCCGTGGCGATGCCCTCAGAGCTGACAATGTGACCCAAATAACACACGGATTTTGCAGCAAGTGACATTTAGCCGGTTTAAATTTCAAGTTAGCAGAGCGCATTCTATCGAAAACGGAGTGCAACCGGCGAAGATGTTCGTCAAAAGTGCGGCTAAAAACAATAACATCGTCTAAGTAAATGAGATGTGTCCCACTGTAGGCCGGTCAAGACGAGCTCCATCAGCCGCTGAAAGGTAGCCGGAGCCGAATTCAAGCCCATCGGAAGGCAATTGAATTGAAAGAGTCCCCGAGGCATGCCGAACGCGGTTTTCGGCTTCGACGAGTCGTCCAGGGGCAGTTGCCAAAACCCCGAAGACAAATCGAGAGTGGAGAAATATCGCGCCCTGGACAAGGAGTCTAGACAGTCGTCCATGCACGGGAGCGGATATGCGTCGGCTACCAAAACTTTGTTCAACTTGCGGAAATCAACGCCGAGGTTACCAACCTTCTTCATGACAACCACAATGGGCGCACCCCAAGGGCTGTTAGACGGGAAAATAATATCGGCGGTCAGCATGTCGTTGACCGCTCGTTGCCCGCATTTCTTCTCCACCGGGCTCAACCGGTGACGAATAGGACTGGCCTCACCCATATCAATGTGGTGAGACGACAGGGATGTACGACCTAGATCGAATTCATTCTTACTAAATACGTCCGAAAACTCGCATAGAAGTGAACGCAATCTGTTCCGTTGCTCGGAAGACAAGGATGAGTTTTCCCCGCATAACGCAGCAGCCCATTGATCATCCGCAATGTGACAAGGGTGAGCCGCTCCCACCAATTGCCGTGGCTCAACCTCGTCGTGGTCCGAAAACGTGGTGGTGGCGTGAACCAACACTGTACCAGCGGGAAAGACAACAGCATCCGGGCCCCCGTTAAGAACCTGCAAGAACGGGGCTTGCCCGGAGCGAAGGATGGTCTGTGCACCGACTAGAGCCAGACCCCGGGTCACAGTATTAGATGGGGTCAGAAGGACCCCAGCCATCGAATCAACACATCGGATTCCCTTACGATAACGCAACAGCACAAGCATTTGGTATCCCGGCGGAATCTCCACCCTGACATTAACGAGGGCTTGTACAGCAGCGCTCGGTGAAGAACGCAACAACGGCAATGGCAAAAAAACCAACTTGCGACCCGAGGGCATTTCCAAGCAACCCTGATCTACCAGGATCTTAACGGGCATCCTTCTAAGAAAATCAGTACCAAGCAAGCAGGGCACAGCCAACGACCTAGAAATCAGAACCGGTCCCGATATGGCCACATCACCGATGACAACGCGGGCTTCCACCTGCCTAATGATAAATTAGGCCAACCCCAAGTAACCGAACCCGATTGCATGGTGTCAGCAAACGAATCGTGCTGTGAACGAACGAGTCCCGTGTCATGAGATGCATTAGGTTGCGAAATGGGCCGGGTGTCCAACGTGTACCGACTCGCCTGTGGAGGTGGAGGTTGAGCCGTCGGAGGAGCAGCAGGAGCCGAAACAGCAGCCAAAGTCGGAGATCGAGGGCGACTCCGGCATTCCCTCATGAAGTGTCCCAGCCGGCCGCATCGGTAGCAGGCTACGGACGGCCTTTGAGCCCCCCAGACCTCACGCTGACGCGGTGCCTCGAACCACTGACGACGTGCAGTGTCGCCCCGTCTTCGATTCCACAAAGGAACCGCAGCAGCGAAATCACCTTCAGAGGACGTGTCAGCAGGCGGAATGTCGACGACTTTGGTCGGCGACCACCCCTTCAGTTCCCGTCCCGACTAGGGTCGCCCGTCCATGCCGCCATCTGAGACCAGCGCTGCAAGCTCTCGTGAGTGTGAAGACATCTGACGGCCCAACGGGATGATTGTACATCGTGGCCACACGCAGGCAAACCACCCCAATGACCCTCACCAGAGCCAGCAAACGGTCCATAACAAGCGAGTTGAGGGCTTCTTGCTTCACGTCAGGGGAGGCGGCCGCAGCCAACGCCATCAGCGCACGACGGTCGACGAGCGGTGACTCGGAGCTCCCTCGCCTACGTTGCACAAACTTTCGTCGTGTATCGGAAGGTGGCTCGTAAACTTCTGCCATCTTGGCATACGCACCTTGTAAAGTTGCCTTCTTCTCAGGAGGGATCGACCTGAACACCGCCAGGGCGTCGTCAAAGTGAAGGTGCTCCAGTCGCCGCCGGCCGCGACGAATTCTTTAACACGAGGAAGTCGTCGGGTGCGATCGGCACCGCCTCGTCCCACCTCGCACCTCGCACACCACGCGGCCCGTCCAAAATGGCGGGCTCCGACCACGCCTTCGCTGCTCCGTCCAAAATGGCGGCGTCTTGCGCGTGGAGTCCTCGGCGCGTGTAATTGCGGACGTCTCTTCAGCGCCTGTAATGGCGGACGTCGCCTCTGCAGGAGAACCCGCCAAGACTCCAGCCTCGGACCTCCGATCGCCATCAGGTGGACGCCCCGCCACCGTAGACGTCGCAACGAGCGACACCAACTGAAGGAGAACCGTCCGCAGCGACTGCAGCTGCTCCTCCACCCTCCTCCAGCCGTCTTCGGCTCGCTGGGGCGGAGATGCCGCGGCCGCGCCGACCGCCTCCGGTGCAGCGACCTCACCAGCCGTGGTTCCTGTGGCCGGGACCACGGATCCCCGCCTCATCGTCGTCGGAAGACGTAACAGGTGGGTTCTTCTTCTTCTATTGAAGGACCACTTCTGACTCCAATGTAATAAACGACTTCCACGACGATCTTTGTCAGAGTGCTTCTTGATTAACTGTGGTACTGCACAGCTCCGCTCCCCCGGTCTCGCCGTTGGCTGGCGGCGCGCCGGAGAGAAGAGACGAGCTTCGCTGGGGAACCCGCCACGTGGTCGGTGGCGCAGAGAGGAGTTGACGAGCAGCGACGCAGTCCGCACCCAAGGCTCCCCACACCGACCACGAGTCCTCCACTGCCTCTGCTTATATTCACCCCGGCTGAGCTAGGCTCCGCCTCTAGCCACGTCCCCTCGAGGAACCTTCCCGATGGTTCCCGAAGCATCCTTCCCGACTCTGCCCGTCACTTTTGGCCCGGATGTTATTCCCTCTTAGGATGGGATGCCGATTACATAAGTGCCTGTACCCAGTTACCCTCTGGCACCCACTGGATGGCACTCTCTCATTACATATGAATGCGGAGTGGTAGTGTAGTGGTTAGCACGCTGTGCTACGAACCTGGCGACCCGAGTTCGATTCATGCTCATGGCCAACACCAGTGACGATTATCTGCACTGGTCCTGCACCTCCCCTAGGTCGACTCAGCCTCAGCTGAGCTCCTGGTGCGCTGTGTAAACATCGCCACTAGAGAGACAAAGGTGGCCAGGCATGGTACTGGCTGGCCACCTTCCGCCTTGTGTGCCGTTCTGGCGTTCATAAGTGCTCGGTAACAGCACTTGCCCCAACAGTCTGTTCAGGCCATATGGGGAATCTTTGTGTTTGTTGTTGTGCGTGCGCATACGTGTGCATGCGTGCGTGTACATGTGTGCGTGTGTGGGCGTGTGTGCACACGCGTGCGTGTGTGCCCGTGCCACCCACCCTCCCTATGCTCCGTGGACATGAGGTTGTTGGCGTCGACGTCTCCGAGTCTTACAGCGCTCGCGCACAGCGCATTGAACGTCCACACCTTGTCCCGCACACACACACGCAGGTCCCCGTCCGTGTACACCTTCACCACCTGTCCCACCTGCCCCACCGCCTGTCGACACACACACACACACCAACAAAATAATGAACCCCAAATAGCTTTCAATAGCTGTGGCGGGTGGTGGTGGTGGTGGTGGTGGGTTTAACGACAATTATATTTACACAATCTTCAAACACCTATTGGAATAGTGAGTGGGAGAAGAGGGAGGAAAGAGAGAGGGAGGAGTAGGAGGGTTCGTAGCGCAGCACGCTAACCGCTGCACTCCCGTTCCCAACATACGCACATAAAAGACAAAGATCCCCCGTATAACCTTAATAGACTGTTGAGGCGAGTGCTGTTAGCGAGCACCTATGAAGGGTGGAACGGCACACGAGGGGGTGGGTGCCGAGCACCACGGTCGGCCGCCTTTGTCTCCACCGTGGCGATGTTCACACATCGCACCAGGTACTCATTTGAGGCACACACACACTAGTCACACACACACGTACAGATCCCCCGTCGCCTTTACTAGACTGCAGAGTTACTGCGTTGTTACGGTGATACTACTACGGTGATAGGATGTATCGTAGTATCGCTGTGTTACGGTGATATTACGATACATTGTACAACATAAAAATCCACAATGGTACTGTCCATTTAGCAAAGCAATCATGCTTACACAATTCTGACAAAATACAAACAGGCAATTACTCCTGGAGGGATGAACGGGGTTCGCGATCGCGATTACAACGTCCTAACCTCACAACCGCCCGCTCAGTGTGGGGCGGCACTCATTTCCAAAGCCCGTTGGTGGAAATTCCACATTGCCATGACAGGGGCTGTTTGGAGGAACTGACCGTTCGCATGGCCTCGTTCCACTCGCCGTGGCCGACCTGGAGCTGCTTCACGCGATCCTCGTCGTCCAGCACGCGCACAAGGTCACCAACGCTGAACGTGTCCACCTGATGGCATGCACGGTGAGAAGACATTGTGCACACAGTTATGTGTGTGTGTCTGTGCAGGTGTGTTCACGTGTGTGTGCAAGGGTGTGTACGTGTGTGTGTACGTGTTGACAAAGTAGGGGGCACAGGTGGTGCATCGGCCAGTCATCTCAGTCGACCCGTGGCACCTGGGTCTGCCCCGTAACCTCCTGCCAGCGGGCGTTCGACACTTCACGTGGCCTCAAGGTGCACATAGCCTGGCACAAGCGTCGTGGTGACAGCACCGCCACTTAGTGTCAAATGGCGGTTGTTGTTGTTGTGAACTTGTGGATGTGCAAGTGTGTGTTTGCACGTGTAGGGAGCGGTAGTGCAAGCGGATAGCGCACTGTGCTACGAACCCGATGACCCGGGTTCGATTCCGCGCTCACGGCCAACACCAGTGACGATTATCTGAACCGGTCTGGGGTCTTCCCTAGGTCGATTCAGCCTCAAATGAGTACCTGGTGCAATCACCACTAGGGAGACCAACGTGGTTGGCCGTGGTGCTGGCCACTCACCCTCCTGTGTGCCATGCCGGTCTTCATTACGTGAACTCCGGTCATCATTGCAGCGGTTTTTGGCTAGCCATTGAACAAAGACGGTCACTGCATCGTGCGATTTCAGATGCGCTTCTGCGACCATCTCGAACGCCAATTTAGCTATGCGCTATTAAATGTTTATTGAAAACTCCGATTAGCATGTTTGGTTACGTACGGTGAGAAAGAAGTTCAACATACAGTGAGGGAAAAAAGTATTTGACCCCTCTGCAAAACTTAGTACTTGGTGGCAAAACCCTTGTTGGCAATCACAGAGGTCAGACGTTTCTTGTAGTTGGCCACCAGGTTTGCACACATCTCAGGAGGGATTTTGTCCCACTCCTCTTTGCAGATCTTCTCCAAGTCATTAAGGTTTCGAGGCTGACGTTTGGCAACTCGAACCTTCAGCTCCCTCCACAGATTTTCTTTTGGGATTAAGGTCTGGAGACTGGCTAGGCCACTCCAGGACCTTAATGTGCTTCTTCTTGAGCCACTCCTTTGTTGCCTCGGCCGTTGGTTTGGGTCATTGTCATGCTGGAATACCAATCCACGACCCATTTTCAATGCCCTGGCTGAGGGAAGGAGGTTCTCACCCAAGATTTGACGGTACATGGCCCCGTCCATCGTCCCGTTGATGCGGTGAAGTTGTCCTGTCCCCTTAGCAGAAAAACACCCCCAAAGCATAATGTTTCCACCTCCATGTTTGACGGTGGGGATGGTGTTATTGTGGTCATAGGCAACATTCCTCCTCCTCCAAACACGGCGAGTTGAGTTGATGCCAAAGAGCTCCATTTTGGTCTCATCTGACCACAACACTTTCACCCAGTTGTCCTCTGAATCATTCAGATGTTCATTGGCAAACTTCAGACGGGCATGTATATGTGCTTTCTTGAGCAGGGAGACCTTGCGGGCGCTGCAGGATTTCAGTCCTTCACGGCGTAGTGTGTTACCAACTGTTTTCTTGGTGACTATGGTCCCAGCTGCCTTGAGATCATTGACAAGATCCTCCCGTGTAGTTCTGGGCTGATTCCTCACCGTTCTCATGATCATTGCAACTCCACGAGGTAAGATCTTGTATGGAGCCCCAGGCCGAGGGAGATTGACAGTTCTTTTGTGTTTCTTCCATTTGCGAATAATCGCACCAACTGTTGTCACCTTCTCACCAAGGTGCTTGGCGATGGTCTTGTAGCCCATTCCAGCCGTGTGTAGGTCTACAATCTTGTCCCTGACATCCTTGGACAGCTCTTTGGTCTTGGCCATGGTGGAGAGTTTGGAATCTGATTGATTGATTGCTTCTGTGAACAGGTGTCTTTTATACAGGTAACAAGCTGAGTTTAGGAGCACTCCCTTTAAGAGTGTGCTCATAATCTCAGCTCGTTACCTGTATAAAAGACACCTGGGAGCCAGAAATCTTTCTGATTGAAAGGGGATCAAATACTTATTTCCCTCATTAAAATGCAAATCAATTTATAACATTTTTGACATGCGTTTTTCTGTATTTAGTTGTTATTCTGTCTCTCACTGTTCAAATAAACCTACCATTAAAATTATAGACTGATAATTTCTTTGTCAGTGGGCAAACGTACAAAATCAACAGGGGATCAAATACTTTTTTCCCTCACTGTATGTAGTGACATAGAATGGGTTACTAGGGTGTGTAGCGCTGGCTACTGGTAGAGAGCGGGATTGTGGGTGTATTTGCCCGGTCTACCAACAGGACAGGTGAAATGTGCCACTGGAGCGCGTAGCGCCGGTTGCTGGCAGAGATGGGGGATCTGAGGACACAGCAGCCGGTCTGCCAGCAGGGCACGTGATAAGCCGGGGTAAAGGATGTAGGGTAAAGGTGACAAGAGGGGACACGTGGGGCGAAGCCAAGAGCCTTCTGGTAGGTTCCAGAAGGGGGCGTGGCCGTTGGCGGAGCCAGGCCACGCTAGGGAGGATAAAAGGGAGGTCCCGACGCCGGGTCGGAGCTGTCGTTTGGAATGGAACCCATCGCCTACGCAAGTCTTCGTCCCCGACTTCACCTCCTCGGCGTTGTGGGTCAGGCAGTGTGCCGGCTGTCCTGACCCGTGTGTAGTTATCCCCTGGACTGTTGAAGTGTAGAATGAACGTGTGTGCCTCCTACTATTAGTGTCTCTGAAGTGACTACTACACATACATAGGTGGTCGCTAACAGCACTCGCCCCGAGTTCAACAGCAGTTACTAATATCAGAACCGTTCCCGGTACGATGTGTAAATATGTAAATATCGCCATTCGTGGCGTTGGCCAACCCACCATCAGTGTGGGGAGTGGTAGTGTAGCGGTTAGCGTGCTGTGCTCCCAACCCGGTGACCCGAGTTTGATTCCCGCTCACGGTCAACATGAGTGACAAATATCTGAACTAGTCCTGGGCCTCCCCTAGGTCTACTCAGCCTCAAATGAGTACCTAGGGCGGTGTGTACGCATCGCCACTGGGGAGACAAAGGTGGCCGAGTGTGGTGCTGACCACCCACCCCCTAGTGCACAGTGGCAGCCAGAATAGGTGCTCGCTAACAGCACTTGCCCCAACAGTCTGTTAAAGGCGACACGGGGGATCTTTGTCGTTTGTGTGCACCCGCTGGCTCTCACCTTGGTGAGCGCCCCCGAGTGGTAGGTCCACCTCATCTTGGTTCCCCCGTACTCTACGCGCACGTCTCCTCGCTCCGTGATGCGGTGCACCGTGCCGACCTTCCCGATGAACTAGCGTGGAGATGCAGGGACACGTGGGGACACGGGGTAACGGGGCAGGGGGCGACAGTCAACGGGACATATGTGGACAACTCGGAAACACCCAGGGGGACAGCAGGAGACACACGGGGGCAGGGGGACAAGTCGTACGGCACGGGGATATACGCAGGGACAGTTGGAGACACACACGAACAAAGACAAAGATCCCCGTATAGCCTTAACAGATTGTTGGGGCAGGTGCTGTCAGCGAGAGACACACACACAGGACGGCAGTCACACCATGAAAAACGCAGAGACGTCCAAAATCACATCGCAAGCAGTGGAGACAGAATGTTTATTATTAGTCCGTGCAGTGGACCAGACCATCAGAGACACACAGACACAAACAAACCATCAGGGACACACAGAGACACACGAAAATACGCAGAGACACACAAAAGAGATGCGGGAGCCAACCACTGGCCTCCCGGCTTTGTCCACACGAATCCCCCACCTCAGCCATCTTGGGGTTCCAGCCACCGTGTCCGTCCTGCATCTGTCTCAGAATGTCCTCCTCCAGGAGGCACTTCACCTTGTCGCCCACCTGGAAGGCACGCTCCTCCTGCATCTCCTGGCCCCGCACCTCAGCCGGCTCCCCTGGGCACCGCCACACGCGACAATATGCGTGACAATATGCGTGACAATATGCGTGACAATACACGCGCGACAATATGCGTGACAATATGCGTGACAATACACGCGCGACAATATGCGTGACGCGCGCGGCACTTGTGTCAGTCATGCTGTCCCCCCGTGCGTCTCCATGCTGCTGTCCCCACTTCACGCACCATACGCAGCAAGTGTCACTGCAGGAGATTTGCGGTGGGAGGGGTGGTGGTGGTGAGGCGATGCTGCTGCTGTGCATAATCACAGCGGTGTCGTTTTTCAAAGTTGCCAAGTGTGGACCATGATGCCGGCACACGATGACCCGCCGCTGCTGCTCGTTTCGAACGACGCTGACGCAGGCGGCGTGTCGTAGTGCCGTCATTACGGTTAACACGCAGCCGTAGTGTTAACCAGGGCGGCCCGCCGGATTCGAACCGCAAACCTCTGCAACAAGTGCCGACCACGCCACCGCCTGGCCATGTAAACCGCCCCTGTTTAATACTGATATTGTTCATGTAACAATTATCATTAATCGATTTATATATCCAGGAGAGCCCCACAGAGTGGGTTAGACTCTATGTAACTCGCTGACCCGCCCCTGCTGGACATCTGTGACCCCCTACTGGACATCTCTGAAAAAGAGCTTCACAGCACATCGGCACTCCAGGCTACATCGGAGATTTTCAGCCAACGAACGATGTTGATTACTACTGTAGTAGTATTATTACTGTACCTGCAAGGAGGAAAAACAATACGAATATATAGAATTTGTATTATTATTTTGAACCCAAAATGCGGAAGGTACGACCACTGGGCCGCATCACTGGGGCCAGGGCCCATCTCCGCCTCATCGGTGGCGAGATGTCAACTATCTCACCTGGTATGCAGGAGGTCGTGGGTTCGATCCTAACCCTGACGCCTGCTGCTGTATATTTGGAGTTTGCGGCGTCTCTCTCCCAATGGTCGCGTGGATTTTTCTCCGGGCCCTCCGGTTTTTCCCCTCCACATTTAGAATCAACGTCACGCGTGCAGAGCGTCTGGCTGCTGCTATCCATTTGCACGTGATGATGACGAGCCAACTTCGTTGACCTATACACTTGTAACAGGCAGGTCTCTTCTGAAAAAGAGCTACGTGGCTCAGTGGCGCGCCTTACCCTGGGGTCAAATAAATAGCAGCAAATAAATGGTGAGGTGTCGCCATACCCAGCAGGGGCAGGTGCTCGGCGAAGTAGTATCCCCCGTGGGAGTCGGCGATGCACTTGAGGTCGACCTTGCCCTTGTGCCCGACGCGGTACACGTTGGTGGAGCCGTTGGCCCAGGTGACGCAGGCAACGCTGCGCCACGACTCGGCGTCCCAGCCCCGGATTTCGTTCACCTTGCCGTGCTTCCCATCGCCGCCTACAAACACAAAGGTCCCGTGCCACCATCACCCCACCCCCCAAATGTCATAGAGCGTGAATAGACAGCTGGGGCAATTGCTGTCAAACGACTAGCAGCACCTACAAAGGCCAACATGGCACACGAAGGGGTGGGTGGCCAGCACCATGCCCGGTTGCCTTTGTCTCCCCAAGTGCCGATGTTTACACACCATACCAAGTACTAATTTGACGGCTGAATCTCCCCAGAAGAGGCCCAGGACAGGTTCAGATAATCGTCACTGGTGTTGGCCGTGAGCGGGAATCGAACTCGGGTGGCCGGGATTATAGTGCAGTCCGCATACCTACACTAAACCTCCCGATGATAACAACAGCTGCCATTCACCACGAAGTGACAGTGACATCACCGCTTGAGACAAACATAAGTGCCCTTTGAGGCGAAGTGAAGTGTCGAAGGCTCACTGGCAGGATGTTACGGGACAGGCTGAGGTGCCTTGGGTTGACAGACCGGGATGACTGGCAGATGCACCACCTGTCCTCCCTACCATGCCACCTCACTGCGTTTTAGCCGCCTGGAGCTTCGCTCGTTGTTGTGAGCGTCATTCCTCTGCCCTCTGTTGTTGCTGAAGGGCAACTGCCTCCAACTGCCCAGTAGCGTCCTTCATGAGCCTCCTCCATGACAGACAAAATTAAAAGACTTTGGGTAAGTGCTGTCAGCGAATAGCACCATTGAAGGCCAACATGGCACACGAGGCGGTGGGTCACCAGCACCACACCCAGCCGCCTTTGTCTCCCCAGTGGTAATGTTTACACAACAGGTACTCATTTTGAGGCTGAGTCTACCTAGGGAAGGGCCCATCACCATACTCTTTGGTTCTTTCGGTAAAGTCACGTAGGTATATTATTTATTTTCTATCTACGTGACTTTACCGAAAGAGCCAAAGAGAATGGATTCCTGCAGCCACGAAAGCTTCAAATCTAGATTGGCCCATCACCAGTTCAGATAATCGTCACTGGTGTTGGCCGTGAGCGGGAATCGAACCCGGGTCGCCAGGTTCATAGCGCAGCACGCTAACCGGTAAACTACCGCTCCCCACACGCGTGTGTACACGTGTCCGCAACACGCATAGCTTGCATCGTGTAACCTGTCGAGGTGGTAAAGGTGCAGATCCCCCTTGGGGGAGCGGGTGAGGGGGGGGTGCGGAAGCAGTGACTTCAAAGTCCTCTTTCTCATCAAGCATGCTTTAGACTGGCGTCAGACAGCCCGGGGACGCACGGGCCTGGGCGTGTACACGCACGCACACACGGACACACACGCACGCACACACGGACACACACGCACGTCCGTTCCTCTAACATGCCTCTTTCTTTCACATTAATTTACGGGGCAGCAGGGAGGGAGCGGGAGGAGATGGTTGCCAACATAAATTAGCTCTCAATCTCATTGCGCAGTGACGCACGGTGGGGGGTGGGGGGGAGGGACGGCAGGCAGCCAAGCGTCGTTATCATTGCCCGCTCGGCTGCAATTTACTAAATTGGCGAGCAGAGTGGGCAAGAGGGGGAGTGGGGGACAGGTAGAGGGTGGAGGGGTTGTGGGAGGGAGTACGTGTGACTTTCCTTGCGCCTGTGCCACTAATTAATTGGCACAGGGAAACGGGAGCCAGCGGAGGGGTGATGTTCACTGGCGGGCTGACCAGGTGGGTGGTGAGCGAGCGTGCCAGTGAGTGAGTGGGTGAGTAAATGGGTGGGTGAGTGGGTGAGGAGAGTGCGTCAGTGAGTGAGCGGGATAATAAATGGTTAAGTGAGTGAGTGGGTGAGCATATGGATTGGTGAGAGATCAGCCAAGTGATTGAGTGGTCGAGCGGACGAGGGAGTGAGTAAGAATGTGGGTGAATTCGTGGGTGAATAAGTGGTTGAGTGAAAGAGCGTGGGGGCGAGAGTAGGATAGTGCACGAGAGAGGAGTGAGTGTAAGAGTGTGGAGCGAGCGAGTGGGCAAGTGAGCAAGTGTGAGATTAAGGGAGAAGGTGGATGCTTTTGGTGAGCGAGCGGGTGGGGCGAGTGAGCAGGGGAGCGGGAAAGGGTTGCGGTATGTAGAGCAAAGAAAGTTTGGGGAATCAAGAGGGCAGGAAAGGAAGGGCATCAAAGTAGCGCAGAGGGCAAATGGCAATGAGCAGTGGGCAGCGCGGCAGTGGGCAGCGCAGCAGTGGGCAGGCAGGGCCGTCCGTACCATCCTGGTTGCCCCAGTCCCAGTCGGGTCCCCGCACGACCTTCGCCCCCTGGAAGAGGCCCCGCAGCTGCACCCGCTCCAGCCCGGCACGGGAGCTCACGGGGACCCTGCATTACACCGCACCGCGTCATACCACGGTGTACTCTACAGCACCAAGTGATACCACAGTGTACTCTACAGCACCGCACCACATTATACCATACCACATCCTTTGTAACACACCGCACTGCACTACACCACACACCATGTAACACACTGCACCACACGACACCTGCTGTCACACACCGCACCACACTACACAACACACCATGTAACACAGTGCCCCACGACTGCGGGGCGCCCCGGGTCCCCGAATCATCGCTGAGCATGGCCAATGGCGCAGCCGCCGACGCCACACAGACTCTGCATTCACAGTGCTCACACCGACGGCGCACTCCCCCGACTTCCTGCCAAGGGCAAATCGAACATTCATCTTCACATCCGCTTCCCTCCCCAATTACATTTCTATTGTTCCGCTCGCGTTCATTGTTGTCATCTAAAGGAGGACATTTTCATTCAGAACCTGTGCAGTGACATCCCCCCCCCCTGACCCTGCCATCCTCCACCCCCTGAAGAAGACGACCTCCGGAAGTGGATATCACAGAACTCATTTCGGAAGTCCCTGTCATTGGCCTCTTTATCCACACGGAGGGAGAAGGGGGTGGAACACGCTGCAAGGCGCTGCTCGCCGTATGACAACTGCAGTGGGAGCTGACCGGGATTTAGAAGCCAGCCGGCTTTGGCTATGTTGACGATGTTGCAACATGGACGTGACCGTCCTATCGCTAAACCCGAGAAATCGGTTTTAATCACAGTTCTTGTTCGGTTGGTTGGGCGGCTGAATCCCAGATTGCAACCCAGGATAGGAGCCACGGTGGCGAGATGTTAACTACCTCGCCTGGTCTGCAGGAGCTCATGGGTTCGGTACCGACCCTGACGCCAGTATTGTTGGCGTTTACGTGTATCTCTCTCCCCGTGGATTTTTCTCCGGGTCCTCCGGTTTTTCCCTCCACATTTCGAAATATGCATTTAGAGTATTGGGCTGCTATAAATGTCTGCGTGATGATAAGCCACTTTGTCGAGCTATCATTGGTGGCCAGGTCGCTTCTGAAAAAGAGCGACACAGCTCAGTGTGGGCCTGACCCGGTAAAGTAAAATAAAACATCTTCACGGCACCGACTCGGCAACGTCTCCACGTAAATGAAGCGTACCAGCCAAGTTGGCATGTGCCCTCATGCTAGCAATGAAACGGGGGGTGGGCAGGGGTGGGTGGCAGGCGGGGGGGCTACCTACTCTGTCTCCACTCGGTGTCCCTCCCAGCCCCCCCCAATAACCGGGCCACGGCCCCCCTCCGGACAGTATTCCCCCCCCCACCCCACGTCTCCCACCTCCGCCCCCTCGCCCGTCATTCCGCTGACGAGGCGCGAGCGATGGAGACCGGGGGGGGGGGGGAATGTGCGCATCTCCTTCTCCGTAAAGCGAATTGAAACGTGATTGATGGGCACACGGGCACGGCCCATGTCCACCCCCTCGCTGCCTCCTTGTCCGCCCTCTCCTCCTCCTCTTCTGCCCCCTCCTCCTCCTCCTCCTGCTCGTCGTCTGTCTCTGGCACTGACGGTGATGCCCGTGTGCGCCCCCTCCCCCTCGCGGGGGGTGTGTGATGGAGTGAGTCTGAAGTTGCAGGCGTGTGCGCCGAGCGTCTGAATTTATCGGGATGATGGAGCAGTTGCCAGGCCCCCCCCCCCAACCCCTCCCCCCCACAGATGGGGACAACAGGGATGAGTGGCAGCAGGAAAGACAAAGGGGGATGAACGGACGGGCGTGACGATGTGGACGCACATGCACGCTCACTCGGGATAAACGGCCGCAGAATTACTCATGCACACAAATACTCTCACAAATTTAGCTGCAGACACACACGCAAACACACGCTTGGATACCCAGAAATACTCACACAAACTCAGACGGGCTAACACAAAGATCCCCCGTATAGCCTTTAACAGACTGCTGGGGCAAGTTCTTTTAGCGAGCACCTGTGAAGGCTGGTATGGTCCACGAGGGGGTGGGTGGCCAGCACCACGCCCCGGCCGCCTTCGTGTCCCTAGTGATGATGTTTACAGATCGCACCAGGTATTTATTTCAGGCTGAGTCGACCTAGGGAAGGCCTAGAATTGGTTCAGATAATGGTCACTGATGTTAGCCATGAGCAGGAATCAAACTCAGGTGGCCGGGCTCGTAGCGCAGTGCGCTAACCGTGATGCTACAACTCCCCACACAGGCTAACATACATACAAAGATCCCCATGTTGGTCGTGAACGGGAATCGACCCCAGGTCACCGGGTACTCACTCACATATGTACCCACTTAAACAGACCTATTCCAATACACACAACTCACACGCACAGACTCACACATGCAAAGCCATCTACTAAAGAAAAGGCTTTCCCCATCTAGCAAATGCACACATGTCACAATGTTCTAACAAAAAAGGTCTCTGTCACACTCACACACACCGATCTCTGTGCAATCCACCAACCCCCCCCCCACCCCACGGCATCCCAAGTTCCACACCGCGGGGGCGCAATTCATGAACACCGGGGCGTCACCACGACCGGCAGGACGAGCGTCACCGGGGTGTCACCACGACCGGCAGGGTGAGTGTCACCGGGGCCTCACCACGACCTGCAGGGTGAGTGTCACCGGGGAGTCACCACGACCGGCAGGGCGAGTGTCACCGGGGTGTCACCACGACCGGCAGGGCGAGCATCACCGGGGCGTCACCACGACCGGCAGGGTGAGCGTCACCGGGGTCTCACCGCGTCCGAACGCTCCGCAGATACCACGTCGGCAGTGACGGCCGTTTCGTCAAATCAATTACGGGCGGGGAAATCGCGCCGCACCAAGGCGTGGCGTCATTTAAAATTGTCGGCATTCGAAAACCGCTTTCGCGTACGGGGGAGGCGAGTGACACGGGCGCTGGAGCAGAGGCACAAACGACATTCCACTGCTGGATGATGTCCTCCCTCCGCAAGCCATGTTGGGTCATTGGGGTCGCTGTAACGACTCACTTCACCACCCCGGGCCACACGGATTGGTCCAGGATCAGTTAATCACCGATGGGGCGCCACGGTGGCGAGATGTTAACTACTTCGCCTGGTACACAGGAGGTCGTTGGGTTCGATCCCGACGTTGACGCCTGCTGTATATTTGGAGTTTGCGGTGTTTCTCTCCCCGTGGCAGCGTGGATTTTTCTCCGGGTCAACGTCACGCGTTTTTAGAGTATTAGGCTTCTATAAATGACCATGTGATGATGTCAGCCACTTCGTTGGGCTACCTGTGGCCAAGTCGCTGAAAGAGAAGCTAATAGCTCATTGGGGCTTTACCTGGCAAAAATGTATTTTTCTTCGTAATTTACTTTCCTTACTTAAACTTTGCACTCCTATCGTATATAGCTCAGTGGGACTGAGCTGGTAAAATGAACATAGTTAAAAAATAGGAGTTAGATGCGTGCCGTGGCCACGAACCAACCTGCATAGACCACGGGGGCCATTTGACCAGTGCAGGTTGGTGAAGCGGAGTGAGCGGGGATGGGGGGGAAGCCCCGACGATTGAGTCGCATATCGATATTGCTCGCGACCGGTGTGGTGGCGGCCGTGGCTGGGAATGGAACTCGGGTCACCGGTTTCGGAGCGCGACGCGCTGACCACTGCGCCACGAGACGTCCCTGACCGCGGCACGTGGGTAAGAGCGATACCAAATAGAAATGGGTTCTAACACGTCGAGGGATGGCCTCACTGTGCTTTCACCTGAGTGCCAGCGTCTGACCGGGTCAGGTTTGATCCCCCCTCCTCTCATCCCCCCCCCTTCAAGCCTAACTGAACAAACAAAGAAAAATTACCGAGTCTGGCCCACCGAGAAAAACAAAAGAAGGCGAGTGACCGCTTTGGCCGCGATTTGCCATCGATCCGAGTCCTGCCAAGTCAGTGGGTGATGTTTGAGTGAGTGAATGACCGCCATGGTGTGCGTGAGTGCGTGCGGGTGAGTGCGTGCGGGTGAGTGCGTGCGGGTGAGTAGGTGCGGGTGAGTAGGTGCGGGTGAACGCATGCGGGTGAGTAGGTGTGCGTGAGTGTGTGCGGGTGAGTGCGTGCGGGTGAACGCGTGCGGATGAGTGCGTGCGGGTGAGTGCGGGCTGGTGAATGCATGCGGGTGAGTAGGTGGGGGTGAGTAGGTGCGGGTGAGTAGGTGCGGGCGAGTTCGTTGAGGTGAGTGAGTGCGTGCGGGCGAGTACATGCGGGCAAGGGAGTGCTGGTGAGTATATGTTGTGCAGCGGTAACGTAGCGGTTATCCGCGCTGCGCTGCGAACACGGCCACCCGAGTTCGATTCCCGCCTATGGCTACCAACACCGTTGACGATTATCTGAACTGGGGCTGGGCTTTCCCTAGGTCGACTCAGAGCTCAACTGAGTACCTGGAGTGGTATGTTAACATTGCCGCTGGGGAGACAAAGGTGGCCGGGCGTGGTGCTGGCCACCCACCCCTCATGTGCTGTGTCGGCCTTCATAGATGCTCGCTAACAACACTTGCCCCAACAGTCTGTTCAAGGCTACACATTGGGAACTTTGTTGTTGGTGTTTGAGTAAGCGAGTGAGCACGAGAGCGAGTGTGTCAATGAGTGAGAGAGGCCAACGAGGGAGCGAGCGAGGATGCGTCGGGAGCGGGTGCCACCCACCGCTAGGGTGACTCACAAAGGACCCCCTGGCCCACTCAGCCACCCACTCACTCAGCCGCCCACTCACTCAGCCGCCCACCCACTCAGCCGCCCACTCAGCCACCCACTCAACCACCCACAGTCTGCTTGATCCCTCGCACCGCTCAACTTCGGAAATTCCCTCCCGTCATCTCTTTTCTCTCCCAAGATCTTACAATAACATCACTCAACTCAAGAAACATCGCACGCTCTCACAGTCATCTACCTACGGATGTTGAACTTCCTTCACGCCGTACGTACACAGCCAACCGTGCTAATCAGAGGTGCGGTACAGTGGTGCTGGTCGTTTGTGGCCGTTCATCACTAACTTTGCGATGCACGCATCGAGCATGCACCACAAACATATATTATCAGAGCATGTTTGTTTGCATGTTCACCACAAGGACGTGTGGTTAATGCAGACTTGATGCCTTGCAAAATGTACCTATTTGGTATTTGAACACCATAACACCTATTTTATTATTGACTGTTCTATTGCCAGAAAGCGTAAAATAGAATTGTAAATATTGTGGTTTTAATCTCCAACACACCGGTGTGCTGAAGTAGTAACTAATTGGCACGTTTACAAACAGGCTATGTTGGGTGGTGGCAGATTGAAGACACATTTATATTTACGTGACCTAACCCAAATAAATCTGTCAAAATTGGTCGCGAAAGCGTGCTGCGTATTAAACTGAGGTGCCATACGCTGGCTCGCTAGAAGACAGTGCTGCATAATAATGTAGACCAACAACATCTGCCCCGTCTGTATAGAGCATGTAAACAGTCATTCATTGGCTGAAAACATTTTAATATTTTAGAGGACCGCAGAGCTTTGGCAACTGTTGACAGCGCCGGCTCACCACCGCTCGTCTGTGGTTCCTCCCAGCTCCCCGTGAGTCGTTCTCTCTCTACGGGAGCGAGCGAGCACAGTTTGGCTGTGCTTTGCAAGACGACGTTGTTATTATCATTATTACATTTGGGCCTAACCCAAAAATATATTTACAAATCATAATCACTGGCTTGTGAAAAACCCTACGTGTTAAGTCATCCCTTCCTCTTCCTCCGACAATCCTCGTCCTCCTCCTCCGACAATCTTTGGAGTTTCAAGGACAGGAGCTGCCATGGGAGAGCACGCTGGCTAAGCGGGGGGGGGGGGGTCACCGAAGCGCCCCGCCGGAGCCGTTACGTCCATCCCAAATGCATCACCACGAACAACAACTATGATCCATCACAAACCCCATTACGGCACGCGCACCCCTCTCTCGCCACAATCCCCCGGCCACACAAATTAATGTTCCCGGCGTGTGCCGGCCGAGATTTGCCGGGATGATCGATGGTGAATGAAGAGGAATAAGCTTTGATCCGTCAGACTTCCGCTGCTGCCACTGCTGATGCTGCCGGTGATGGTGATACCCTCAGAGTTATTGTTTTTTTAAAGATGCCCTCCGAATTGGGTGCCCCGTTGGCGAGACGTTAACTACCTCACCTGGTGTGCAGGAGGTCGGGAGTTTGATCCCGATCCTGATGCCTGATTTGGAATTTGCGGTTTCTCTCTCCCTCCCCGTGGTCACGTGGATTTTTCTCCGGGTCCTCCGCTTTTCCCTCCACATTTAGAATCGTTTAGAGTATTTGTCTGCTATACATTTACACGTGATAAGCCACTTTGTTGTACTATCATGTGGCAAGGTCACTTCTGAAAAAGAGCTACACAGCTCAGTCGGCCTTACTGGGTAAAATAGAAATAGTTTTTTTTTTATCACGGTTTTCCAAGTCATTAATTCCAAGGCCCAAAACGTCCTGTGGCCAGCAAACAAAAAGCACTATTGGAGGAGTGATGCATTGCGTGCATTCAGATGCTGGGAGCTATGCACTTTTAAATCATATAGATTGACGCACTTATTTATTTAGAACTGCTTTTATGTTTAGTGTGTTGTCCTTCCCCCTCCATACCTCCGATTAGCACGGTTGGCTACGTACGGTGCAAAAGACGTTCAACATACTTACAGATACGTACACAACAGAAAAGAGGTGATACGGTTTGTAATACTTGGGTTTCAATGCTCCCCCCCACCCCTGGGGGACTGCGACCCACGGGTTGAGAACCACCGCTCTATGCCGAAGTGTCTCTAGGACGTCAGCTCGTACGCTGTGCCATGCACTCTGTGCTGTGAATGCCGTGGCAGGGGAAGTTTTTGTTTAATCTGCACGAGGCAGCGCGAGCGTCACGTTGCGGCGACGCACAACGTGAACACAAAACACGCTCATACACAATACCAACACAAATGCCTTCCGAACACAAAACTTGCTCATATACAGCACGAACACAACACATTTGAATATACACCACGATCACAAATGCCTTACTAAAAGCGTGTTGACTAGAGACGTGGACTCTCTGTGGACTGTGGCCTCAAAAGTCACCTGATGGGCGTGGGGACCCAGTTGCCTTGATTGGGGGGGTTGCCGGGATACAAAGAGGCTTTGAATGGTCATGTTGCTTTCTCTCGGGAGAGAGTCATTCCTTCCTGAGGGATGGTGGCCGCAGTAGTGTACGGACGGATTAGCAGCCGCACTCGACCTGCAACGCCGAGCGCCACCGGTTCGACCCCATGCACCTGGTGTGGTGCGGCAGTTGAAACAACGGGAGCCGAGTTTCTCTAATCACACCCCACCCACCCCCCCTGCCACCGCCCTCGCCAACCGCCTGTGTCCACCCAGCAGTGTGAATGGGTACAACCGCAGAGAGTCGATTGGCAGGTCGCGTGCGGTGGGGAAAGGTGTGGGTACTTTCGCCACTTAAAAAGACATCTGGCCAATGCAAAAGAGTAGGCCAAAGACACCCGCCTTGACGGGACTCTCTTTCGAGCGCCCTCTCTCGCGGAGGGTGCTTCCGCCAGCAGGACTGTGAGCAAGCGAATCCTGCACTGCGCCTTTAGCTATAATGTTACAGGGTTAGGCTGAGCTATAAATGGATCGCTTCGTATATATAATTTTTTGTGTGCGTGTCTGCGAGACGGGAAAAAAGCGAAATGCAATTACGCGGGATGAATTGCCCCTGCGTGTGCGCAAGCGTGCGCGTGTGCACGTGGGTGTGTGCGTCTGTGTGACCCCTGCGCACTCACAAAGACACAGAGACGGTCTCAGGTCGCCAAATCCCAAGGGTGGGGTACAGCGGGGAGCTATCCACGGGGAGGAGCGGTGGGGGGGGAGGCCACCGAGAGAGTGGGGCAGTGAGCGTGGAGACAAAGGTAGAGGGGGAAGCCAGAAATCCTACCGACCCCACATGACCTCCCGCACAGGAAACCACATGGCATCGCACAGCCACCGAGGAGCAGAATCTAGGTTAGGATCTGGGGTCAGGGTAAGAGTCAGAGTAAGGGAAATGATTTAGACTCAGCGTTAGAATTAGGACAATGGGTTAGAATCAGGATTAGGGTCAGGGCTATGGTTCTGACAAGGGTTACAGTCAGTTGGCTTCAGTATGAGGAATACGGACATCGCGCCTCCTGTATAGGGTGTGGCGATACAGACAGCTACGTAGCCTCATGCAAGTGTCGTGTTAAGCAATGCTCGCAAGGGCCTGGGTTCAATTTCAGACTCGGGCGCATCCCCGCGTGGAGTGCGCACGTTCTCCTAGCCCGGTGCTGTACCGGCGTCCTACGGTTTCTCCGGTTTCCTCCCATAGCAAAATAATAATAATTAATTAATCGTTCTACGTAACTGGTGTCGGCCAAAACAATCCCAATGCCGAAAAGAAAAAAAATCACCTGCAAATCACTCAATTTGGACTTCACACATGAGCAGCGTCATTGACGCCCAGTGGAAGCAGTGCGGGGCAGTTACATAAATTACGGTTGGGCAACCAGGGGGCAGAGGGGCGGGCGGAGGGGCGGGGGGGGGTTACTCACGGGCGGGAGAGCGCCGTCTCGTGCCTCTCGAAGGCGTGGCCCAGATCGTGCTTGTTGCCCATGTAGCACTGCGTGCACAGGTCGAAGTCGTAGCACACGCTGCAGCGCCAGCGCATGCCCACGATGCCGTGCTTCTTGCACGAGTCGCAGATGATGTTGGGGTGACGCACGCCTGCACGCGCGGGCAGCGGGAGGGGGCGCGTGCAAGGAGACGAGCACGGAGACGCGTTGAGCTCCGCGCGTGGCGGGGTACGAGGATGAGCGCGTTTGCGAGTCACCCCCTGCGGGGGAAGTAATCAGCTCAGTTGCCACGTGCGAACGAAGATGCGAGCGAGCACATAAGCAGTGGCACACAGGCATTCGTGGAAACATGCAAGTGGACATGCGGAGACACACGGAGACACAGGTGAACGGTGATGATAAGGCAGACACACACCCCGCACTTTGATGATGATAATAAAAATGCAAACACCCCCGCCCCCATCATTTTCCATGACCTATGCACTGCTGGCTGAAGGCCCTCCATCTCCGTGGCGGTTGTGCCATCTTGAGTGCATTCCCTCCTTTAGCCGCTACTCCGGCATTCATCTCTACCACAGGTCATCATCCCTCCTGGTGACGTGTCCTGCCCAAGCCCCATGTAAATACAGGAGAACCCCTCTTGATGACCACCCCTGTTAACGACGAATCGCCTAACGAGGGACCTCCAGGGAGCCAAATGTGTAGTGCATAGTGTAGTGTATAATAGTCTATAGTAGTGTAGTGGATGGTAGTGTAGTGTGTCGCATGCAATACCTTGGAGTCTACAAACTGAGTTGTACCTGCGGTAGCAGTTACATTGGGGAAACGAAACGACAAGGCAGATTTGAAACACGGCAGAACCAATACCTCTGCCGTAGCTGACCATTGTTATAAGGCTATGGACTCGCATGATATTGTTTTTTCTGAGACCAAGGTACTCTGCAAACCTTTGGGCAACTTTCAAAAGTTTGTTCATGAAGCCATCCAGATATATAAACATAGACATAACTTAAACCGAGAAAATTGAGCAATCATTGGAAGGATGTTATTAACCAGGTAAAGCCTTAACTGGTTGTGGTTGTTTCCACCCTACCTGCCGTTTACTAGTACATTTTTCCTATTTACTCCCCCCCCCGTCCCACACTCAGCTTCCCACTTCTAGCCCCGCCCACTTCCCCCCCTAGCCTCACTTCCTCTCCCCCGAGCGCTCACCCCCCCTGCCCCCCCCACCTCTCTCTCCCCCCTTACCTCCCCCCTTTCTTACCTATATAACCTCTTGCCACCGCAGCTCTCTCGCCTACTTCAGCATTTTCTTGCTGTCGTTGTTCCACCTGGTGAAGATTGCTTGTGTTGCGATTCAAACGTCGTGATTAGTTTTATTTATACCTACGTGACTTTACCGAAAGAACCAAGTGTGTAGTGTATAGTAGTGTAGTGCCTCCATAAAGCCCAATGTGTTCCCTTACCGACCATTCCCCTGTTAACGATGGGCTGTTGTAGGTACAGTAAATATGAATTAATGCATTGATTATCCACGTTACTTTTAATATTATGTGTTTATAATGGTGTTAGTATCTTTACGTATTATATACATTGTTTAAATACTATAAAGTACAATTTTTGGGTGAAAAAGAGTAACTTTCGAAGCTATCGGAATGAATTATGTCTTTAACATGTATTTTTGATACTCGTTTAATGACCAAATCACTTAACGACCGGTTTTTGCAGAACCAATTACCTTCGTAAAAAATATATATATTTCCACGTGATAAGCCACTTCGTTAAGCTATCATTTGTGGCCAGGTTACTTCTTAAAAATAACTCTATAGCTCAGTGGGCCTTCCTGGTAAAATAAAAAATAGTTTTTAAGTGATTTGTTTACCTTTCCTATATTTTGCACTCCTATCATGTTTGCATTATTTGTTTCTAAAAGTCTGACCAGCCTCTACTAGACATCTGTGACAAAGAGCTTTGTAGCTCATAACATTCCTCCTGCAGTTAAATAAATATTTACATATTTTTATTCAATGATTATGATGATAGTAACGACGACGCTTATGATGCGCTGAGAAAACCCTCGACCCGAATGATGGGAGGTCGACAGCTTTGACCACAGCGCCACTCTGTGGTCACGAGAGGCAAAGAAAACACGACTGAGGAATGACAAAAACATACAAGACAACAATTTGTCATGCTCTCAGCAGTTTTCGTTCACTCTCAAAGAGTGATCCAGAGGCACGGAAACCAGAACTGCCGCCACCAACAATTTCCCCAAGCTCCGCAGCCCAATCATTGAAACGTTTGTCAAACTCCATTGATGAGCGTTTAGACATAATACACAATGTGACGTAGGCCACCGCGTGGACGAAACGACGGAGAGAATATTCAACTGCTACCTAACAAAGACAAAGACCACACCCCCCCCCCAAAAAAAGCCTTAACAGACTGTAGGGGCAAGTGCTGTTAGCAAGCACCTATGAAGGCCGGTACGGCACACGAGGAGGTTGGTGGCCAGGACCACGCCCGGCCGCCTTTGTCTCCCCAGTGACGGTTTACTCCACACGGCACCAGGTACTCATTTAAGGCTGAGTCGACATAGGGGAGGCCCAGGACCGCTTCAGATCATCATAACATTCTACTGCAGCCAAATCGACAAACGCAACAACACATTACTACTGTGCACGTACGGCTACGCACGCGTGCGTGTGTAGTGACGTGGAGAGCGGTAGTGTAGCGGTTAGCGCGCTGCGCTAAGAACCCGGCGATCCGAGTTCGATTCCCGCTCACGGCCAACACCAGTGACAATTATCTGAACTGGTCACGGGCCTCTTCCCCTAGGTCGACTCAGCCTCAAATTATTACCCGGTGCGGTGTATAAAAATCGCCACTGGGGAGATAAAGGCAGACCGGGCGTGGTGCTGGCCTCCCACCTCCTCGTGAGCCGTGCCGGCCTTCATAGGTGCTCGCTAACAGCACTTGCCCCAACAGTCTGGTAAGGCTATACGGGGGATCGTTGTTTAAAGTGACGTCACCGCAGCGTTGCCACCCTAGTTTATACTCCGTGACCCTCGACACTCCAAGTCACTTATTTTGTCATTTGCCGAGCTCGGGGATTCACGCGGGACAGCACAGGGCATACGGAACACCGCGTGACGAGGCTACGAGAGACGAGGCTGTGCGCTGGGGATCTTTCGGCACACGATGTCTGATGTTTCGCTCCAGGAGCTTACTCAAGAAACTGAACTCCGGAACAACATTCAGCAAGCGAGCTGCTGCATTCTGATGCAGCAGCATAGGATGACTGAGAGAACGAGGCCGTCTGAGGGAGAACGTGCTGCAGTCGTCCAGTCTGGATCAATTTATTGATTGATGAATCTCGCAAGGTCCGTGCGGACTGGCCTTGGCTCAGGAAATGAATTAAGTTTCCTGCGCGAGCTCCCAGGGAGCGGAACGACGCGGGTCGTGCCGCGCGTCCTTCGGCACGATGTCCGACGTTTCGCAAAACGCGGTGGGAGATTCCTCTTCAGGAACTGCTCCGAGATTTGACGAGATCAGAAACAGTTCCAGAAGAAACTCACAAGGCGTGTAGGTATGTATAATGTTGAACTTCTTTCGCAGCATACGTAGCTGACCGTGGTCATCAGAGGTGCGGGGGAAGGACGTGGAGTGAAACGTCAGACACTGTGCCGAAGCACACGTGATACAACACGAGAAAGCTACGCAGTAATACAACGCATTATTCTACTGCCACCTAACAGTCAACGCAATCAACCGACGTGCGGAGCGCAGGAATGGACATCGGAGACACACGCCAAACACGCGGTGCTGGTGCTGGCATTGTATATCACGGCCGCAAATTGAACCCCGACAGCTGGCATTGTGGCACGGAAATTAACACGCACACATCCACATATTGCTCCTGCCCATCCGTACACTCGGCGTGGAGAGGTTCGCTCCCTGCACAACGTCAATGCGTTTGAAACCGGTGCTCATGAAACTGGAACCGAAAGTCTGGGAGTTAATTTCTACACGTACAGCCCGATTGTCAATCCACTGCTACACGGAGAAGGGGTGGGGGGGGTCTCCCCATGTGTGGATAATGGGGGTTATTTGATCATACTTCACCACACTCGTCACTGCAGGGTGGTGAAGGGGGGCAGCATAGGAGAGGGAGTAAAGAATTACAAAACAGTGGATGTTGCTGCACTGCCCTCTGCTGCCCACGACATGGCCCGGCAAGCCACGTAGCTTGCTTTGCGTGGTGGGCACCCACGTACAGCAACTATCCACACTCGACGCGGCTCATCTCCCGAGATCCGACGAGGTCGAGCGCCTTGCCAGCGACTTGGGTCACCAAGGAAGTGCTTAATTTTTAAGGACAAAAATGACTCGGGACCTCCCCGAGCAAAGGTCGCCTGGTACCCCGTTGTTTCCGTGTGGGAATGTAGGACCCTCTGAATCGACATCAGTAATGAGACACAGTCTCAAAAGAACTGGGGGGTTCTAGAGTTGAAAGTCTTGGAAGAGTCAAGACTCCGTAACTCACCACTGGATGAGACGTCTCTTAATGATTTAGGATTGTTAGCATGCACAGCTTTCATTCACTCTGAGACAGAGGATGATTCAGCAGTGTGGGGAAACAACAGACAAGCAGCCATAACTGGTGCCAGACATTTAATTGAGGTCTGTGGTCCTATACTGGAATGTTTTGGCCAATTACATTCAGAAGTGTTTATTACATGTGGGAGGAAACCGGATACCCAGGGAAAAGCTGTGCGTGCAAGGAGAGTAACACTCTATCCCCATACAGATGGAATGCAGATAGTAATGAATCCTCTTACTGGACTGCCATCATACCCTGGCATGACAGAAGATGTCGACTCCACGAATGTGTACGATCTACCAACCCTGGCCACATGAAGCATCGTCATCAGCGCCTGTCTTGCTTCAATGCGAAGCATCACGTGCTTCGCGGTTAACCACATTTCTGGTTAAGGTCGTGTGCTTTGGGAATCAAAGGAGTGTTGCGAGTATTAAACAACTTGTGTAAAATGGTGTCTGGCCCATGAGGGTGAAGGTTGAATGTAAAAACAATAGTAATAAAAATACACACATCAAACACACACATACTACACACGTTTACAAACACAAAGACCCCTCTTGTAGTCTGAACAGACTATTGGGGCAAGTGCTGTTAGCGAGTAGCACCGATGAAGGCCGGCACGGCACACGAGGGGGTGGATGGCCAGCACAACGCCAGGTGTCCTTTGTCTCCCCCAGTGGCGATGTTTACACACCGCTACACTACCGCTCCCCATACACACTCACCTACACATTCACACAGACATGTTACACAAACGCACAATCGTGAGTCATATAAAAACTAAAGTTTATCACGGTAGGTTCTCCTAACCCCTAAACCTAAACACACGCACACCTACGCACACTTGTGTGTGTCTCTCTCTGCATGTTTGTCTGCCTATGCTGTTCCCGTGTCTGTGTTTTATCATTCATTCTTACCTGATGATGGTGCTTGTGTTGCAACCGAAACGTCATACTCTATTATTATTTGATTTAATACGTGACTTTACCGAAAGAACCAAAGAGTAATTCCTGCAGTCACGAAAGCTTCGAATCTAGTTTGAAGGTCCTTAATGATTGTGAGCAGAGAGTCAGGGACTCCGAAAGCATCAAGATCAACCTAGAGCCCAGGCCTACTGATGGTATCACAGGCCTTCACCAGGTCTTGTTGGAATTCCTTATACCTCTGCTGTAGCAGACAGACAGAAAATATGGCATCCATACAGGACCGCCCTTTCCTGAAACCACATGAAGGCTCCGCAAGCCTCTCCTCAGCGTGCCTAGCAAGGCGATGTTCAATAATCCTTGCCAGGACCTTTCCCGGCACACTGAGGAGTGAGATGCCCCTGTAGTTGTTAGTCTGTGCGGTCCCCCTTTTTAAGAAGGGGAACCGCACAGACCACACGCACACACACGTTCACACATACGTAGGCACAAGCACGCACACACGTACGCACACGTACACACACGCACCGATCTGCGCGTTGTCATAGAGCCGCAGGTCGTACGCGCCCTGGTAGCCGGCGCGGTAGTTGGTGCGCACGCCGCCGTCCCACTGCACGACGGCGGTCCGGTCGGGCGTGCAGGCGCTGCCCTGGCGGCCGACCTCCACCACGGTGCCCGCGTGGCCCTCACCCTCGTCCTGCGCGGCCCACTTCCAGTCGGGCCCGCGCACCACGCGCATGCCCACCTCCATGGCCGCCGCCACCGCCACCGCTTCGACCGGCGAGGGGGGGTGCCGAGACGGTGCACGTCGTGCGTGGAGGACACAGGCGGGCAGGGGGATGCTCGCGTCCTAAGGCACAGGTAAAGACGCAGCACAAAGGGGAGGGGGGAGGCGTGGGGGTGGTAGGTGATCGGTTGTTGGAATGGTCACATGTTATGAAGGTTAGGTAGGTCAACTGTTAGAGTGTGCAGTTTGGGTCATTTTATGCAACGGCTTCTCTCTTGAACAGGGCTTATGGGAAAGTTCGTAATTCTATGGGTCTCTGTAAAAGTGTCTGGGTCAGTCTATATGGGTCTTTATAGGAAGTCTGTGTGTGGATCCATCGGCCTCCATGTGAGTCTCTACGGGTCTCTGTGTGAGTGTATACGTCTAACTTGGATTCACGTAGAGTCTTAATGTGCCAGCATCTCAAGATGCTGTACAGAAAGTGAGTACACAGGATTTATTCTATTGAGGCAGTTAGTCACAGGCAGAAGAGAAGGGGAAGAAAGACCTTGATCGTGGACTTGAACCATAGCAGGGAGTCGACTGTAAGGACTGCTGGAGGAAGGAAGTTTCAGACAATGGGGGCAGCAGAGGAGCATGAGCAGCCTCCCACTGAGAAAACATTACCTTGAAGCTAATGGAACAAATTAGAAATTAACTCGACAGATGTAACGATATTATACAATAACACGATTTGTATAATGCAAAATACCACTACAAGCTGTTTAATTAGAATTGTCCAGAAAAGTGTCAGTTAACTACCACAACCCCTACGAGTGTAAAAAAGAAGTTGTCTGTGAATTATAATAAAATTTTGTTAACAAGAGTGGGTGGTGTTTGGGCAGGACGCATCATGGCTATAGACAGGATGATGGCCTGTGGTCTTAATAGAGTGGCAAGTAATGAATGGAATGCGTTTTGCGATTGCGAGAGATGGGGGGGGGCTTGGGTATTCCATCATCCAGCAGTGGAGTGATCATGGCTGATGAGGATTACAATTCATTCTCTTTACCTATTATGGATATCAAAAACAACATCAGTGAACAGAGTGCTTGAAATACTTGGGTTTATTGACGGATTCAACCTCCAGTGACCCGGGTGCTGCTGCGGGTCCACTTTCTGCCCCGCCTCCTTCCCCCCCCCTTCTCTCTCCCCTCCTACTGCCGAGGCCTATATAACCTCGTGCCACGGCAGATCTCTCGCCTACTTCAGCAGTTTTATCTTGCTGTGGTTGTCCCACCTGATGACGATTGCTTGTGTTGCGATCGAAACGTCGTGATCTATTCTTTTTCTATCTATGTGACTTTACCGAAAGAACCAAAGAGTAAGAATGCATATATTAAACTTGATTTGGAGCTTTCGTGACTGCGGGAATTACTCTTTGGTTCTTTCGGTAAAGTCACGTAGAAAGAAAATAAATTAAATAATAGCATACGACGTTTCATTTGCAAGACAAGCAATCATCATCAGGTACAAATGAAAGAGAAAACAAACCTTGTAAACTTAGAAATATAAAGAAATACAACACAGAGAGTCGGCTAACATAACAGTCAACACTCTACCTGGTTGATTACATTCTTCCAAAGATTGCTAAATTTGAGAGAGAGACAAAACACAGATACGGAGACACACAGACACATACGAAGAAAGAGATAACAGAGACACATAGAGACACACACACACATAGGCACACAGAGAAACATTTCTTAACTTCTAATTTAGCAATCTTTGGAAGAACGTAATCAACCAGGCTATGCGTTGTGTGTTGACCGACTTTCTGTGTTGCATTGCATTACATTTCCAAATTTTGCTAAGTTTGTTTGATTAAGTGTGTTTTCTCTCTCTCTGTGTCCTCGTGTTGTAGTATTTCCTGCAGTCACGAAAGCTCCAAATCTCTCATTAACATGCTAATTTTTCTTCCCCCCCCCCCTCTCTCTGCCCCCCTCTCTATTTCAGGCCTCGACACCTGAGCATTGTTTCTCTGTGTGCTTATGTGTGTGCCCCTCTCTGTGTCTCTGTGTGAGTCTCTCACTGCTTGTGTGTCTGTCTGTGTGCCTCCGTGTCTGCGTTTTATCTCTCTCCCAAATTTAGCAATCTTTGGAAGAACGTAATCAACCAGGTAGGGTGTTGACTGTTATGTTAGCCGACTCTGTGTTGTAGTGCATTATATTTCTAAGTTTACTAGGTTTGTTTCCTCTTTCATTTGTACCTGATGATGATTGCTTGTGTTGCAATTGAAACGTCGTATGCTATTATTTAAGTTATTTTCTTTCTACGTAACTTTACCGAAAGAACCAAAGAGTAATTCATATATTACCAAAGTATGTTTTTGTTTACATTCTGACCACAAGTATTGTGGTTAATGCAGACATTATTCCTTGTAAAAGGTTTCAGTTTGGTGTTTTAACAACTTAACAACTTTTTTGTTGCCAGAAAAAAGGGGAAACCCCTATTCTCCTCTATTGTGTTTCTCCCTTGTGATGGGCCTTTATAGGATGAATGTTGAGAATTATGAGGGCACGGGGTGACCAATAAGGTCTGACTTGGTCTGTAGTAAGGTGGGCACTAATGCAGGGTTGACAGGTAAGAAACACCATTAATAATTAGTATAATTTAATTAACACCACGGTTATTAATGAGTAAAATTGAGTTTAAAACACGAATAGGACCACGATGGGCTGCACCTGGACTCGGTTCTTTAAATGAAATCGTGAATTGTCACGCGAGGCGACGGACGAGGCTGTGTTGAAAAGTTCAACTTCGTTACGCCTTGAAGATTCAAACACATTAAGCCTCAAATATTCCAAAGAATATAAACAAGACAACACGGCAAGTTCAATGAAAGTGTGTAGTAATATTAATAAAAGTGTCTCATAAGAAGTGGCAAAGCCTTTGTCGTTGCAGCACCGACGTTTTAGAACAAGCTTGTTTCCTCCCTTAACATCATAAATCTTCCTTTGAAAATATATTTTGAAGTAGATGACTAGTGCTGGATACAGCCACATTTGCAAATGTGATTTGTAGATTTGATTCTTAGAAATGTATCGTGCAATTTGTATCTACAATTTGTGTGTTGTCTCGGTGGTCTGGGACTGTTCTTGCTGCTGTTCCACTGCCTTTCCCAAGCTTGGGAATTGATGTACTCACGCAAATTGAACTTTGTATGGTTGAGATGTTAACTACCTCGCCTGGTGTGCAGGTCGTGGGTTCGATCCCGACCCTGACGCCTGCTGCTGCTGTAGATTTGGAGTTTGCAGTGTCTCCCCGTGGTCGCGTGGATTTTGCTGAGATTATTTTGCAGCAATAAATTTCTACATAAGCCACTTTGATGATCTATAATTTGTGGCCAGATCGCTTCTGTGGGACTTACCTGGTAAGAAGAGATTTGTTTACCTTTGCTATGCAGTATGTTGCACTATTGTGTTTCTGTAATTTGTTGTTGTAAACGCCTGACCCGCCACTACTGGACATCTGTGAAAAAGAGCTGTATAGCTCATTGGGGTTCTCCTGCAGTATAAATAGATTCTGAGTGTTGTTTATTTAAATCAAAACAGCAGCACCGCGGCCTAGCAAGCACGAGGCCTGCGGCAAGCACGCCCTCGCCTGGAAGCGCTGCCGCCTCCCACACCTATAGCACCGACCGCGCTCATTAGGTCCAACCCCCCCTCCCGCCCCTCTCAAACACATCAAAATAAATCACAGTAACACATATAACAGGAACAAAAATGCGCAACTTTGCACTTCTCATTAGCTGCGGGTAACGGTTGTTATATATATACACTCCAGTATATCACTGTACTGTCAATAGACTGGAGCGCTTTCGACCACATGGGGTGAGCGGGGAGGAGATGGAGTGACATCGCGGCATCGGGGAGGGCTTCAATCCAGCAGTGGAACGACCGTGGCTGTGGCACCAAACCCCAGGAGGAGGAGGTGGCGGCGGTGGCCGTGATGATAAACACGAGAATCGCGCGTCACTCACCACACAAGACGGAACGGCAACCCGGCCTCTGCAGCAGCAGCTGCTATCGCTGTTTATTAAACACTCCTCCTCTCGCGCCCTCTCTCTCTCTTGGCTGTCGCTGACGAAATTAAGTTGTAGTTTATTAATTTGCAGGAATCCCGAATGCGATTTGCAGATCCGTAAATGAAAACGCGCGAGGCACGCGCGGCCCCAACGGACGCCGCGGCCTCCGTAGCGACGTCACGCGGGAGTGGAGTCACTTCCGGGATGCGCGGTGACGTTACCCGTAGACGCCACGTGCGAATTGGTCCAAACAATATCGGTTCATAATGATAATCTATCATTCATATTATCGTTATGAAAATGAAGCATTTTTGGTATTCACACACGAAGGGAGGCGCTTGCTGTGTGTTCACTGACGCTGTCATCCCTGAAACATTAATTGGCGCTGTGATTGTTTTCTAATTTGACGCCGACACACAATGGCCTACTCAGTGTGACGACCTCGCTAGATCTTTAGCATCCACCGTGAAGCACGCGGCGCGTGTGTGCATGGTATGTGGTTTTGTAAGCAAGCGCAGTGTTAACTCGGGCGGCCGGTCGGAATCGAGCCGCGCACGTCTACAACAAGCGGCGAACTTCCCTAACTCGACCGGGCAAAGCCAGCTGACCATAAAACAAATATTTAAAAATAACTCCATGAAATGAAAGTAATTTACTGAATACCAAATAAAAATGTAACAATAATAAAAAATACATTCAATAAATCACCGTGCTGAGCACACTTCAGGCCCAATTAGACTTGAGGCCCACGACTTTATATCAGTCGCAACTGATAACTGGCCACGCAGTGGTTCCCCAATCGAACGGCTCACTTAAAACAACAAAACCACGTTGCTTCAAATAAATATTGAACCCCTTTGCATTCAACGATGTCTGTCTTTGGTTTTACAAATGCGGCCCGTCAGAGACAGACCTACTCGACAAATAATAAAAAGCTTATAACCAGTAACGAGTGCGTGCCGCGTAGAGCTTATATAGGAAATCCAACGACCTTTACGCCATGGGGCCTGCTTAAGTAGTATTTTTATATACTATTAATTAAATTCCAAATCAATAAAAATGTTAAACAATATTAAACAAAACAATTCAGGGTTTAATTATATGAACAAAAACATGGACTTGCTTTCATTTTAAATCGTAACGTTTCTAACCTCGTCTTTCAGCATATGATAATGCGAACTCGAAAGCGCAATTCCCATTGGTCGAAACTGTAAAGGGGCGGGGTTTCTCACGTCACGTGCTTGATATTGTAATGAGAGGCGAGGGAGATTTTAACTCTGGAGTCGAGAATCGGCGCTGAGTCTTTGAGAAGTCTCCGCGTCGTTTGTAATGCAGAGTTACTTCAAGTTGGCAATTCACGACGTCTAACCAACAGAAAAACAATCTGGTAATCGGGAATGCTCCCTACGGGGGAACCAATCAACGAGCGTACGTTCAACAATTCGATTCAGAATGAGAATCTGTATTTATACTGCAGGAGGAATCCGATGAGCTATAACGCTCTATTTTCACTGATGTGCGGTAGGGGCACGGGGTAAGGACGTTACAATAACAAACAGTTACAACAAAAAAACACGACAGGATTGCAAAGTACAAGAAAGGTAAACAAATCACCAAAAACACATATTATAATAACCATCGGGGCCGTTCATAAATGACGTCACGCACCTGGGGGGGGGGGG